>CM042316.1:36719369-37256869 GCA_023566125.1 Zingel zingel | reverse complement strand
GCTTCTCCTGTACTATACGGTAATTCCTCTACTATGAGACACTTCTTCTAAATGAGGGCGCACTTCCAACTTTGCGTGGAATACCTGCAGAAGAGGGACATGTAAGTAGTTCTTTTGAAGATTATGGTGAACTTGTTTGTGTTGTAGCAGTGTTTTGCCATTGAGAACGAGGGGGCTAACCGCTAGCATGGTTTAGCCCCCTCGTTTCAGCTAGTGACGTAGAAAACCCTGCAGATTTTGAACAGCTCAGCCGGAGACTGAAGGCAGGACACATTCAGAAACCCGTATCCCACTCAAAACAGCATGGATGGTTTTTTTTTCAAGTTTGTATGCGTGTGGAAGCACCAGACACACAAAATAACACTCCAAATCCCAGAAAAAGTGATTTTTTCATAATATGGACACTTTAAACCATGTAAACCTATTCATGTGTGTGTGTGTGTGTGTGTGTGTGTGTGTGTGTGTGTGTGTGTGTGTGTGTGTGTGTGTGTTGGAGCCTCACGTCGACATGCAGAGAGGACAGATATGCTTCAGTGTACTGCTCATGTGTGGGTGCTGTTTCCGCTTTATAGATAGATGTAAGAATGTTTTTCAGGTTACAGTAACAACATACAGAAGATGTTAAAATGTCATCTGCTCATCTTCATTTAAAGTAAAATGTTGCCAATGTTGGGGTTAAATAGGCAGGCAGGCAGGCAGCAGCTAAATCACTTTAAACAGACATTAAGCATAATGCAGGACAACAGCCAAGCAGTTTATTGAGAAGCCTTACCATGAAGCTCCTCCACGGATATGCTGGCCAGCACATCGCTGTCACTGTCTGACAGCGAGCGGCTCAGGTAGTTCCCTTTGTAGAGCAGGCCTGCCGTCACATGGTGGAACGGCATCTTCTCCCTGAGAGACAACAGAAGGGAACCTTTAGTCAGCAGTGAAGGAAAGGGAGGAGCGAGAGATTTCCCTCTTGGGTTTGTTTGGAAGATTAGTTCTCAACACAAACACCAATTAAAAGCTCCACACATTACACACGTTTCTAAGCAATGTTTATCAGCAGGGGGAAACTCTCATGCAGGATTTTTCATGGTCACTGCAACATCCCTGTACATGTAGTCTCGCTTTGACAGACCCTCCTCCACAGCGCTGCGGAGGAGGGTCTGGCTACTCCACACAGCATTCCGGGATGGGAAAAAAAACGTGCTCTCGTTTATTGGCATTTCTGTAAAACAATCACATTCGTCATGGGCGGTGCTAAGCTCCGCACGGTGCCCTTGCCTCAGGAAGGAACTTGTTTTGGTGGAACATGTGTACGTTCAAAAGTTGTTTTAGTCGTGCGAGAGAAAACTGATTGGACAGATAGTCTAGCTAGCTGTCTGGATTTACCCTGCAGAGATCTGAGGAGCAGTTAACCATAGTCCTCAGAAATCCACCGGAGATTAATTCCAACACGAAGAAAGCAGAAGGAAATAGACATCGATGAAAAGACATGCATCAGGCAGAATTTCCTGCGGCACCGGAGCGATCCCTGAAGTGGAATGTTGTGGATATAGACTATTGTAAATTAAACCAGCTATAGTCACTTATCATGACTAAAGTTATGAGGTGCACAAAGGCTCTAACCAAACTTAAAATTAGGTAAACAAAGCAACATGAAATGTGAACCCATAATCAGCAACAGGGAGCTGGTTGGGCCATTTGTGATATTAGTGAAGCTAAAACAAATCAGAGTCCAACGGGCACATTACAAACGAGATCCATAAATGAAGCAGAACTCATTCGCTAAATGGCAAGTCGCACAGAGAGGGAGACTCGTATAACTAGGGGTAAATGTAGTTAGTGTGTGTGTGTGTGTGTGTGTGTGTGTGTGTGTGTGTGTGTGTGTGTGTGTGTGTGTGTGTGTGTGTGTGTGTGTGTGTGTGTGTGTGTGTGTGTGTGTTAGACCAAAGGCGCCATGTGTACTGTATGTGCAAATGTGACTGAAGCAATTAATTATTCAACAAATCGAAGCCCAAGGGCACAGGAGGAAAAAAAAAAAAAAAAAGAGCACACCGAGCAGAGAGAGAGAGAGGGAGAGAGAGATAAAGAGAGAGAGAGAGAGAGAGAGAATCGGCGACTACTTCCTCCACTCTAATTGGATTTTGTCTCAATGAGCACTTTGAGGAGATGCTTCTGAGACAAAATGGGCTGAGAGAGCAGAGCAGAACACATGAACTGCCCTGAAGCTTCTCAATGCGTTTGTCTCTTTTATCAGCTGAACTGAACATCATATTTCTGCAGAGTAAAGTAAGCCTCACAATAAGTAATTCGTAAGCCGAACAAAAGAGCTTTGATAACACAAACATCTTAAAGTGAACCACGCACTTTGATAAAACAATAGCAAAAGTTTAATGTGCTCTTGCAGGCTGCTGTCCCAGGTTGCTAACGACATTAACAAATGTATGCTCTCTTGAGGTGAACGAGTCCAATTCTTAACTGTCCTCCTCCCCATCTCTCATTAAACAATTACATATAGTAGACTTTGCCAGGGCATTCAGAGGCATCCTGTAGTTATACCCAATGTTTTATTAAAGTTATTAATGCTTTATCAGTAAGAGGCCATTTTTGAGTTGGTTGAAAACCTGTCAATGAACAAACACATTAAGACCTTTTGAAAGGTCTTAATCACATATTTTGTGTTATGTTATTTACAACTGCATACATGATGTCTTTAAATCAACTTTAAGAAACTCATGACTCTTTATAATTGCTTTAGTCACTTTCTAATTAGTCATCAAGTTTTCACTTATACACGCTAGTGCTAATCATGAATTAGTAACCATTAGTAACCATGTAAAACGCATGCATTATAAGGACGCAGTAAGACCGTAGCAGGACAGAATAACAATTTCTTAGCTTTTTAAACAAGGCTGTCATGGAGCACCTTGGTAGCCGGGTGTTTACAGTATGCCATACACTGTAACTGGAACGTCCTGGGTTCAATTCCAGATATGGGATCTTTGTTGCATGTACAGTACAACATACCCCTCTCTCTCTCTCCCCAATTATACAATGTCCTTTTTCAAATAAAAAGGCAAAAAAATTCCCCCAAAAATAAATGAAAGAAAAAAAAAAAAAAAAAAAAAAAAAAAAAAAAAGAATGGTATGTGTTGCACAATATCATTTTCAGTTCAACAAATCACACTGTATGGAAGAAAACTGTTCAATGTGTTTAATCTGAGCCAACCAGAAGCAAAGGAAATTTCAACTCCTGTTCTTTCTCAGCAGTGAAATTAACAGGAACATTTTGTTATACAGTAATGGATACAATTTAACTTTACGGTTGTTTTTTGTGCTATTTTTTATTTATTTATTGCTATTAGCTCCTTTTTAACCCCCTATGTCCAGCACCTACAAATGCTCATGATGGTTGGAGCTGCCAGCCATCCGTTACCTCCCAAATTGTAAATTGGTCACTGCATCTTTCTTGTTCGTCAGTTTAATAAGCGTGCATATCAAGATGTCTGCAACTTAAGCTTTGTTTCGTTTTTTTTTTTTTTTTTTTTACAATCAGCTTTCCTCGCACGTAATGTCAGGATTTTTCATTTTCTAATTCATCAATTATTCACTCATCTCAGCCGTCGTTATGAATATTACAATGCCACTCTTGTCCATTCTTTCCATATAATTGTTACGAGCCAACCCATATATTATCAGCTGTTTGACGCAGGTGTTTACTATCCTGGGTTTTGCATGACTGCGACCAACATGACGAAATATGGATCCGAAATGATTAACCATGCAGACGACATACATTTCATAATTCTTCGGCGCAGACTGTTCACTTAGGATTCTGGGATTTAATAGGCAGTAATGTCATGCAGCTCAAACGTTAGCTCTTTGGCTTTACAATGGCAAAAGTCAGCTATGTGTATGTTTAATGTGTTCCATATTGTAGTCGATAATCATGTAGGGTTAGGTTATTGTGGATTCCATTGTGAGTTTTATCACGTTTCTGACACTTATGGCGTTTTTCCATTACATGGTACCTGCTCGACTCTACTCGCTTTTTTGGTTTTTCCATTATGAAAAAAAAAAAGTACCTGGTACCTACAACAGGTACTTTTTTTTAGTATCACCTCCGTCGAGATTCCAAGCAAGCTGAGGCGATACCAAAAGGTGACGTGAAAACCTGCAGACTACTGATTGGTCGGAGAGAATCGTCACTAATCACTGCGTCATCGCTGCTAGCAACAGACAGGGGGGGGGGGGCGGGGGTGTCCTGAACAAACCCGCCATTTTTAAATAGTCTAGCCAGCGGTGTTGTTTTTCTGCCTCCAGCTTCTTTTGAAACAAAATGTGTCTTCTGGTTGTGGCAATAGCCACGTGCTGAGAATAAAAAAAAAAAAAAAAACACACCTTCGACATTCTGTGTGTGTGTCGAGTTATGTCACGGCAGTTTCCTGCAGCGTCACTACGACGACCAGCCATGCTTAGCAACAAGGACCAAAATGTTGTTCAATGACAAGTTGGAGACAGGTCAACGATGTACTGTAGGAGGTTTGGAGGCTGGCAAGTGCAAAAGCCTATTCAGTACTTTCATCAATTAAAGCTGTAGTAGGCAATTTGTTTTTGGCGTCATTTGGCAAAAAATCCATATAAATCTTTCAGCATATTGTAATTCACGTGGTCTGAGAGAAAACTACAGTTCTGCATCTCCTCTTTGCTCCGTTTTAGAAAATCTAGCCTGTGACGGAGACTTTGACCAATTACAGGTCATTTCAGAGAGAGAAAGCTTTCCTATTGGCTGTTCTGCACATGCAAATGCCTGTGCGACCGAGAGGGGAGAGGGAGAGCTGTAGGAAGAGGTCTCACTCTACTTCAAATCCTGTTTTTTTTTTTGCTTTAATTGAATTAATTGACAATTATTCAGTGTGAAAGACTGAAAATTACTTGACAAGTCTGTTAACTAATCATTTAAATACATGAGAAAACAATCTCGGCCACAAGCTCCATTTAGTAGCAGTTTGGTTCTAAATGGACCTTGTGGTGACATTGTTTTCTCAACTGTTGCTTCTAAGATCAAGAATGAAACTACATCATTTATTTATCAAGCCCACATTGCATTGACGGGTTCTGGTTTCTCAAATGTGATTTGATTTTCTGTTTTTTAGTAAGTAATAAGTAAGTAAAGTTTATTTCTATAGCACATTTAAAAACAGCTTGCGCTGACCAAAGTGCTATACATAGCACATTAGCCACAGGGTAATACAATAAAGTGATTTAGGCTAAAAAGGACATGGAAAGACAAACACTTCATTACAAACATAGCAAGATAAGACAATTAAAATGCAGAGAAGGCCAATGTAAAAAGATGAGTTTTGAGCCTGGCTTTAAATATCATAATTGAAGGGGCATTTCTGATGTCAAGTGGCAGTTGGTTCCACAGCTGAGGGCCAGCAACAGTAAAGGCTCGGTCACCTTTTTGCTTAAGCCGGGACCATGGGACATGGAGGTGGCCTTGGCTAGAGGATCTGAGGGACCTGGGAGCTACATGAAGATGAATGATTTCAGCTATGTAGCTAGGGGCTATGTAGCTGGGGGCCGGGGCGTTTTTCTCATTAAGACCATAGTCATTTGAATATTGTTGGGCTTTGGACTGTTGGCTCGCAATTTCAATATGTAATCGACAAATGAAGTGAAACATAGCTTATGTTCAGGCAGGTCACTAAAGTTGCCCTTGTATTGGCTGATTGTCAACAGCTGTTTCATAACAGCTTGGTAATCACTGGCTCATTCACTGCCCGTAACACCTCATTATTATTCATGCAGGTGTACAGCGCGGACATTATGAACTGCCACGCTCATATCGTTTGCTGCTGCAGCTTCTTTCACCAACCCAACCGCCTCCTCGTGTGGTATTTGATGCTATAACTAAGACTTAATGTTCATGTATGTTTATTAAGGGGAATTAGTTGTGCCAGCAGAATCCTTATCGCTGCTCAGATTCTTTGAGGCTTCCTCAAAGAACATAGCCTTTCCTGCCAAATCAAACTGCGTAACAATTTGCCGTGTTGGAGCTTTTGACAGCCACGATGAGATGAACAAAGATGAGCCGGCTTCTTAGTGTTCCTGACACAAAAAATAGCTTCTGTATCACTTAACACCTATTCATTTGTTCATTTCAAATATCTTTAAAGGAGCGAATGCACCAAGGAGTACCAAACCTGACTTCACTGGAAAACGAACAAATATGTAGATGTGTTTGAGAACAGAGAGAGCAAGGCACATTAGGAGGCGATAAGATTTTACTGCATTGTTTCACCATAATACCTCATCAGGATATAATGGTTATCAATGCAGTAGATGAGCTGTGAGATAATGTGCTGAAACAGTCAAACACCTGATCTGCAACCCTTTAGGAAGACAGATGTTGAACAGAGCTGTTCACAGCCTTTAAGCACCATTACATTTGATTAAACTGATCAAGGTCTCAGCTGATTTGCCCTTCAAGAGCAGAGCAACATACAGCAACCACTTAAATCAGAAAGTAATCACCACAGCCTCAACCAAGACCACATCTATATTATTTCCTCATCAGATCGCTATTCCTTGCACACTGTGATGTATGAGTTTAATAGAAAAAGAGGCGAGGATTCTGGGCTTTAATAGTCAGATTGACTGGCTGATAAAAATAAATGCCATTAAAAAATGACTTAGAGATAAAATCACTGGATGGTACCTCAGTATTTTACCAAGCAAGCTGCTGAAGAATTCTACATCCCCTACTCTTTGAGGATACACACAGTTGCCCCCCCCTTTACAACAGGGCTGCGATGAAGAATTATCTTCACTGTAGATTAGTTTTTTGAATGATTAATTCATTATTTATTCTATGTAAGAAAGCTTTTTTGAACACCTCTTTTGTCGGGCAGGTGCGTAGGATATGATCAAAAGCTTAGAGAAGAGTCCCGCACACTGACCATTACGCAATAAATAATTTATTTAGAAAAATACTACGTTTCAGACCTTCATCAGGTAAATTATTTAGTTAGAATTATTTATTCTATAAAATAGCATAAACTAGTTCTGCTCATCGGTTTCAAAGAGTTCAAACACTTAAAGTGCTTTTTTTTGTCTGACCAAAAGTCCAAAATCCAATTTACATTTAAATTAAACCAAAAAAGAAGCAAATCTTCACAGTTGAGAGCCCATCCACTACTCAATTAAACAGCTAATTGTTTCCGTTTTACTCATTACTTTAAATGGCTTGTAATGAAGCCCTCTTGTGTGAAAGTATGGAGGCCTAAGGACAGTTAACTGTTTTCGTCGAGCTGTTCCATCTATACTGACAAGGACACGGTAAGAATGTTTAAAGTCACACATGCATGTGACACTAAAAGCAGAATAAACCTGCCAAGTTTTATAAAAGATAGTAACTCACATTCTACATCCCGTTGACGCCATTAGTTGATGCTGTTATCCAAAGTAATAGAGTTATAGAGATTAAGTCTGGACTCAGTATCTGGCTCAAGGACACGTTGGATTGACAGGACAACCAGGTTGTTGGTGGCTGCACTAGCTGTGATTGGACCTGTGACATTTGATCACAGGGACAACCTACCTGCTTAAAGCTGGCCCCCCATGTCATCCAAAATGATTAAAAACACTGCTATTCGTTTTCTAAATAAATTATTTCTTGCGTAATGGTCAGTGTGCGGGACTCTTCTCTAAGCTTTTGATCATATCCTACGCACCTGCCTGACAAAAGAGGTGTGCAAAAAAGCTTTCTTACATAGAATAAATAATGAATGAATCATTCAAAAAACTAATCTACAGTGAAGATAATTCTTCATCGCAGCCCTGTTGTAAAGGGGGGGGGGGGGGCACCTGTGTGTATCCTCAAAGAGTAGGGGATGTAGAATTCTTCAGCAGCTTGCTCGGTAAAATACTGAGGTACCATCCAGTGATTTTATCTCTAAGTCATTTTTTTTTTTAATGGCATTTATTTTTATCAGCCAGTCAATCTGACTATTAAAGCCCAGAATCCTCGCCTCTTTTTCTATTAAACTCATACATCACAGTGTGTAAGGAATGGCGATCTGATGAGGAAATAATATAGATGTGGTCTTGGTTGAGGCTGTGGTGATTACTTCCTGATTTAAGTGGTTGCTGTATGTTGCTCTGCTCTTGAAGGGCAAATCAGCTGAGACCTTGATCAGTTTAATCAAATGTAATGGTGCTTAAAGGCGGTGAACAGCTCTGTTCAACACTGTCTTCCTAAAGGGTCTTCCTTTTAAAATGCCGAGTAGTAATCATTAGAAGATTTTTGGGTTACACTTTACTTGAAGGTATCTACATAAGCGGGACATGACACTCTCATGAACGTGTCATACATTATAAACAAGTCATAAATGTTTATGACATAAAGTGTCATTTGGTTTTTGTCATGACACGTTATGGTTAGGGTTAGAGTTAGAGTTCATGTGTTCATGACAGTGTCATGTCACTCTTATGTAGATACCTTCAAGTAAAATGTTACCGATTTTTGTCCAAGTCGATTCTGTATGCCCGGCAGTAAACAGACTATAAGTACATATTGATCTTCTTTTGAAACTTTATAACTACATGCCATCAGTCCTGCGAGCACAGTGCCAAACCTCCTTCTCTTTCTATAAGAAATGAATAATCAGCCCACGACCACACTAGAGTACCAAACCAGCCCTCAGTTCGGAGTCTTGACTCTTGAAGAGTGTGGAACCTGATGAAAAGAGCACTGCTTTATTCAAAGCTTTCTGCATGACAAGGAAGCTAGATGGCAATTTCTCACATCAGACCCTGCAGAAATACAGCCAATAGCAATGGGCCGATACTGAGGGGACACAAGCAGAACATTGTGTACCGACAGCAGACACTCCATCTGGCCACAAAATCAACTTTCTAAATAGGACCATGACACTGACATCTTTAGGAGTAAGTCTTAAGCTATAAGTTGAGAAAAGACACCAGTCATATAGTTTAAATACAGCAAGTTACCAGCAGGATGTAATTCCCCTTTCAAGGTACACTACGAATACGAAAAACTTTATTGTCCACAGATGTGAACATTTTTCTTCAGTTTCACTAAGGATACAAGAGAGACAGGACATTACAAGACAGACAAAACAGACAATACATTTCATAAAAAGTGACTATACAAAAGGTTACATTTACAAAAGTAAGTAAATAAATAGATAAATATAGCCTACTAAAAATGCTTGCTGTGCATAAAACCTGCAACCTTTATGGGTAAATCCACTCTGAATCACACAGGGCAGTTAACGCCTTCTGCACTGCTCTGCCGTTGTTCAAATATCAACACAATGGTGATGTGACCACAAAAGAAAATTAGCAGAATACTTTCAAAAGTTTTCACACTTAGAGAGAATTTTTGCTACAAATTTTCTGTGTGGTTTTACCTTTTTTACATCACTGCTACAGAACAAAACGGCCAAATGGTCATTAAAAAATGTCTAGTTGAGAAAATGACAGCACTGTTAAAACACAGCCAAGAAGATTGATTTTGTAGAATCTATAAACTTTAGATTAAGTCAGAAGTGAGGTATTCTGGTCACACTTTGATTTTATTGACACCGATGATGACTTTCCACTAGTATGGATCAGTGTAAACACAGTGAGCCTTTGACAATACTATACACAGCTGCAGCACACACCAAGAAGATGCAATCATCAATGTAAAAACAGAGCAGTTCCATTGAGCAAGTCATGGTTACAATGGATTAATTACCAACTGATTTTTACCACCCAACCATATCTAAGGTGTGTAAAATAACACCAAGTTATGAAACAAATCTGCCATAAAACCTGTCCCTGTAATGTAAACAATAGGGTGGAAAATATTACTATGGATCAATAAGACATGCCTGAACCTTCTGTGCGAGCAATTTATGGTTAAATGACTTCCCAGTGCTATGGACTGTGCAGCAGAGGCACACAGGCTGCTTGGAAATGCAGCCAACTGGGTGCAAAGGCAATTCATCAAACAATCACTAAAAACCAGGAGTCAAATGCTCTCCAAACTGAGAAAAGAGACGAGAGTGTCCCACAGAAGTGCGCCCTCTCTGAGCACATTACCAGATTCTGCCTGCAGCAACAGACGCTCTCGGTTTCTCCCATGCTGATTCTTACCCATACTCGTGGCTGTACTCAGCAGGATACTGCAGCACAACAGGCTCGCTCGCCGGACTCTCCATCACGTCCACCATCCCGTCTCTCAGGTATGGGGTGCCCGGCAAGTCTCCGTTTACCTCCGAGTGTGTCCCCGGCGGCGTCATGCCCGTGAGCTCCATCGCCTGTGGATCGGGCTCTATGACCTCCGCTTCCATCAGACAATTAGATGCAGCGGTGCCTCCAGCAGCAGCAGCAGACTGCCTGTCCACAAACCACTGAGCCCGGCTGCCTCCACAGTTTGGGCTTGTCCCAGAGCAGCGGCATCGGTTCCCAGAAACCCGTTGTTAATATTTGAGCAGTGAGAGCAGCAGGTAGAACAGCTTCTCTCATGCTCCACTCCTTAGCTCCTCACTCACTCCCTCCCTACCTCTCTCTCTCTATGACTCCCTCTCTCCCCCTTTGCTCTCTCACTCACTCTCCAGTGCAAACATTCCTCCACATTGGGAGACAGAGTGGAGGACTCATTAGTGAGTCCCAGTGACAGACTCAGCCCTGCCTGCCTGCAGCAGCTGTGCTCACAATATACACAGGTTGAGGCTGGAGAGAGGGAGAGAGATAGAGGCAAAAAGAAAGAGAGAGGTTGAGACTCTGAGACAGACAGATAAAAAGAAAGACAGGGTGTAGACAGACAGACAGACAGACAGACAAATAAGGAATGACAGACCAACAGGAGCCCACAAGAAAGAAAAAGACAAGGAGAAAGTACGAAGCAAGACTGACAGATAAGGTGAACGAACAAGAGAGGCTGTGGGTGACACAGCCTTTATATCCCAGTGGATTGTGCTCACAGTGCGCTCTGCAAGTCAACACGGGGATACTGGGAAGGCACATCACACAGACAGCAACATATCTCCGGGAAAGCACGCGGGGACGCTGCGCAACGGGAGGATGGTGACGGTGGGTGGGAGGACGGGGGGTCCACAGTGAGAGCTCTGCTGAACAGCTTCACAGCTACGGTCGATCAGCACGCACACACATTTCCTGTTAGCTGCTCGTCATCAGTGCGACCAACTACATACATGCAACAGCTACCATCATCAGGCGTTAGTGTCGGTATTCTAGTTAAAAGACATATATTTGTGTTTGAACACAGCATGTCGTGCTGGAAACGAGGGATAGTTTTATATCTACGGATATAGTCTATTTCTAGACGATTCATCTTAATTAGATCAGCTGTCAATTCAATTAAAAACTTTAGGAAACCCGGATCAGTCGATTTTGCCATTTTACAGTCTTTGGCGAATCTCATTACACAACAAGTAAAAAAAAAAAAAAGAAGTTTTTAAAAATGATTATTTTATTTAAGCTTATTTCTCAGACATTCTCCACTGCATGCACTGTCTGCCATATCAAATAATGAGAACTGCAGCAGACTCCTCTGAGTGGACGGACATCAGCAGGTCACAGCCGATCCTAACAACAGGTGGTGGTCTGCGAGAACTAGTACGACGCCGAAGTTGGCTTCCGATTCTGCAGTTAAGGGGAAATTTAAGGGAAACGTAAAGCTGATGTTTTTCATATGTAGACCACATTGGACCGGATCCAGATCCAAAACCACTGTACCCAGACTTGTCAAATCTGGACTAAATTATCCCAGAGAGGTTGTTAAAAACACCGTTTCAGATTAGTGAAAGCCTTATTCTAATTGTGAAAATGCAATAAAGGAATATTTTACTGTTTGGGTCATATGTAGACCACATAAGACCATGTCCAGATCCAAAACCACTATATACCTAGATTTGTCAAATCCGGACTAAATTATCCCAGACTAAAGAGTCTTAACAACACGGTTTCAGATTTGTAGCACTTGTGTGATTTAATGTGGACAGAAAAAAACATCAACAGGCTAATGAGCTCCAGTCTATTCATTTCCGAATGAAGGTCCTTTATTGTCTAATTTCCCAAACTTACCTTTGAGGGTGTTAAGTTTCTGAAGGTGATCAATCAAATCCGCTGATCGATGCAAGCAGTAGGATCCAGTTTAGAGACTTGAGGTGGACCCCTCAATCAACCTCGTTGATCGATCCGGATTGATTGTTGTGTTATTAGTATGCTTTTTATTTTGGGAGAGCAGTGCAGTCATCTCTTCCCATCGTAAAAAGACGAAAGGTCACACCGGTTGGTTTGAGTGTGTGTTATTTTTCTAATGTGAGGTCCTGCAGCAGCAGCGCACCGCGCATTCAGTCGAGTTTCACTTTTCACCAAACTCTCATCCTTAATGTTATTTCTTCTCTTATTCCACGTCGTATTCGGTTTTGTTCACGGATATTTAAGTCTAGTCAGAAAAAAACCTTTCACTGCACAGGTGCGTTGACTCAAAGTAAAAATCCATGGACTGCAGATCCACACGCACATGTGTCGAGCGTCGGAAGGATTAATGAGAGCAGACCGGTGACCAAAGGAGACGCTCCAACCCAAATCAACACGCAATCGAGCAGGAGAGCAGCGATTGGCTGCGTTTCATTCTGATTGCCTTAATAGGTTTATTGTTTCATTAACAACCGGAGGAACTACCTGCACCGTTTAGAAATAGCCTAATAACTGGGCACATTTCTTTCACGGTGTTATTCCGCCTCTTCTTCGGCTCTGAATTTAAAGAAAGTGAACCTGTATCAAGCAAGCCAAAACAAGATTGTTTTCCGGTAATAACTTTCAAAGTAATGTCCTAATTGTTGCCCAGAAAACCACAACGTTTTAGTATTATTCCAATTTAGTTATTATTTCGCATTGTATTTGATCAAGGACAACTCGTTTTTTTCTCTGATTCATTTCCTCTTCATCTACAGTTTTCTTTTTGTTTTTAAAATTTCTTCAAAAAGGAATTCTCGTTGTTTTCTGCTCAGCTTGACGAAACTCACAAGTAGGCTACTTTTCTAACCTATTTTCCGCCAGACATACGTTTTCAGGCTATATATATATATATATATATATATATATATGCTACTTTTCTAACCTATTTTCGAAAAAAAGAATATATGCAATACAATATATACAATATATATTATATATTGTTTTTTTCGAAAATAGGTTAGAAAAGTAGCATATATATATATATATATATATATATATATATATATATATATATATATATATATATATATATATATATATATATATAGCGTGTATATAGCCTGAAAAATGTCTGGCGGAAAATAGTAGCTTGATTATATACACTACTGGTCAAAAGGTTGGGGTCACTTACACATTTCCATTCCACTCCATTGTAGACAGAATACCAGCTGATCTGAGTGGGTGGCTGATCTTTAATGCAATATCTACTTTGCCCATTATCAGCAACCATTCATCCTCTTGCCAATGTTCCAAAGGCACATTCTGTTTACTAATTTGATATCATTTTAAAAGGCTATAACTGAGAAAACATTGGAGAACCCTTTTGCAATTATGTAAGCACATAATGTAATCTGAAAACTGCTGCCCTGGTTAAAAAAAACAATGCAACTGATCTCAGCTGGTATTCTGTCTATAATAGAGTGGAATGGACATTTCTAAGTGACCCCAAACTTTTGACCGGTAGAGTGTGTGTGTGTATATATATATATATATATATATATATATATATATATATATATATATATATATATATATATATATATATATATATATATATATATAAATAAAAGACGTCTTTGTCTCATCAGTTTACGCACGTTTGCATTTACAGCTAGTCTAATCTGCTTCTGGCAAAAGCACGGATGTAGCCTAATCATGTCTGTCAAAAAATAGTTTTCTTTACTGACCACTGTGTTGATTTTAAGATGACCAATCGTCTAGGTATTCTAGCTGAAAACTGTCAAACCATGCCCCAGTTCAGACTGTACACTGACTGATGTCTACCAGAGGCAGAAACAAGACAGATGAGTCGGACAAGCCAGCAACTTTACCGTCTGCAGGTAAGTGTTTAGGATAAAAGGGCCTGTTTTGGACCTGGTGGCACTGCTGTAACTGATGAGTTTTGTTCGAAATAGAGCCAAGCAAGAAGTGACACCTGCTCTCACAAAAATGAAAAGTTACCTGGTATGTTTTAGAGGACAGTGAAGAATGCAAGGTCTTTGCTGACAGAGCAATAACTTATTTGTGGATCTGTGAATAAAACATGCAGCCAGTTTATCAGTATGGCTGTGCATTCATGCATTAAGAAGGTTCAACTAATGTGGTTTTGGCTCCTGGACTATTCCTACAAGTTTCTACAACAGATGTGGGTATCTGAGACGACAACCCTGAACCCTGGACACAGTGAAGAGTTAACATCTCCCAGGAAGTCTGAGAGTACCTGGTGATCCCACACGAAGGAGAGCGGAGTAAGTTGTTTGGGAAGAAGAAGTAGCTTCTGCTCTGCTTGGCCAAAAACCATATCACACAATTCCCCTGATTTAATACAAAGTATTTACTGAGCAAGTTGCTGAAGTTTGTCACACTTTGAGGAAAGAATCTGTTAGAGTGCTGATCTACAACTTCTTTATTTAAATAAATTGCTCTTTCGATACTCAGTGTTGCAGATTAATGCCATGAAGTGGAGATTTTTTTTAATAGTTAATGATAATAATTTTGCAATATTCCCCCAAAATGTAGTTGAAAAGTTAAAGTTGTTTTATATATATATATATATATATATATATATATATATATATATATATATATATATATATATATATATATATAACCAAGGGCGTATATTTGGGTTCAACATTGGTTAGGTTGAGATCTCCACTTTTGAGCAAAATTGAAATTTTGAGCATCAAACACTTCATTTCCTGCATTCTGGTGAATTTTTCTGCAACAATTTTTTGCCTTTTCTGCATCAATTTATGGTGCAAATGTCTTTATGTATGTAAAGGAAATTATAATAGGTTTTTGGGGTGGGTTGCACTGGCCAGTTTTGATTATTGGGGGGTTGTAACCCCCCCCCCCCCCCATCCCCTCTGTAAATTACACCTATGCATATACTGTAACCATTGTCTCAAAAACATTTCAGTAACTATATTTCATTGTGTAGTAAAGGCCAGCTCCATTGAACTACAATCAGGGAAAGGCTGTTTAAACAGTGGTTAGGCCTTATGCAGGCTGTGTTTTCACTTTTTGACCTTTGAATCACCAAATCATCTCTTGCTGGATATTTTGGGCCAGTACTTACTGTACGCGCACAAAATAATGATTGCTTATCAAAAAATCAGAGTTTTCTGTTGCACGACTAAAACAACCTTTTGAACGTACACACGTTCCACCAAAACAAGTTCCTTCCCGAGGCTATTTTGCAGAGTTGCATGTTTTTCTCCCATCCCGGAATGCTGTGTGGACTAGCCAGACCCTCCTCTGCAGCGCTGTGGAGGAAAGTCTGGCAATGTGAGACAGGTTAACAAGTGGCATCAAATTACCTACTGTTTATAGGAGCCTCAACGACCGGAGTTATGCTGGTTCTGTGGATGTTTGAAGATGAGTAAAACACGCATTTAAATCAGGATTGCCTTCATTTGTAAATGGTTGTAATGGCAGCTGTTATTGCAATACCATGTTTCCCACAAGAAATAATAATAAATAAGTAATAATAAAATGTACATTACCAGAGTTAAGCAGACCCTGCAATAAATTAATAAGTGAACTTGGTAAATTATTACTCGAGCAATTTAGAGAAAAAACTTTGAATTAATTTGCAGTCTTAGCAGTTCTATCAGGTTTGGGTTTCATATGTGCTTCATGCCGGGATTACTGTGAGCTATTCCACACACACACACACACACACACACACACACACACACACACACACACACACACACACACACACACACACACACACACACACACACACACACACACACACAATGTGTCACATATCCAATCTGTACTCAGTTCCTTCCCAGTTCAGCCTTGGAAAGCTCATAACCATGCCGTGTTTATGTGCACGTGAGAGTGTGACTGCATGTCTGAATATGTGTATGTGTGTGTGTGTGTGTGTGTGTGTGTGTGTGTGTGTGTGTGTGTGTGTGTGTGTGTGTGTGTGTGTGTGTGTGTGTGTGTGTGTGTGTATGTATGTATGTATGTATGTGTGTGTGTGTGTGTGTGTGTGTGTGTGTGTGTGTGTGTGTGTGTGTGTTCTCGATGGAATGAGTCACAGTGTCTCTGTTCTTGCTGTGGCTTCATCTAACTTTTTCTAAAGGAAATCTAATGAGTCAATAAGTCTGTTCTGGATTTGCTGCAAAGAAATGAAATTCGTCACTGATACCGCCTGACAGCTGCTGAGGACCACAAAGCTTCTGGCTGCTGAATATCTTTGTAGGGTACAAATAGAAGGATTTTTTTTTTTTAAATTGAACCAACACTATTGTGATGCATACACACACAGTGAGCATTAAATGATTGTTGTCAAAGCTGTGACAATGTGAGCTGTGTGAGCCAGACTAGTTGCTTTATATTAGTCATTTTCTTTTATTAGGTTTTTCCCAAAAGAAATACTGTATCAGTAAACATCCAAATTGAAAACCCTATCTGATCATTTATTTGCCTGAGTTGACAATATCATGTTACCCTTTGCCAAGGATAATGTATAAATATAATGGAATGGTAATTATACAGAAAAAAATAAGAGCACATAAGAAAAATGCAACATCCCTGTGTGCAAAACAGAGTTTAAGAGTTCAGAGTTAACCAATACCAAGCAAAAACAAAAACTAGGTCCAAGTCAACATTAAGAGCCATTTTGGTTCCTAAAACGCTGGTAATACAGTAGATAGCAGAACGAAATCAGTAAAATGTCAATCAGCAACATTACTACAACAATAAATGCTTTCTGTACTAATTTATTCCCATATAAGGTTATGGAGGCTAAAACCTTTCCCAGCATGCATTGGCGAATAGCAGGGAATTCCCAGGACAAGTCGCTGGTTCATCACACAGAGACAGTCCAACACATTCACACTAAGATTCACACTATGGGCAGTTTAGTGTTCAGTGTCAGTTTCTTCCCACAGTCCAAAGACTCTAAACTGCCTGCTTTGTAAATATAGTGACTGTCATTGACATAGATGAGACATCATCAGACAAAAACAAATCACTGCATTTGTGTAATGAAAGCTTTGTGGAGAACAGTTACAGGTTCATTTACAGTATAGGCACAATACAGTTTGTCTGTCAAGATGATTCAAAGTTTTTTTTGCAAGACAAACAGTTATATTTGCTAACTTAAAACAAGCACTAAAGATGGAAGAAAACCACATCTTCAGGTTTTGATTCAGATGCTTGTTGATGTCTAGGGATTTAACGGTATTAACCTCACGGTTACTGGGACTAAAATTATCACGGTTTTCGGTATTATCGTGGTATTTTTAAAAGTGTGTTCAATATGTTCAGAAAGAACTGATAGGCCTACACAAGCTGAAATAGTTTCAAAAAGTGATTATATATTACAAAAATATAAGCAAAACCTTATCAAAAGTGCAACTTTTAACATCAAAGGAACAAGGGTTCACATGTAAACATTATTTGTCAGGAACATTTCCAGTAGTGCAGGTTTAAATTATACAAATCCAAACAAGCTAAGACATTTTACGTATTGCTGCCTTTAGCAGCAACTTTTTTCCTGCACGTTCTGCAGACAGGATAACTATCTTCAATCAACTGTCCTTCGGCATTCTTATAATAACCAAAATACGCCCATGCTTCAGACGTAGTCCTCTTAGAGGACTAATGAATGTCCTGAGCGCTGTCATCTCCTCCTTCTGCCATGATTCCAGCTTCAAGAAACGCACGTTATAGGCTACGCAGTGCGCCTGCGTGGCAACTTCAGGAGACTCGGATGAAGCTGGGAAGGATTAAAAACACCGTTTCCACACCGTGGTAATCCACCGTGATAATAATATTTTAAATGAAAACAGTAATCGCTATCGTCAACATTTTTATCGTGGTTTACCGTTACACCGTTAATCGTTACATCCGTATTGATGTCCTCACACATTGCTCTCTAGCCACAACCCACCTTGCCTTGTTTTCAAGTAAATAGAAGCCAGTAGATAAGATGTACTCAACATTGCAGCAAAAAAGAAAAAAGAAAAGATCTCCTCAGGCAGTCAGGCGTCAGTCTAGCTTCTCCTGCTGGCTCAGTAGCCCATGACAATGACTTAAAAAGGAAAGTTCTTCTTAACTTTAGTCTAAAACATTCTGGTGCAGTATTCTTTCTATTTCATAGTGTTATGTTATTTTTTCACTTATTACTTATCCACATGAAAACAGAAAAGTAGGTCCAGAAATGCAAAGGTCACAAAAGCCTTTTGAATACATATTTTTTAATATATAGCCTTCTCTCTATATATAGTTTTTATAATCTGCCAAAAACTAAGAGCAGCAGATCAAACCCCGGGGCTCAGCTGTGCAGACAGAGAGCTATTGGTGTGTTCTTAAAATTACACAAATAAGGTGCACAAACAAGAAGGACAAAATAGCCTTCTGGTTTGCAGCATTTCAAGCGTTTTGGGAGCAGAAATGCTGTCAGATTTGTTCGTGGACCTACAGGACTTATTCTACTTATTTAGTTGGTCTTGTTATATAAACTGAACTCAGAATTTCTATTATTTCATATTTCTGTCCTTTCTTTGAATTTGGCCTTTCAGCAAGTGTAGTGGTGTAAGATAAGATAAGATGAAACTTTGTATCTATCCAGAGGGAAATTGCTGTGGAGCAGTTGCAATACAAAGTGGGAAGAGTGCAAATATAAATGTCTAAGATAACAAGTGCAGATCTTTAAAGTCCAGTCTATATTTAAAATGGAGCCCGCTACAGCCTCTGAAAGACAGTAAAGTCTACATAAAAGATTCAGGGCTTACAAAAAAACATTTGGAACTGGAGCACCAGCAGCCACAGCTTCGCCCTTGCATTTAGCATATTTTTGCAAAACAAAATGATCTCACTACTTGAGTCTGGGCTGAGCCACAGGGGTCTTTCACCAACATACACGCACACACAAAAATACACAAACAGCTGGAAGAAATATGGTGCTTACTCCTTCAATCAATCCAGTCATTTCTCACAAGTGCTTTTTCTATTCTAAATCATGACCTTTATTCTATGTTGAATTGCATGGCCTACAGAAGCAGTGTGTGTTTCGATCGACAGTAGCCTTTTAACATGTTGCAAGAGCTCAGAATATATTTAGTAGAAAATGTCAGCGACTTCATCTGTATGCTGCAACAATAGCAATCCACACTGAAATGTTTCAGAGGATATTGGGATGGTATCTTAGATAACTCTGCCTGCTGACACCATCAGGAGTCTTTAGTATATTGACATTTCCTTTACTTTCATCACGCCTGGTGAAAAGCACTCATAATCACACAACCTTCCGCTCCTATATTTGGTCAATCATATATCTGCCAAGCTCGCTGCTCACAGACGTAGAGCATGCAGTACAGTACACACAGTTTCTCCGGACAACCAAATGTGAGGCATCTGTGCTCTGTGACTGGTCATGTGGTTAACACTGAGTCCATGTGCAGAGCTTCACAGTGTTACAGACTGACGGCTATCTACAAACTATATACGCACACAAAAGCTCCAGTGGAAAATAAGCTATTAAATCTACTGTAGCAGTGTCAATGGCACACATTTAGGAAACAAAAAGGTGACAAGCACCGTATTGATCCTAAAGGAAACTTCATCACGGCAGGAACAAAGAAAAGGATGCAGGTCCATTTGTAGCACAGCACACTGAAGATCAAAGACAGATTCATTATGCAAACATGTTGTTCCTACTAGACTGATATAAATGCCTTGTTGCTGACTAATGACTGTGCAGATTAACAAATACTATCTGATATAAATGCCTTGTTGCTGACTAATGACTGTTTGCAGATTAACAAATACTTTCTGTTCACAGATTTGCATGGTAATGAAAGAGTATTTTTATATAATAATTCATCAATGGCTTTCTACATCAGGAGCAAATTTACAGATCAAAGTAACATGTATAGCAGCTAGCTTATTTAGTGATGACATTCAGTGGTGGAATGTAACTAAGTACATTTACTGAAGTACCGTACTTAAGTACAAATGTGAGGTACTTGTACTTTACTTGAGTCTTTTCTTTTCATGCCACTTTCTACTTCACTACATCTCAGAGAGAAATATTGTACTTTTAACTCCACTACATTAATCTGACAGCTTCAGTTACTAGTTACTTTACAAGTTAAGATGTTTGCACACAAAACACATGTAGTTAATTAAATACAATGTTTTATTATAAATTAAACTACCCAACAATATAACGGCCTACAAGTCCAGCTGAAAGGATTAGACCATTAAACACTTAGTTCATTGACAGAACTGTTTGGATTGTTTCCAGATTCTAAAATGTGAGGATTTTTCTGCATTGAATACTTTTACTTTAAATACTACTAAGTACATTTTGCTGATGATACTTACATACTTTCACTTAAGTAACATTTTCGATGCAGGACTTTCACTTGTAACAGAGTATTTTTACAGTATGGTATTAGTACTTTTACTTAAGTAAAGGATCTGAATACTTCTTCCAGCACTGATGACATTAATCCATTTAATGTTTTCCCTTTTCTAAAGCATACATATCTGTCCTGGACCATGCTTTGTTCTGGACCACAAGAAGGATCTTATGGGTACTATTTCATGTTTTTGTCTCCCCCCCAACCTGTTTAAGCCCTACATGAGAGCTGTGAGGATATTTTCCAGTTTGAATAAAACCCTTTGGGCTGATGTCAATCCACACGGCAAACCAAATACAGAGCTCAGCATGTTTTAGACGAGTTCAGGAAAAGGATAGCAGGAGTACAGGTAATTACCACATGTAGCCTTCTCTCAGCCGCTTACCATCCATATCATAATGTGAAACATGTAGTAGCTTAACTGTAATATATACCGCATAGCAGTTTTACTTCTAATGAGGCATAACACATATATCGCAACAAGCCGACCATATTTTTTAAAACAGCATACAAAACACACAACTTAAAAACATCCCCTCCCCCCGAACACCCCCATTCGTCATCACCACTTATTCAAAAAAATTAAGACAAGCAACAACCATAATTATTCAATGCAATACAATAAAATAACAAAATAAACAGCTGTAAACCAAATTAACATAATATGTGACAAAACAATAAGCACAATGTACAGTATACAGTATGTCTCCCCACAGTACATGGCTTCTTAGGAACCCTCCAGAAAGCTCTAGTACTTTCCCCATTTCCTAGTGTAGACATTCAAATGCTGCCACTTAAGCAATCTCACAAGTGCACTCCTGGATTGACTGCACCCCTTCATTCCTCCATCCTCTTAAAATAAGAGGCTGTCTGGCTATTATTAAACTAGATGTTGCACCAACACTTATGTCAAATCTCAGTAGATGCATGTCACATTAGCATTTATATCTTCCAACTATTGCGTAGTCAATTGTGACAGGGGATAAGTCTTTATTTTGTTATTTATGGAATTGATCAGCAGTGTGTGAGCTCTGAGGCTTGGCAACCTGCCTGAAATTCATATATTCAATCATGTACAGAAGACCGTGTGCCAAACCACAGGCAGCAAGAAAAATAAGTGCTAGCGGTAAATAAAATTCCCAAATGTCCATGACTTTTTACAGCTGGAGATCAAGGTTTTTTGGGCATGATTAAGATTGTTTCCTTAAGTACTAATACCACACTGTAAAAGTACTCTGTTACAAGTAAGTCCTGCATTTAAAATACTACTTAAGTAAAACTATTTAAGTGCCACCAGGAAAATGTACTTAAAGTATTAAAAGTAAAAGTACTTAATGCAGAAAAATCCTCCCATTTTAGAAACTGGAAATGGTCAAAAATGTTCTATTGAATTGTCTAATCATTTCAGCTGTACTTGTAGGCCCTTATATTGTTAGGTATTTTCATTTATAATAAAACATCGTATTTTATAAACTACATGTGTTTTGTGTGCAAACATCTTAATTTGTAAAGTAACTAGTAACTGAAGCTGTCAGATTAATGGAGTGGAGTAAAAAGTACAATATTTCTCTTTGAAATATAGTGGAGTAGAAGTAGAAAATGGCATGAAAAGAAAAGACTCAAGTGAAGTACAAGTACCTCAAATTTGTACTTAAGTACAGTACTTGAGTAAATGTACTTAGTTACATTCTACCACTGGCTGGAGGGCATGGCTGGGAAAAAGGAAAGGACGGTCTCAGCTACTTTGCTTAGCCTGCTGCCACTTCCACACGGATTGGATAATAAGTAAAAAAGGAATGGATGCATTTCTTCATGCACGCGCATGAAGTTATACAGCCGTGCTCTAATTGACAGCAGCAGAAGGAAGAATAATCTAGTCTAAAGTCACTACATCTGGGTAGCTGCTGCTGGATACAGTTGTGTGACAATTCAAACACTACACTGCTGATACTGCAACACAAGTATGTTCCTAAAATGAATCTTCAATAAAGGTTTGGCTCCTTGAGGGCAGAAGAACTTCACAAAAAGCTAATGGACAAAAAGGCCTGGAAAATTATCGCCTTAAAAGGTCCAATGTGTTATATATTTACTGCAATAAATAAAAAAAATGACCCCAATGCATCATCAGATATTAAGGAAACACGCTAAGTTGAAATACTATCTTTTCTGACAACAATACTAATGCCAGTATTTTCTCCTTTTGAAATTTCCGTTAGGTTACGGAATTTATGCCCAGTTTGACAGCCAGGCCGGGTTTCCAGATGTACCAGTAAAAACGTAAACCCAGCGCGCTACAGCTGTAACGTTAGTACAGCCATGAAAGCAGCAAAAAACGAACAGGATCAACCGAGATAGATGCTACCCAACCTAAAAAACCTGTCATGTTTCTAACAGTTGCGTACGGAGCCCCCCTGGTGTCAGCTGATTAAAAAAAAAACTAAACCGAGAGCACGGTTTTATAAACCGTGCGCACGGATTCATAATCCGTGCTCTCGGTTTTATAAACCGTGCTCTCGGATTCATAATCCGTGCTCTCGGTTTTATAAACCGTGCGCACGGATTTATAATCCGTGCTCTCGGTTTTATAAATGTAAGCAAAATTAGAAATATATTCACAGATTCGAACTTCTGGGATAATTCTCTATATCAAAATGTTATTAAAACACAAACTACGCATCTTTCCTAACGTAGTAAGGCTAACAACGAGCTACAAACTCATTTTCATCAAAACGAGCCGTCCTCCGACCTGGAGAAATAACATTATTGGTCTCTATGAGCAGCCGGAGGTGAGACGGCTGTCAGTCAGACCGGACGTGTTTAGGGACCATCTACAAACTACAACACCGACACAAAAAATATCTATTAATTTAATGTTTAAATAAGGTAGTGTCTCCAAACTTATCTCAATTATAACTTGTCTCATTGTAGTTGTACTACAGCACTTACTTTTAAAAAATAAGTTTAGAGACACTACCTTATTTAAACATTAAATTAATAGATATTTTTTGTGTCGGTGTTGTAGTTTGTAGATGGTCCCTAAACACGTCCGGTCTGACTGACTGCCGACACAGCTAAGACACAGCCAGTAAAGTGATCCCGACGGATCTTAGCTAACCCTGCTGCTAACGTTACCGGAGGACCAGGTAAGCTGGCCACAGCTGTATACAACATGTAGCCTGTTCAGCGGCCGTAGCCGACAACGGTGAGTTATTTTAGCCAAGAGAGGGGGGCTGTAAATCAGGAAGAGAGGACCTTAAGTTTGCAGTGTGTTTAGCGATTGTTGCTGTAATTTTAAGCCAATAAAGTGTGTTCAGTCGGGTGGAGAGGACGGCAAGGTATTGTTATTTATAGCGGTTCCTACCGTAATTCTAAGCTGAGGAAATATGTCTGTTCGTCGGGTGGAGAGGATGACAAGGTTTTTTTTTTTTTTTAGTGGTTCCTACCGTAATTCTAAACCTTTGAAGTGTGTCTGTCCGTTGGGTGGAGAGGACAGCGAGGTTGTTGTGTTTTTAGCGGTTCCTACCATAAATCTAAGCCGAAAAAGTGCGTCTGTCAGTTGGGTACAGAGCTCCGCGTGAGCACGGCTTTTATGACTGTCAATATAGCCAGCATCTAACGTTAGCTACTCTGCTGTGCTGTGGAGTAATGTCTGGCTATGTGAGACAAGTGTCTAGCAACATTGTTGTGGATGCTGCATTCTCAGCCTGGCAACCTCCGTGAACTTCGAGTCTGGGGAGGAGGGGGCGGGGGAGACGACTCTCTCCAGTATTTTGAATTTGTACTGCAGTAACTATTTTAAACACTAGCTATCAGTATTACATATTGCACCTTTAATGTAGCATTTATTTAAAGTTGTGTTTCTGTCCACCTGATGAATGTTAAGTGCAATATTTACTCTCCTTTAAGCTCTGGTTTTGTCCAGAGATAAACTGTGGGCTCTTTAGCTGCTAAATGCTCCAGCTATGCTCACCAGCTCGTGACTTACTTCAGTCTGTCTGCAATTTGGTGCAGGGCATGCAAACAATTCATTTGATTCCTGATTAGTGAAGGTTTCATTTATTCAAATTCTCACAGTAAAACCAGACCAGGTTGGATCCTGAGTGCCTACAATTGTGAAGTTTAGGCGCGTTTGGTTTTATTTCCCTGTGAATTACCTGCGCCAGGAAACGGTTGTGATCACCTTCCATCAGTGGCAGTATGTGTACACATATGCACACTACTGTAACATTGTGTTATAGTTGTGCTTTACACAAGAAAACATGACACACCTGTGTAATAAACAAGTGTAATAAATAAGTGGCATCAACAGCTTTTCAGTTACAGGGTCAATATAAAAAGCTCTCACCTAGAGCTAATTCAAGTATTTCAGTCAGTCTGTGGGATGGATAATAATCAGCTCAGTGCAATTCAGCTCACAGGCCACCCTGGCTTCTTGCCTGCTCACCTGCCTCTGGTTCATTCATCAATCAAACACTCTAGCCTTAACAGACGACAGGACATAAAGGTTACAGGAAAATATGCTTCACCTGATACCCACCAATGATTTCTCTGAACACATGTGCACACATGCACTCTCTCTGTGGGACATCCTCGGATTTAAGTGAGAAGACCGAAGAGTTTCATTTTCAATCTTTATCTTATTTGGGTTTCATTCCCGTCTTGGTGTCATCCACATATATCCACACATAGTATGTCTTTATACTATTATATCCTCCCTTTCTCTCTAAATGTTTCATCTTTCCAATGAATGTGCTAGTAGACAAAGATCCTAGTCAACATGATCAAGTTATGTCACTTCCCATAGACCCTGTTTACACTAAAGCTTAATGCATTACTTCTTATGCTTTCTTCAGTTGAATATGGAAAATCAATTATAATCCAGAAAAGAAATATAATTATTGGACAGGCTTTTGGAAACCAACATGTACATTTTAAAACATTTTTAAACATGATCATCAATCCACAGGGGTTACTTCTCTGTTTAACTTGTTCATTACCATTAACAACTAGTAGTAAACAGTCCTGCATAAAAGAGTAAGCAACTCCATTCCAATTCCATTTCCGGTGCTAATATGTTTGGTTGGGTGTGGGTGTGGACATAAATAGCAGGTGACAACTGTTTTTCTAATGCAGCTTGACTTAACTGTACAACGCTACCACAATGTCTCACTCACACACACCTTTAACATAATGACGGGAATGGCAGATTATGGTATAAATTGCTCCATTGTTGTTTTTGCATTTCTAAATTCTATCTTTAATGCAAAGTGAGGAAAAAGGAAAACATGTCTTATCAGTGCTCTTTCAGCACATGGATGCAAAATTGTCACTTGCCATCTTTTTCTACACCACACCATAACTCACAGACTTAAAATTACAATAAAACTGAGTCAACACCTAGATAACTGTTTAATTTTACTTTAGGTGGTGATTATTGCAGGGCTATTATTTTTGCATTGCATTTTATGATACAGATGGGTTTTTTTGTGTTGTGTGTTTTTCACTAAGACCTAAACAGAAGTCAA
This sequence comes from Zingel zingel, assembly GCA_023566125.1. Lineage (NCBI taxonomy): Eukaryota > Metazoa > Chordata > Actinopteri > Perciformes > Percidae > Zingel > Zingel zingel. The sequence goes on along the minus strand of CM042316.1, from coordinate 37,230,681 downwards.
ATGCATGGATTTTGAGTAGATGACCTGATATGTTATCAGGTCAACATCAATGGTGTCAGTTTAGCCACCTGTGAAATGTAATAATCTGAATAGGATTAGTTATCCAAGATAAAGATGAATCATACACAGATGATACAGAAAAGATAGTGAAGGTCTAAACCTTTAAAGTGATGTTTTAATTGCTTATGATGGCGCAAAACGTTTGCGTGGACTGTTCCCCTTTCAATTAGCTGTGAAACAGACAATATGACAGCGGAGCCCGAGAAGAGAAAGAATGATCCAGGACACACAGCGATATCACTCCTAATCGCTCTGCACCCCGAACGCATTTCAACACTCATTATTGAGACAGATTTTCTATGATTCATCGCATTGCTGTGTGATTTATCGCCAGTTAGTTGTCAGGCGAGAATTCATTACGCCATTAGAATGCAAATCCTCGTTCGAAAATCAAGCATCAATATGCAAGGCGATGCCTTCGTTAGACGGTCATTTGGTTAATTGAATCACTTTGTTTAAAGAGATGCTTGGCATTTAGGCTAATCAAGGTTGTTCCCTTACAACACCTGTCTCTCACAGAAGCAGCACTTGCAGGCAGAAAACAATGCCACAGCCTTATACTTCTGGGGGAAAATGTCAGTATTGAGCCAGTTGCATTTTTTGAAAAGATGATAAGTGAGTGAGTACAATTAATTTAGTGAACTCCCACAGCATAGGAGGTCAGGTGTGTTTGCCTGTTGACAGAACATTTGTGTTGCTGGCTTGTAATCACAGTTGAGCGCCACTGATGCCTCAAGTGAGGTGAAAAATTAGTGTGGTCCAGGACAAAGAGGCATCAATACAGCTGGAGCAAAAAAATTCAGATTACAAACACATTCTAAGCATGGGGTCTGTGCTTTTCCTGCTAAAGCAGCTCTGAGGTGATTGCTTCCATTACACTGTATCAATTATTTACCCCATTATTTATATGAAAAAAAAGGAATTCAGATGGAATGATAAATGTTTCAGTAGTAATTTACCGGTATATAATCTATATCCACAACGTTCCACTTCCGGGATTGCTCCTGTTGCACGACTAAAACAACCTTTGAACGTACACGTTCCACCTAAACAAGTTCCTTCCCGAGGCTATTTCGCAGAGGCACCGTGGCTCTGTCAAGCGCTTAGCGCTGCCCATGACGACTGTGATTGAAAAAGAAATGCCAATAAACCAGGGGTCTCATTTATAAATGTGGCGTACGCACAAAGCGGGGCTGGAAATGTGCGTACGCCACTCCCCGCGCAAAGGTTGTGATTTATAAAAAAAACTAACTTGACAGGAGAATGTGTGTCCTCCACGCAAACTCTGACCCATGCGTATGCACATTTTGGAGACAATGGGAATTGGCGACGCAGAGGGTGAGGTGGTGAACTTAAGTCAGACTGCAAAAAGTAAATGTGTGGGAATAATGACTACTCGTAATATGTTCAAGTATTGATGTCTCACGCACATTTCTTCACTCTACGTCATCCACGTTATCATGAAGATTAAATACAGCAGTGTTATTTGCACTTGTACTGAGTGATACTTGTTCCATAAACCTTGTAAAATCAAACTCAAATCTTAAATAAAAATGTGTTCTTAAGGTTTAATCGGCGCTGTCTCACCGTCATATTGTCCCCTACGAATGGGCAGGAGGAGAGGATGGCCCGACGCACGGAATACAGGGTAGCATCAAATACCCTAGCATTAGATAACAGCAGAACACAGTGTAAATAACTATATCTGTCTTTAATACTTTGTATATATCATCAAATGTCAAAGTCTGGAAATACAGCCGTTAAGCTCTCGCGCAATCGTTACACTTAATGTCCTCGTTATTGGTCCGAACTTTAATACTGTTGGTGACCAAACCTGCATGAAGAAACGTGTGTTTGCCTATTAGACTTTTGTCTTCAGATTGTATCTCTGGGTGGGGGATACCACTAGTTGATGCTGTGATTTTGGCAAGGGGTTAACAATCACAAGTTGTTGTAAACATATAAATACTGCGGTGACCCCTGTGCGTAATGCTGCATGATGGCACTGCTGGCCCTGCAGGAGTACTACGCCAATGGAAGAATCAGGAAAGAAAGAGACTTCAGGGACCACGATGATGACTGGCTAATATGCCGATTTAGATTCCCTAAAGCTGCACTCTTGGATCTATGCACTGAATTGGGTCCAGTAGAGAGGGCAACGTGCCGGAACCGTGCCATCCCGGTCCAAATACAGGTCCTCGCCAATCTGGGGGCAACCGGCTGTTTCCAGAGGGAAATAGCAGACACCTAAATGTTTTATATACATATTATATATAATCTTCAACTGTATCACTAAGGCTTGTTTGGATATAATATACTGTATAGTTCTGTTAAATATCATATAGGTCTGGTATATCGAAGTTGTCCCTGAGTGCCATAATGACTGCGTTTTGGACGTTATTATTAATATAGGTAGTCCATAGATCAGGTTTCCCTACACTGTGGGTAATCTGTGATTTATAAAAGGGAACATTGCTTACAGGTGTGCGTACACACGGTTTTATAAATCAGATATTTTTTTTGCCGTATGTACACTTTTAGTATGGATCCTACGCACAGTTTTATAAATGAAACCCCAGGCTGTGTGGACTAGCCAGACCCTCCTTTGCTGTGCTTGTAGAAAGGTCTGGCAATGCGAGACTAACCGGTATATAATGAAATAAGCATTTTCCAGATGCTAGTTAAGGAAATATAAAATAAAATATCCACTGCATTCACATGTTGCAGTGTCCAATGACCAATGTCTCTTCAGTGTGACACTGGGCAAGGGTGTCCATTGTGTTCTAATTTGTTTTGGGCTATTGATGTCATTTTGAGCAATTTCCTCTTTGGCAAAGGCAGCTTAACATTTGGCTCCTGTTCTTCTCAAATCTGTTGGTTTGACTGAGTGCCGACAAGCTCATCCCTGCATGTCTCAATGCATTCATGTACAGACAGAGGCAAAGCCGTGCGCATTCACAAAGGCATCTGAACGTACAGGCGCAGCCATAAACACGTGGGTGTGGGCCGTTTATAGGTCATCCATTTCAGAAATTTTAGACTACAGATAGAAATACACACAGGCATTTGAAAATGAGTGAACACTGATGCACTCAGATCAAACTACATGGTCAAACGCACACACGCACGCACACACAAACACACACGCACACACTGCATCCAGTTTTTTGTGAGAGGCCCACTAGAAAAACAATATATATTGTGTTTAAAAGATGCCTTTGTTCTTATGTGAAATCCTATTCAACAGAAAGTGGTGCAAACATAGGACTCAATCACAATATTAACAAGAATAGTCCCACAATATTGATATCAATCATAAAGTTAATGTAAAAAAAAAAAAGATCAATCAAAATCCTATACTTTGATGTTCAGTGTAATGATATATGTCCTTCTGTTATGTTTTACGTAAGAAATCTCTTCACAGGTAAAACCAGAATTATAACAATAATAATTCTGTCAGTTTTTCACACAATCATAATTTGGACAACTGAATATCGTATCATATCGTCACAATACAATCCCATAGACAGTGAATGAACAATAATACTGAATTAGCACCCAGCCTTTTCAAGTCCATGGAGACAACCCACTTCAGCCCAGAATGGTGCTGGGTTACAGATGGACACTGTCAGGATGAGCTGAGGAATGGAGGACTTCTTGGAGTCCAGATTCTCTGGACATCTGGCCCAAACATGACACACATTCACATACAGATGCACATGAATACACAGTGATAAAGAGCACATGCACGCACACAGAAGCTGAGGGGAAGAAGGGGCACGGAGTAATGGTTCGAGCTGCTGGTGGTACAGAGCCGTCTGTGAACACTTTCCACTGAAGTGAACAGACTCGCTCCCCCCCTTCTCTATCTGACAAACACGAAATCTCACAGATAACATCCTCCAACACATTTACCAGCCATGTGCAAGAACCATTATCACTTTCACATACCCTTGCATTTTGGGCACGCATTCAGACATCACCTTTATAAATATACAGATTATCACAGAGTCCAAACGGAAGCGGCATGACACATGGACTCACACGCAAACTGTTCACAGCCTTGCAATCATGGGCTGAGCTTTTACACACCACCAGCAGCTTAAACATGGATGAGAAAGCCTATGGGACAAAAGTGGAGGAAAAATATCAGCAGCTAGAGCTTTGTTTTTCCAAATGTCTCTATCGGGGTTCAGTGGACACCCTGCTGTTCCAACGACAAACGACCAAGCTGACCTCTGCTCAGCAAACATATCAACCTGTGAGAATATTAGGAGAACGTGGGCACATATTCAACTTTGATGGATATCTTGCCAAAAGGAAAAATTGTTTTTTTGCTCTTATTTTGTAGGCCTCCAGAGAATTATCTTGGACTCCAAACTGAAATCAAAATAAATACATTCTATTTTATCAAAGCCAAAAAATATCTCCTTTCTATTGGGTCCTTGCTTTCAAATGGCACGTTACAGTGCAGCAAATTCAGTGCAGGAACTACAGTACAACTCATTTTTGGATGAACTGAAGCCATTTAAGTCTCCATCTGTCGTTGTTTGGGCACAGCCAAGTGTGTTTTTTAGCTCCACATATGTTTTAGCAAAATACTTATTAAGAGGGGTTTGAGGCTTATGATCCAGTTCTTGATGTGTGGGATTTAAAAAATGAGCAGTGTGTGTGTGATACATACTTGTATAAACAGTTTAAATATAATTTACAACAAGACAACAAAATCTGATGTTATCCCCTTTCTGTTTCTCTCTCAGCCCTCTTACAAAGCATGCACACTCTTTCTGTGAAAAACAATTAATGTTATCTTTTCTGTTTCAGTGGCTCAATTATTAAGTATATGTCACTCTGGTGTTAAGAGAGGATTTCTGGAGGATGATAAAAACGCATTTCTCATTCAAAAATCATCACTGCATGCATTCACATTATGAAAAATTCATGTAACACTTCTGGGGACTGGGGTGTGCCCCCAGGAAAATCTGTGGATGATAAAGCCATATTCCGTATGTGACAATAAGAGAGGGTAGAGTCAGGCCAAAAACATATGATCTTATCTTTCTCCTTTGTGTTTTACTTTATTTTTCTAATCAGATTTCTTGTTCAATTAGATTTGTTTTGAGGTGTGTAGTCCAATGGCCTCTTTGCAAAACAAGTATTGATAAAATTATTTTATCAGACACAAATGTGCAAATGTGGCGTACAGAGCCGAATTTGTAAATACACACAAACAAAGCACAACTGAGTCTAATTATCATTTATATATTTCAGTCAATTAGCTGAATCACTCAATGTGACTTTAACAGAGTGCACCGGTTAAATAAGAGCACCAAACATTGCAAATATACAAGAGTGCAGATGTCAGAGCCATGGGATAATGATCATTTTGAAATCATACACCCGTATTTTCATTATCCCACCTTGAACAGAAATAACACAGTTTAAAATAAGTTTTGTTACGTTACTTAAGCCATTAAGATTTCACCCTTCCATAAGCACATAAACCGATACAAGTAGACAAAGGGCCTCATTTCATTTCCAAAACCTTTGAGATGTGTTGTGCTATGTGTAATCTCCTAATGCAGTTTCTGAGATTTAATTGTTGTTTGACAGACATGAACATTTATCTTAGATTTTAAATTAGACTATATCAAACAACCCAGTCACGAGGTAGCCTGGTCCTACCAGACTCTCGTACATTTCATTTGTACAGAGAGTCTGGCCACTCTCCATTGACAAGTGTTAACTTCCTTGAAGGCGGGTACTCTGTTGAAGTTTAAAACTATTGGATCTGCCATAACCAATCGCTAACGTTTGGTCGTGACGTATGTCATGCACATGTGCAACAAGAGGGGAGACTATCGGCTTATATTTAGCATAAGCATCGCTAGCGTTAGCCTTAGCCAACTCCTTCACCACTAACGGAGCGAGCTGGAAAATCTAACTTTTCCCGATAAAACCCGCTTTGAAATACTCCTCATTACAAACACCCTAAAATCAACTCGTTTTGTCACTACATTCACGTGTTGAGCGATTGATACACGTTCACACCATATATACACACACACACACACACACACACACACACACACACACACACACACACACACACACACACAGACATTAAAATAATTAATGACTAATTTAATAAATAAATATGTATAAATATTGAGTTTGAAATGGGTCCTGTTTCCTTGACTTCTAGGTGAAAGCTACAATAATAATACAAAAAAAAACAATGATGTTTTTAAAATGGAATCTCAACATCCTAGGAGTCAAAAGACCAAAAAACAAGGACAAATTGTCAATGTAAAAAATAAAAACACTGGCATAGGATGGACAAGCACCTCCCCAACCTGAGTCATTACCTATCATCCCCCAGGGCCTTCTCACCATTCTCCAGGAAGATTTTCTCTTGTGAGACGTGCAACCTCCTGCCTGCCATTTATCCCACGACACAAGCTGGGACGTGGAAATACCGAAGCGTAAGCCAGCATAGTCACTGTTAATATAACCTTTATTTATTCATTCAAACAGCGTTTGTATGCTTGTTGCTTTTTGGCATAGCAGTTGCATGATGATCCGAGTGTGTTACTCATCAACTTTCCTGTCTTGTTTACAGATAATGAAACCAGTGTCCTCCGTGCTACATATTTATAGTTACATGATTTGACACCTCGCATCCTCAATCATCTACAGTTTACCCACTGAGGAGTGTGCTCTCTCATGTGCTTTGTGTAATCAAGTCACTGAAAACTCAGGTATCCAACATTAAGACAACTCACTGAGGGCCAGTTTCTATCTGTATCCACGCTGAAGTGTTTGAAGTGCAGATTACTTCTGTCTTGAAAGGGGTTGAGATATTGAGACAAAATAACTGTTAGGATTAGAGCTGGGCAATATATCAATATTATATCGATATCGTGATATGAGACTAGATATCGTCTTAGATTTTGGATATTGTAATATCGAAATTATGGCATAAGTGTTGTCTTTTCCTGGTTTTAAAGGCTGCATTACAGTAAATTGATGTCATTCTCTGAACGTACCAGACTGTTCTAACTGTTCTATTATTTCCCTTTACCCACTTAGATATTATATCCACATTACTGATGATTATTTATCAAAAATCTCATTGTGTGAATATTTTGTGAAAGCACCAATAGTCAAAACTACAATATCGTTGCGGTATCGATATCGAGGTATTTGGTCAAAAATATCGTGATATTTGATTTTCTCCATATCGCCCAGCCCTAGTTAGGATGAAAACAAGCACTTTGTATTATGGAACTGGGAGTGGAATGTTTTGTTCTCAAAACGACGCAATTTTCTCATTTCGTGCAGCAGCCAGACGATCTTGTTTTCATGCCTGTGTATGGGAATTACACTGACGGAAGTAAAGATTAAGTTGCACAACTCTTCCACTCCGATTCAGTCTTTTAGTTCCCCCAAACATCTTCCCCAACACCACCTTCGTTAAAGTAGAACATGAAGTTGGTTCTGCTTTCTCTAATAGAATTGGAAAATCAAAAACATTGGATTTAAAACAAGTTCAGACACAACCTCGCCACCCTTACGGATGCCATGTTGCTTAAAGTATTTGGAGGAATAACCAGAAGAGCTGTAGAGCCGTGGACCCTAGTTTTCACTTCAGCAGACATGAATTGTTTAGGCCTCCACAGCTCTGCATCCAGAACTTAAGCTACATTATGGACAACAAAACGAAAAACATTGGAAAGAAAAAAAGAAGATTTTAGATTTGGTAATACACTTTCTTACAGCTGCAATGACAGTAAAAACTAGACTGGTATTCGGAAAGCGTAGACCTTTGTCAAGGCCAACGGTGCTTTCACATGCTCCTCGGATGGTACCAATTCCCGAGTTAGGAAGTCGTTCTTCCAACTTTGCTGTGTTCACAAGACTGAAGTCGTAAAGTGAAAACAACATTGACACTATTGTTCAGAGCGTTTAAACAACACGTTGATCGCTGTGTTCAGTATTTGCTTGACAACGAACAGCAAAGGAAACAGATCAGGAAAATATGACCAGGAATTTTACAATTATTACGACACCACATGAATCAACACTAATGCCCTATTTAGCAATGTTAACAAAGTTAAAAACTATTTGTGTATCCAACCTGTGATTTGGAACTGAACAGAAAAATGTAAAGGGTTCTTCCTTGGCCCAAGCTACACCCTTCCACCAAATTTCATGGAAATTGGCCAAGTAGTTTTTCTGTAATCCTGCTGACAAACCAAACCGAAAACACAACCTCCATGGTGGGTAAAATAACAGTTTATGTCCCTTGCTCTGTTATGTTATTGTTAAAATCAGATAATACAAGTCCTGGACAATGTGTCAACTATTTTGTATGTAATTCTTCTATTCTATATGTAATTCTGTATTGCAAAAACACAACAAACAATTCAATCACAAATACCTTTACTGCAGCTTTATATTTCTTGACTACAGTAACAATGAATTACATCTGAGTAAACTTTAAGAGGAATAATGGGAGTGACTGCACTGTTTCACTTTTGATCTTCACCGCTGCCTCCATCCTCAATTAGAGCTCTGCTGTTGGCCTCTAAGTGCAGCCCAGAAAGCTTTCACCACAATTATTGTAGTCTTAAAATGTCAACTTCCCACTTTGTTGGCAGTAAAAAAAAATAAAAAAAAAAATAGACAAAATGATGTCTTCCAGAGATACAGTATGACATGTCGTAATGCACCTGTGTGTACTGCATATGAAAATCACAAATGACAAAGCAGATTATTCCTCATCTATTTATTATAGTGATATATCCCCACACTTGCTGTTTCTCCCAACAGGGAGTCACTGCAACATTAGAGATCTTACAAAATAAATCAAAATGGACTTACACATTAACATCTGGTTTTACATTCAATTAAAAAGAAGGAACATGGACTTGAATTTGACATCTGGATTCACTAAAATATTAATCAAGGCTTTATTGCGACACGCTGGACTCAAGGAGGTGTTCATGAGTTAGACCGAAGCTACGTCATCACCGATCTTGCTTTTCTTCATACTCCTACTTTATCGGGGCGGGTGGCTGAATGTAGGTCAGACAGAATACATTTGGGAGTTGGATGGATTTTTAAAATGTGTTTTATCTATCTTTGTGCAGTGTTTTGTCTCTTTAACTAAGAGCTGAGAGACGTTGATATTGCCTGAGAATATGGTGATCGCAATTCTGTGCAACAGCTTAAATTTGGATTTATTCCTTCTTAAACTGCAATCCAAAACAGTGATATCATTTGATCCCTTCAAGTGCCTTTATCCACTTTTTTATATTAAAACTACTGATGAAGTCATCCATCCACAGTTTAGGTCAAATACTGTGAAATGTTATATTTTTGATATCAAGTTATTTAAATATCGCAAATATACAACAATATTACAGTAGATTTTTTAAACATTGTGCACCTTTTTTTTTTTTTTTACAGCAAACCTGTCAGAATTGCAAAACTATCTGTCAAAAGCTACAATATTGGGCTGGGAATATGCAACAGTGCAGAAAAACAAAAACAAAGGACAACAAAGAGAGAAATAAGAAGCCAGATTTTTCCAGCGGAGACACAGCCTTAATGCCTTTCTCTCCTTGCTCAAGTCTCTCACCTGTAAGTTAATACATCCAGTGTCCTAATGAGTAGGAGAAAAGGGTGTCTGGGAAAGTGTCGCTCCCACAGACGACATGAGGAGAAGAGCTACTCCTTATACGCTTATCATGTCCTGAGCTGTACAGCTGCCTAACTACAGTACAACCTGGAATATTACAAAAAAAATGTCCGAAATGATGATAATGACACAAACTCCCAAGTTTAACAGTGTAAACCAGGTGCTGCCAGATGGTTTAACAGCTCAAGGCCACTGATATTTATTATAATGACCCCTTCAAAAAAAGAGGGAAGTATCAAAGATCTATGTACAGGAAGTAAAAGAAGCACTTAAAGTGAATGTGAAGGGGGAATGTTAAATTAATTCTGACACTTTTTGGCTGATCTTAGAGCTCACGCCAATAAAATGAAAAATCCAAATTGAAGAGAAATGAAACGTTTAAGTGAGAACGAGGGCAGCTGGAGAAAGTTAAACTCTCTGAAACTCAAAGAGGAGAGGAATAAAACCATTGAACCCTACCTGTTTTAATTGTTTATGCTTTGGAGATTAGTACTCGTTCTATTCATCCTACCTCTCTCTCTCTCTCTCTCTCTCTCTCTCTCTCTTTCTCACACACACACACACATATCTATCAGCATCCTGATATGTCTTTGGTTTTGTTGCGCCGTTGGAAGCGTGTGTCGGCGGGGTCAAAACCTTGCTCATTGGCTCCAAACAGAGCCCAGCTGGGCGTCTTGGCCATGTAGTCCAAGGCTGAGAAGCCCTGCTGTCCCCCACTCTCCTCATGAACCTGGACCAGCTCCTGGAAACGCTCGTAGTCGATCCACGTCCACCACTCGCCATCCACCTTGAACTGAAAGTACACACACAGAAGGGAGAGAGAAACAAGGTGGTAGATGAGCGAGCGGCAGTAATCCACACAGTGTTTATGGAAACCTGCAGGCCTCTGACAGCCATTCATTAAGAATTCTCGGTTACACTTTACATGAAGATATCTACATAAGAGTGACATGACACTGTCATGAACGTGTCATAAACATTATAAACAAGTCATAAACGTTTATGACATAACGCTTCTTTTAGTAAGTGTCATTCAGTTTTTCTCATGACAAGTTATGGTTAGTGTTACGGTTCATGTGTCATGATAGTGTCATGTGTTCATGACAGTGTCATGTCACTCTTATGTAGATACCTTCAAGTAAAGTGTTACCGAATTCTCTAACCCCTAGTTTCCACCTTGGCCGTCTTTGCTGCGTTCCAGCTGCGTTCCGGTTTTCTTCCGTCCTCCGCCACGCGCCAAACCACACCGGGAGTGTCTCAGAAGTGCAGCGTCTTGCTGCCCAACTCACAGATTTTATTGGCTCTACAAGTACTTTACCGAACAATCACCATTTTATGTATTTGTTTGTTTATTAAGAGAGTATCTACCTTCCACTCCAAGCACACCTGCAATTAAACTCCGTGCCTTCTCTTTTCTGGTGTTGCTGCTTAAAAAAAAGGATCTCGTATTATGTTTTTCCACCTCCAAGATGAATCTCATGTCGTCCGTGGTGTCGTAGAGGAGACATATATGAAATAAGGGGGTGTGTTTTGGTATGTTGACTGGATACTCTTGCTGTTTCACTTCCTGCCAGGCTGTTCAAACGGCCCGCGGCTCGCGTAGAAATAGACCTGGGAGTATCTTTAGCAGAGCGTAGAGCTGCTTCACTCACGCTTCTGGGACGCGCTGCGTCTGGTGGACTATCAAGCATTGACTTGAATGGCCGCGATTGCTCGCGGTACACCCAGAAAGCAGCGCAGACGCGTGAAAATAGGGGTAAGGCATTTGTAAAGAAATGTATTAAAGATCAATTTAACAACCAAAATAAAGAACCCAACAAAAACCAAAACCTATCCAACTGGAGTAGATGGAAAGTTAGCACTGCTGGTTCTATTCTTCAATTGGCCTTTGTTACAACAAAAAGTTATTTCAGCACAGAATAATACAAAATAAAAAAAAATCCGTAACTGATGAATTATTTAAAACAGTGGTTCTCAACCTTTTTTGTGCCAGCGCCCACCTATCCATTATCCAGGTCCCTAACGCAACCCCCCCCCCCAAAAAATATGTAGGCTAATTGCCCTGAATATTAATGATTACGCCCTAATATAGGCCTATTATTATATAAATATAAAATAAATTATATAAATAATCAAAACATCATATCATTGAATGACAAACAACACATGTATTAGTTTCCAGGTATCAAAAAAGCCATGTGAATAGAAATTATATATATTTACAGGTTTTTTAAAAAATGCAACCACTTGACATTCAATTTAAATAACAGTAGCCAATCAGAACGACTAGATATGCAACATTCAAACTATAATAAGGTATTATCAAAAGGCCTGCTGCATGTCCCTGGTGTGAACCTCAGCACCTTTATGAGATGACTATAATTTGAATGTCCTTTTTTGTTTGTGAAGTGACCTTGGGTGTCATGAAAGGCGCTTTAAATAAAATGTATTATTATTACAAACACTAACCGTAGCCAATCAGAAACAGCTAGCAATTTAACATTCAAATCTATTTTTCATTCAAATCTATAATCAAACTGTTCCAACGGAAAACAAGCTGCACTTCTCAAGGGGTAAAAGCAGAAGGATTACACACACACACACACACACACACACACACACACACACACACACACACACACACACACACACACACACACACACACACACACACACACACACACACACACACACAAAAGTATTTTGGTGATGACAAACAACTTGAAGAACGACACCTACTGCAGAATGGAAATAAGTTTACAACCTTTGAAAGTTAGTGAGAGCCCTTTGTTGATACTTAGAATAGTATAGGTTAGAAGAGTATAGGTTTGCTATCGCCTGTCTTGCGAGTAAATAGCAGAAAAAATCGCTTGGAGAAATGCAACCCCACATCGCGCTGAGTTTTGAGGAGGTGTGTGAATCCTGTAGCCTGCAGTAAACAGTGACATCACTGCCTCTATCGCTTCCACTAGAAAGTTTTAAAACACCAAACACAAGCCCTGAACTGCCCGGGAGTTTGTGAAACAGCTAAATGTTTGCCAAACAACAAAGCACAGTCGATATCTCTCTCTCATCTCTTTTCTTTCTCTCTTTCTCCGTGAAATGAAGCTGCCTTGAGGTGCAGTAGGAAACAGTGTGTTCTATAAACTATCTGACGAAAAACTGTTACTGTGAAAGTCCACTTGTGCTACATTGGGGGGTTAAAGAACACAACAGGACGTCGCGGCGATTGAACGCAGCTTCACGTACTACAGAGCTCATTTAAGATGATGATCTGATGTCCCGTTTCCGTGAAGGCAGCACGGAGCTGCGCCAAACAAAGCTGACAGAAGCACAGAAGAGTTATGATACCCGTCAGGTCCAGTCGTAGTGCCGTGAACTGGCAGGTTTTAATGTTGCAGACCACTGGTTTTTAGTAGTTTAAAGTGTAAACATGTATTGTTATTGTGAATCTTTGGTTTAAACTAGCTTTCAAACAAACGCCCCCCAAGGGCACCTCAACGCCCCCCATTCCAAAATATTGCTTCCAGCGCCCCCCCGTCATCTTCTGAACGCCCCCGTTGAGAAACACTGATTTAAAACATATCCACCTGTTACCATGGCGCACATTGTCTTCTTATAGTAAATACACCATTACCTCCATCTAATTTCATCAAATAATCTGTTGTGGCATGATGGGAAAATAAGATCTCTAAAACTGTATTCGAAACATTGTGATCATTTTGCAGCAAGCAATTTAGAGAATTTATTTTGGCAACCATTTAAAGACCTGCACATATACATATGTAAAGAAACAAAGCTAATAAAAAAACAGCAAACTTACACACACACACACACACACACACACACACACACACACACACACACACACACACACACACACACACACACACACACACACATACTTATACAACCATTTAAATGGAAGCCATATGCTCAGATACAGAGAGAGAAATAAGTGGGCTACCACTGAGAGGAAGTAACACTCAAAAAGAAAAGTGTGAATTTAAAGATGTGACAGTGATTACAGAGTGTCTCCCTTCAGACCTACCACTTGCTGTTAGCTTATTGCCTTTTTTAAATGGTTGCAGGTTCACCAATTCCACCTCCTTCTCACATTTCTCCATTTATCAATCAATGCTTCTTGCTCCTTCAAAGTCGCTATCCATCTTTCTAAAGAAAAAAGAAAAAAAAAAAAAGAAAAAAAAAGAGAAATAAATGTGGCAGTGGGCGAGGAGCCGGAAAAAAAGTGTGTGTTAGTTTGTGAGAGGCACACTAACTACCAGAGAGAGAGACAGATAGAACAGCCTGAATGTTTCATTGAGGGAAAAGCCTCTAACATCACTCTGCCTCTCTAACCCTGGTTGTTTTCTCAAACCAGCAAACGAGTGTGACCTCTACTTTCCCAGCATGCTCCCCAGTGCTCCCCAGTTGATACAATACCATGTTTCCCTTGTTGTCTGCAAATATGGGAAAGACTGAGAAGAAACAGAGAGCAAGCAAAGTAGGTATTACAATCTTTCCTCTGACGTTTGGTGGCGTTTATTGCAGCAGAGTCTGATCTTTAAAATGGTCCTTCATGACTTTAACTCACTCGTGGGTTTTGTTTTGAAAAGCTGCGACTGGATACACTATGGTGCTAAGCTGTCACAGGGGATGACTGCTGTGCTTTTAGGTCTCAGCATTTAGCATTTAAAAGCTCTTTCAGGTTCAGGGCTGCTTTGGCCAGACCCCTATGTACGCGCTGTGGCTTGCTTATTTAACACTGTCAGACGCAAACTATTAACACAAAATAGCTAGCATTACATCACTGACTTTCTCAAACAGCATTTAAAAATAACACAAAATGTACTCACGAAGGACTAACATTTACTTGCCAAGTTAAAGATTTTCCTGCTGGAGATGACGACCCACTGAGGGAGTCATGGCAATAAGCATTTGAGTGTTAGCCTTTAGATGCCTTTTACATGCCTCAGCCATTACAGAAAAGCTACCCAATGCATTGCTAATGAGGCCTGAGAAACGGGGAGAAGATGAAAGCAGCGCCTATTGGGAGTTAATGTTTCTGGTAATGAGAATGGATGATATTTGTTCAGCCGGCATCTCGGCAAACAATTTCAGTCTCTAAGCAACAAAGCAAGGTTGATGAACTGTCTGGGATGAGAACAAGACGGCCTGTTGGTTTCACTAACAGCGTCTTTGCTGAGGATCACTGAGGACAGCTTTGTTCACTGAGCACCACAGGAGGTGCCTTCATGTATGTGCACATGCCAATGAGCTCACACACACACACACACACACACACACACACACACACACACACACACACACACACACACACACACACACACACACACACACACACACACCAGGTGGTCTTGAGATCTGGTGACTGAGGCCATTTGAGTAGAAGAGTGAACTCATTATCAATGTTCAAGAAACCAGTTTGAGATGATTTTAACTTTGTGACATGACGCGTTATCCTGCTTAAAGTAGCCATTAGAAGACGGGTACACTGTGGTCATAAAGGGACAGACATGGTCAGCAACAATACTCAGGTAGGCCGTGACGACTGAACAATGATTAATTGGTACATGGCCCACAGTTTGCCTAGAAAATATTCCCCACGCTATTACATTACCACCACCAGCCTGAAACATTGATACAAGGTAGGATGGATCCATGCTTTTATTAAAATTCTGACCCAACCCTTTGAATGTTCCAGCAGAAAGCAAGACTCATCAGACCAGGCAATGTTTTTCTGAACCTCTATTGTCCCATTTTGGAGAGCCCATGCCAAATGTAGCTTCAGTTTCCTGTTCTTAGCTGACAGGAGTGGAACGTGGTGTTATCTTCTGCTGCTGTAGCCTATCTTTTTCAAGGTTCGACGGGTTGTGCGTTCAGATATGACCTTCTGCATACCTCGGTTGTATCGAGTGGTTATTTGAGTTACTGTTGCCTATCAGGTCGAACCAGTCTGGCCATTGTCCTCTGACCTCTGCCATCAATGAGGCGTTTTCGCCCAGAGAACTGCTGCTCACTGGATTTTTTATTTTTTTGTTGGTCCAATTTATGTAAACCCTAGAGATGGTTCTGTGTGACAATCCCGGTAAATCAGCAGTTTCTGAAATACTCAAACCAGCCCGTCTTCCCTATTCTGATGCTTAGTTTGAACTTCAGCAGATCGCCTTGACTAGTTCTACATGCATTGAGTTGCTGCCACATAATTGGCTGATTAGATATTTGGTTTAACAAGCAGTTGAACACGTTTTGTTCCGTTTAGTGATGACCCTGTCTGTGTGCAATGTTGTCGGCCTAAAAAGAGACATTTTCTCAGCCAATCAACTTGAACAACCTTTGAATGGACACCCAAATTATTTTTCCAGGTATGTCTTCTTCTTATCTATAAGCAGGGGTACATATTTTGTATTGCACATTGGCTTTCTGAAACAAGCCACAAAACAAACATCCGCCAAGGAAAAAAATTCTGCCTTCCTGCCATGTTGTACAAACGAGCAGTAGAGTGTGAAAAGCCTTTAACGTATACCATCTAGTTGTAATTACAAGTCAGGGGAGAATTTCTGACAGCTACAATTTCTCCCACTTGGTGAAAATACCGACAGAACTCAGCAAAGTGGTGACAAAATGGCTCCAAAAACCAACCAACATAGGCAGCGATTACGTCTAAATCCAATCCCAACACTAATTCAAATGTTTCAACCAACTGGGAAGGAGCTATACACATGTATCTGGTTCTACTTGTCAACAAACCACTATAAATACTGTATGTAGCATGCTAAAAACAGCACATTTAGGCTGGTGTGACTATGAAGCTAACATTGGCAATCATCTTGAAATAACGCATGTACACTCATATTTTGCTATAACGAGAGGTACTCCTGTTTTTTACTGACATGGCATGAATGCAGCAAAAGTGCAGATAATAGTTATCACGCTTGTTGAGTGTAGCACTTTTAACAGTTTAAAAACTTAGTGTCATGATTTGACAGCTAGGAGAGCATTGCTGATGTATATTTAAAGACATTGTTCCTTATAGTAATAAGAAATATTAATAACTCTGACAGGATGTTTGACTGTAAAAAGTGTTAATTATCTCTGGGATGTGAGTGACTGTGTTGTTTTAATTACAGCGTCCTCTGAGAGAAATGGGATTGAGATGAAGGGAAGAGCATGGATGTGAGCCAGGGATTATATCTCCAACCTGGCCTGGGAACGCCTCGGGATCCCCCAGTCGGAGCTGATTAATCTGGCCCGGGAAAGGGAAGTTTGGGGTCCCCTGTTGGAGCGGCTGCCCCCGCGACCTGACCCCGGATAAACGGATGAAGATGGATGGAAGATGGATGGATGGAAGAGCATGGAAAATAAGAGGCATGAAAGAAAGGAGAGAAGAGGGAGAGACGAAATAGGGGAGACGAAAGACAGAAAAGAGTTGCAG
Source organism: Zingel zingel (assembly GCA_023566125.1). Lineage (NCBI taxonomy): Eukaryota > Metazoa > Chordata > Actinopteri > Perciformes > Percidae > Zingel > Zingel zingel. The sequence continues at coordinate 37,213,459 of CM042316.1, read as the reverse complement.
AGAAAGTAGAACGAGGGGTGAGAGAGGTAGAGAAATGCCTATCAATGGGAAGATCCCAGGGAAAAGGAACTAATGATGATGATGTGTCAGTGCAGGGAGGATGCATAGGCACACACACACACACACACACACACACACACACACACACACACACACACACACACACACACACACACACACACACACACACACACACACACACACACACACACATCTGATGTCTTTTAAAGGACTACATCAAACGGTGATATCATCCAACTGGAACTAGAAGATCTGAGGACTGTGCATTAAGCATGCAGACACACATATTATACAGTACACTCAAAATGAGACTGATGTGCTTTCCTGTGATGCATTTTAAACTCTGCTAGGAGGACTTCATATTCTGGTTTCTTTTCCTGCTGAGACTGTGCTGCACAAAGACATTCAGGACGCTGAAGACACTTAACAGAAAAACATCAGACTCTTCATTTGCAGGAGGAATCTAGTTCCCAAATTTGCTGGATTATTGATGACTAACCAAAAGTGAAAAGTTAGTAAGTCACCATAAGTTGTCAAACTAAAAAAAAGAAAGTCTTCAGTATCTGTGTTAGCCACAACAGTTAGGACGAACAAAATCTAAAGATAATAATTGGTCAATTTTATTTATTTTTGGTTTTCTTTAAGTTTATGCTTATGTTTGAATTAAATTTTATATATATATATATATATATATATATATATATATATATATATATATATAATTTTGTTTTACAATAATAACATTGATACACTCTCCCTGGCAATTTTAAATGAGTGTGTACTTCACACAACTGCATTCATACTGCAATTCAACTTGTTTAATTGGACAGTCAAATATGGATATAGAAACACATATACACCGTGTGTGTGTGTGTGTGTGTGTGTGTGTGTGTGTGTGTGTGTGTGTTTACCAAGAAGTTAATGGTAGTGATAATAATCTTTGTTTGAGTTTATAAAGGGGCATGCATATCAGTTTCTGTGTAACAAGAACTACATTCCTAAATTTCATTTAAAAATAACCTCTTACCCCCTAGAACGTGAGTGCATAACTCTTTACAACTAAGCCATCGGCTCAGTGAGGCTGTACTGAATGCTAAAGTCGGCATGCTACTCACAATGACAATGTGAACGTGTTGATGTTTGGTTTAGCATGTTAACTTTTGCTGATTAGCAGAAAACACAAAGAACAGCCGAGGCTGATGAGAATGCCACTTGTTTTGCAGGCATTAGACAAATTAAAACTCTTGTTGAAAATGAAATGCGTGTAACGGATGTCACGGCAATCCATTCACTAGCTGAGACACTTCACTCGCCGCCTAACCTAGCCATCCCCCAGAGCCATGGCTAAAAACACATTGCCTTTTTAAAAGTTCATCACAAATCTTGAGAAATACAATGTGTACAGCATACTGTTTCCATCAAGAACCAAATTCATTCAAGCCTGCATTAAAATCACAAGGAGCCATGCACTATAATCTTCAAACTCATAAAAGGTGATTTGTTTACATTTTGTGTTGTACTGTACACATTTTCAGTTTCCACATTTTTAGATTTAAGTTTTTGTAGAGGCAATAGGCATATGGTCAGATAATCATTTTTTCCAACCTGCAACATATTTATTTAATAAAATATCAGTCTTTTTGGTAGTTACTTTGTTACATAGCGCTCGAAAAAGAAAAAAGATGACCAGGTAAAACCTGCAAATTCATAAGATGTGTGCCGCCAACATCCTGTTTGAACTAGATCTTGAAATACAGAAGCAGGATTGTACGGAACTGTGGTTTCTGACTCTCCCTTTAGGCATTGGGAGCCCAGAAAGAGCCTACAGACACCACAGAGGTAAATAAATCTGTAAGTAGTCCCATCAATACAAAGCTACAGTAAATAAAAACAACAAAAAGGAGGATTTGGCGTTTGGGTGCTTAAATAAACGATTACACATTGTGCACAATGTTTCTGTGTGTGTGATGGCTGGCTTGAATTTCTACCCTATCAGAGAGAGCCAAGATGGCAATTAATCATCATCATTCATTAATTATTGACCGACAGTTGCTTAGGCAGAACCCAGTTGAGCCTCTGTCAGAATAAACCACTCTGGTGGTTGCATATTTGGAAAAGGAAGGCAGGCAAGAGACTAAATTATATATATAATAAAATAAGACTGAATCAAAACACGAATTTAAAAACAAGGAACCTGCAGTGAGTTTCTGAGCTGTCTAAAAAGCTAATTTGAAAGAAAATGGAGATGAAGGATGTGTGTTTTTGTGTCTGAAAAGAACGGCTGCGGAATCACAACAGATGCAAAGCGGATCACATTATTCATTATTATGTGTGAAGAGATGATTATGCAGTATCCACTGTCTGGGTCCACTGATAACTTAGAAATGCTAATAAGCAACAGCAGCAGTATAGCCAGTATCTGCACCTACAGTAGTACTGTAAATGTCCAGCAGATTGTTGCACCTGCACATGTCAGTGAATTAGAGTGCAAAGTCTACATTTTAACTGTAAACTTTTTTTTTTTTTTTTTTTTTTTTAATTGGTTGTGCTGTGCGATATCTGGCTCACATTGACTATGAGAGGAGAGGGTAACGAGACCACTAGCTTTTATATATATATATATATATATATATATATATATATATATATATATTTTTTTTTTTAGGAAGTATAAATGTATCCTTCTATGACCAATAATGATTTCTTGTGGATGACTTAATAATTTAGCCAAATTAAATAAAAGCAGGATAAACACACAAAAAAATAATCCAGTGCAAAGTATTATTATTACTTTAGAGTTTGTCTCACAATATTAACACAAAATACTGTGTATTACTTGCAAGCTACATTAATTTCATAAAATGCTCAAGCCTTTTACATCAACATCAGGGCTGCAATTAACAATTATGTTCATTATTGATGAATTGTGCTGATTTTTTTCATGCTTTATCATTGGGTCTATACAATGTGATAAATAGTATAAAATAAATGCCCATCACTATGTCTAATATGACATCTTCAACTTACTAGCATAAAGTAATAAGCAATTTAGAAAGTATTCACATTTGAGAAGTTAAATTATACCAACTATCCCATCACATGTTTGACCTACTTCCGTTTTAAGCAGTAGCTCAAATTTGAGGGCTCACTATGTTTTTTTGTTCAGGCTGCAGATATGGCACGTTGAGTTATGTATGACCCTCTGAAGCGGAGTTCTTACCTTGGTGTGTGCCATGAGCAAACAGTTGGAGTGCTCGTGTTCGCAGGCGATCTTATACTGAGGCAACATGTCAGCCAGCTGCTGGACGAAGGCGACCACTTCCTGGTGCCAGGGGACATTAGCCATGGTCAGACTGCTGGCAGAACTTTCCCCACAGTACGTCACTCCCTGCACACACATAGGCACACAATCAGAAACCAAGCACAGAAACCACCTCGAGTAATAGAAACGTACCACAAAGTGACTCAGTCATTGTTCAATTTTTGTGACATCTGGCATCATTGCTACTTGGCACAACATTAAGGTCCAGTGACTGACAGTAAGTCATATTGCACCTCACTGCACCCCACGACAACAGCTCACACTGAAATGGTTAGGCATGGTGATTATTTGGGCTGCAATCTGACGTAACCTGTCATAAATAATTATGGAAGCCTAAAACAGGCCAGAAACAAGGAATCTTGTACTGCAGCATGATGAATATGGTTGACAGATTATGAGACAAAATGTAAGATTTTATAATAACACGTTTTTCTTGTCTGCAACTTTCAAGACACCCAAGGGCACTGACTTATTTTGCCAATTAAAATCATCAGATGGATAAAGTAATGAAATAAAAAGAGCTAACTCACGATTTACTAAGGCTGTTATTATCAGTATTACTAAGGCATTTCGATATGATGCCTTGAGGTTCCCCCCCCCCTTTTTATTTTTTATAAATCTTTATTTTGTGTTTTTAATTTTACATTTGATTTTAGATTTTACTTTACTCTTAATATTTTATTTGTAGTGTTGTAACGCTAGTTCAAGGCATTTGGTTGAATGATGTTTATGACGGATGTTGGAAAAAAGGTTGGGGAAAAAAAATGGAAATTATTATTTTTTTATACTGATACACACTTTATTCTATGTTTTTCCTGTGCAATTTCATCAATAAACAGATTAAAAAAAAAAAAAAAAAGAAGAAAAAAAAAGAGCTACCTCAGACTTGGTCTGTAGTGTATGATTGACAAAAAGGCTTCATACACAGCAACAACTGCTGATCACCAGAAAGACTTGGGAGCTGACATCTATTTTCCCATTCAGCGGATGTGAGAAATGGAGTAAGAAGTGGAAAACCATCTGGCCTTGGCCAACAAATTCAATCAAAACAGCAGGCTGGATGCTGAGTGTTTTCTGATCAATAGTGGCAAATCTGTGCGGTGGTTACAAGTGATGAGGAGGGAGAAGCACTGAGAGGAGAACAACAGCTCCCTATGGCAAACCATTGACGTGTTGGACTGAGAGCAGAAAGGCGCGAGGGAGCCATGAACAGAGTCTTTGATGCCATTTGTATGAACTGAAGGAATCCGCAGCAGGCTCCCAACCAGTACCTTCCAATAAAAGACCTACATCACCAGGACTGGCCGCTACATTTATTCATCTGGGCTATAACATTGATTCAAGAGTATTCAGACTTTTAAGTTTCAGTCCCTAAAAATGTATGGGTCAAATCGTTTAGGAGATTTAACCCGGAAGGACCTTTGTGTTAATAAATCACTCATTGGCGAAACTCTTAAATTGCACACCAAAAATACTGTAGAGGTAGCAGATACAACTGATTTAGAATCTGCAGAAGTTGTATGCATTTAATTTTCAGTATTTATGTGAGCATCAGAATTGAATTAGCCTCCCAGAGTCTCCTAAACCTGGAAAGAGAAACAAGAGAGGGAGAAAGAGAGCAGAACAGCACGGAGGGAGAGGAAAGGCAATAATTATGAGGCAAATGTGGGCTGAGGACATACACCTTTTTTTGGAATAAAAGCACTATATAACACCAGAAAGAGGTTCTTACAGATGCATCACAGCAGTAGCCCTTTTCCCAATTATATTTTTGTCATGAAATAGTTCAGTGATGAGAGAGACGGTAAGGTTAAGGTAACAGTGAGAGGGATGACATGCATAAGGCATGTACCGTTACAAAAACACAGCATACTTTTGAACAAAAAGTGCAGGAAAACCCAAGAATGTACAGTATACCATACAACTGTGTGCTGGAGAAATGTCTCCACAAACCAAGATGTTGGATGATGGTCATATCCAAACTAGCAGTGTGAAAATAAGTTTTTAAGAAGTATACTGAACTGTCTATATGTGTGTTTCTGCCCTATGCAACAATGCTATGATGTGAACCTGTAGACCAGGCAGACCGCATTGCAGTAACCTTTTAACTGCAGTGTCAGTCATACACATGAGTACGTTTAGTTTGGAATTCATAGTTACACTGTGCTATCACATCCCTTTGGTGCAAACATGCTGAATATAAATCAGTCAAAGTTGTGTTACTCAATTCAACATGTGAACAAACAAATATCAACCACTTAGTCACGCACAGACAAACAGACACACACACACAGAGACATGCTGCCATCTTGGAAGCAGAGGAGATCTTACCTGAGGATATAAGCCCCATTAGCCAGAATTATTTGCATAACTTTGCTTGAATTCTGATTCTAAATAATCGGGCAGTTGCATTTCTACTGGACAGAGAAAATCATAACCGGACAGAGATGATTTACAGTGCAGTTTTTCATCTTTGAAGATTTAAAATGAAGTATAAATGTAAAATGATCTTCGTTAACATTAGTGGTGCTAAATTATGAAAATCTCAATTGATTAAAACCATACAGGTTAAAAAAAAAAAGGTTAAATTCTGTTTTATTTTTTAGTTGTCTTTGCATATTTACCTACATTCATCTTTTTTTATTGTTTAGACCGCTATATAAGGCGATAAAAAGCCCTCCCTCAGCAATATTCTTCTGACTTGTGCAAATAATCTCTCTGACTCTGAACTATTGGAAGTAAAACAGTTCTGACCAGTGAAAAAATGTCATACCCAGGGAAGATTGAATACCAGATGTTTCACTATTTCACAGGAGCAAGACTTCAAAACTCCACCAATCTGATGGCTGAGGCCAGTGTCCTAAATCCAATAAAATGTATACCAATGAAAGACATGGTTTGTCTTAGGAAACAAAAAGACTTCTCACTTTAAGTTTTTCCTCTCAAGCAAACTACACAAGAAACATTCTAACAACTCAACTCTTTCTACCATTGGTCCAGCTATTTCGAGAGGGCCATTCACATCAATTTGAGCCTGTCCACTCAGCAGCCATAGGGGATATCTGCCTCCAGTTGTGTACTGGAGCCATTTCTTCAGTAATTTAACCACATACATCTTGTAGGGCTGCTTGCGAATTCATGGCAACCAGAAAACTTAAACAGAAAGTGAACCGCATCTTTAGAGGTTGAGAGAGAGAGAGGAAGCGTGTTGCTGGGGGGCAAGACAGGACAGGGGCGGTAGACCGAATTGATGAGGGACCTTGGTGTTATCAGCCTTGCCTGGAGGCACGCTGAATAAAGATCAACTATCCAGGACTCGGTATAAATCACCAGGAATGGACCGGTCATGAGGATGGAGCAATAGGAGGAGATGGGAAAAGATCTTTGAGATATATGGAGGGAATGAATGAAATGTATCATTGAGGAAGTTATGAGGGTGTGGGAGAGACGGAGATAACCTGTTCACAAATAATCTTTCGCCTTTAATGGAAATCATGAATGCTGATCCTCAAGGCCCCCCTCCCTGTGTGCAACATATAGCTGTGTGTGTTTGGTCAAATTTATCTCTGTACATTTATGCCATTGCCCAATCCCTTCTCTCTCCCTCTCTTTTAGTAATCCATTTCCTGCCTGGGCGAGTGAGGGACCAGTGGCAGGTAAGTGGTATTGATTCAACACACATTGGACAACAATTGGACAGTGGGCAGTAAATTGAGCAGGTAGAATGTGTTGCACCTCATAGGATGATGGACTAATAACTAGTGGGTCAATAACAAAGGTCCTGCAGTGGACACACACACACACACACACACACACACACACACACACACACACACACACACACACACACACACACACACACACACACACACACACACACACACACACACACACACACACACACACACACACACACGTTTTACAGATCCAAAGTTGTGATGACAGAAAGAGTGATTTATAATTCCTGATTGGAAAAGTCTCTCCCAGGATGAACATGACTACATCCACAGGGCGGGAGGGCTCACTGAAGAGTTTAATGTGAAAATGTAAATGATATGCTATCATGGGCCTTCGCAGTCAACAGACCTCAGCCCAGACTATAGGAGATTTTAAACATACTACATACTACATCACCAAAACGAAAATGGGGGAAGAGTTCCAGATACTTAGAAGAACTTATGGCAAAGAGCACTGACTATCTTCTGGTGTCTTATTGTGGCCTAACACCTTACTACGACACTTTGTTGGTTTTTACCGATTTGTCTATTAGAGATAGGAGGAAAACATCCACTCAACAGCAATTCTAGTTTTGTCAATGTCAATGTCTGTGTTGCACTCAAATATCTAATCTGAACAGATTTCTGTCATTCAAACAACTCTGGATTGTAGTTTGAAACTTTTCCATCAAACTTAATGAAATGCCTGGTGTAATTTGGTCGAGTGCATAAGTAGCGTTACAGTTAATAAATACGGGCACAGAGAGAACGAGAACTGAAGGCTCGGTGCTCGGCACGGGAAGCCACAAGCAGCGTGCTACTACTAACGTAAGTCTGACTCTGAGCCTGAAGTGAATTGTTGACGCTGTGACATGCATGCAGCGCGCAACTTCCCCCAGGGGGAGGGGCTGGAGGCCGCTGGTCTGTCTGCACTATAAAAAAAATCATCGTTGATTGGAAAAGAAACGTCATTCAGATTTTATCTATCTGGGCGGGGTGCCCAAGTACAACATAAGTATCGGAAACACTGCTTTTATTTTCGCACCAAATAATTATTTTAATTCTTTGCTTTCTGGCCATGGGCATTAAGCTTGCTTTCATCTTTAAATTAATCATCGTTAAATTAAAACCCAGCAGATAGACAGTAAAAGAAATGAAAGAAAGATCACACAGCCTCCAATTGTGCATTCCTACAATAGCTTCGAGGGGATTTCGGAATTGTTTTCAAAGTCTTACTTTACAAATATCTTTTGTCCCTCTTCTACTTTAATTATGGAGCTTATATGTCCCTAATATCCTACCTGTCTCACAAAACGTTTTTCTCCTAGAGTCCCTAGACTAAAAACCAAAGACGTCAGTGAATTTACATCTGGAATAATCCAAAATTGTATTCTAAAAGCTTAAATACCTACCTATCTGAGGTCCATTTTTAGAACTGTGCCTTTTTCAAGTTGCTAAATGTATTGTTTAATGTGTCCGATCACGGTTATCACTCTTGTGCGTCTTTGAAGCACTTTGTTACTCTCATGATATAGTATACTGTATATAAATATATATAAAATATAGAAAAGTCCACATTATTATTACTATTAAAACCTTTCCACAGACCTGATGCTAATGGCCTGGGCTCCCATCAGTCAGGGCTAATTGGAGAGCTGGTGATATTATAGAGCATATCCCTCCATCATCCTGCCACCAGTCCATCCTGGGACGCACTAATTACTGAGCTCAGGATGCTGCAGTCGATAGCATGCCCGAAGCTCAGCAGTCAGATTTCAGGGTTCATCTATTCAGTGGAGGACGGTATACTGCTCATAGGCAGGAGGAAGGGAAGCAGGGGCGAAGAGAGATAAGAGAGAGACAGAGGAGGTAATTTAGAGATGAAAGACAAGAGAGAGATGAGTAAAGAGAGGGAGAGTTCACCCTGACAGTGACCCTTTACCTGTTGCCAGTGAGACCGGTTCAATAATTGATTGTCTGGATTAGAGGAGTTTTTTTCTGTGATTTTGAAGGTCAGACTTTGAGGATGTGAAACACTTTATAAAGTTGGGGAAATGAATCATCAACTGTAGACCAGCGTTTTAGACAATGCCAGGTCAAAGGGGGCATGAAATATAAAAATGAAATACATTGCCACAAGCATGACCAACTGATAATATGCGAGGGAGTAGCGCTGAAAGTATTGTTAATGTGATGATATGTCAATTATTTTTAAGACTAATCTATTGTTTAGTCTATGGAATGTCAGAAAATAGTGAAAATGTTAAGTTGCCAAGTTGGTTTTGTCTAACCAACAGTCCGATCCCCAGAGACATTCCCTTTACAATGATGTAAAAACAAGGAAGCAGCTAATCTTCACATTGGAAGATGGAACCAGAGAATGTTCATCACTGATGAATTAATTGTAATTTATTGATTATCATAATTGTTGTTAAATCTATTGGTCAACAACAGAGGTGTCTATGTGACGTTCATAGAGTTGTTTTTCTATGTGTGTATGCTTGGTATCCATCTTCTTATCCTCTAGAGCATAACAAAAAAATGTCAAGAATTGATGTGTTCTGCTCTCTTTGTGTGATGAAAGGAAGCAGTGGATGAACAAAGTGAACAAAATGTGAGTAGAGCTTAATATATTACCATCTCAGTGTGTGCATGCTCATCACACAGCCACATTTGATGGGTATTCTCTGATTATCTGTCCAATCCAATGCTCCCCGCTGTCTTGTTAGTGTTGTGCTCTCTCTGACATAATGAAATGCCATGTAGTGGTGGATCAATACACACTCCTACAAGAAATCTTTAATAGAAAAGCCAGCCAAGTCTCAGGGGACAACTTAGATTCAGAAGTGTGCGTTTCCCCCCCCCATCAACAGCACATCATAAACCCCATGATAAAGCCATGACGTCCTTGAAGCAAGTTTTTGATTAGTAAGTAGCAATAAAAAACGCAGTGGGAGTAGACACGATTAGTTTAATGTAGAGGAAAGGAAGAGAGGAGATAGATGGGGATCCTTTAATTGTCATGCAGCTGGTCGAATTCATTTTTGCACAGATGGCAAAAAAAAATTGCCTTGACATTTACCACACATGACAAATTTGAGTGCAAGAGCAGATTTGAACACAATGAACAGAATCGAAAGAGGGAAAAACATACAGGGAGAGGAGTTGGGCATGGGTGCATCACAACACAGCAAGATTCCCCATAAACACTTTGTTAGGGGGAAAAAACCACATGCTTGGACTGGCGACTTAAGGAACCCCTCATTACAGCACCGGCTACCTCGTCTCATTATTTTAAGTGGGAAACCAGTATAATGCTGCAGTTTTCTGACAGCGCTGAAAGTTTATAGTGTTTTTGTAGTAAAAGTTATATTGATGTTAGTTTGAATGAAGCTGTCCGTCTCTGTTTGCACTGTGATAACGGTTTGATGCGTTTGGTTTGTGCACTTGGTGGCCACACTTTTGTTATGAAATCAGCCAAATTAAGGATGCATTCTTATCATCGTAGAAATGTACAAATCCTCCAAATGTGTTGTTTTAAATACACTAAATATATTGAAATGTGTCAGGTGCATGTGGTGCTGCATTACAAATACATAGTGATTTGTAATCATAGGATAAATGTGTCCGATTTGGTTATTCAAGTGCAAAGATAATGTAAAGCAATCCTTAAAAACATGTACTGCACAGAAATACCTAAAGTACTTGCATGTCTAAATGTTCACCAATTAATTAAAATTATTTAAAAAAAAAAATGAAGAAAACTCCACCCCGATTTGTTTTTAAATGTTTTATCAGTCTGAACTCTGAGCTCAAGTGGGCTTCACTAGCTTGTGGTGAATGCGTTTTATCTTCCATGGTCTGCATGTTCTGTATACAGTGCTGCAATGTTGTCTAACTGATAATCTGCAGATAGTGCTAAAGTGTCTAATGTGAACAGTTTAATCAATAGGCTGCTCAAGGCTACAACAGTATTACTTTCTACTATGCGCCTGCACCTTTTCAACAAAATAAGTTGGGTCATAAGTGGGCTCTTATTTCTGCACCAGCAGCACCAAATTGCAACAACAAAGGAGATGATGGCATTTCAGATGCAGATGTCAAGAATGTGCACCGAGACGCATTTCTAGACTTAATTTACTCAGTGTGTGGGCCAGCAGGCACAACTAGTTGCTAAAGACTGTGATAGTTTGAGGAAAATTATTGATGCCTTATGCTAGTGTTGGGTATCGTTTGGGTTTTTTTCTGATACCGGTGCTAAAACGATACTTTTAAAAATATTTTTAAAAAATGTGTATATATTTAAAAAAAGAAAAAAAAGGAGCACAAAACGACAGCCGGCGACATTTAAAAATGGCTTGTTTATTGCTAAGGCCATATGGTCAAAACTAAATGATGTATTAAAAATGTAATAACAATAACTTATAACAATAACTTATTTCGCCAGTAAATTGCTGGTAAACGACAAAAACAACCACTAGATCACATGTGTCAAACTCAAGGCTCAATTTAGGTTCACAATAAATGTTGGCCCGCCTAGTTGTGCACCAAAACAAAAAGACAGGAAACTGTTTTTCAAACGGCAACACGACACATGAGCAGAATTTGGTAGATTTGCCGACTTTGAGACTCCCAGAAATTCCCACAGAAGCAGAGAGTTTTCTAAATTAAAGCTGGGAAACAGGTTGCTGTGAGTAGACTTTTAAATTGCAATCTTTGTTTTGCTTGATTTGCTAAATTCTAAGATTTCTAAGTAAGAACTATTTTCTTACTTTTTTAGGGTTTTATGTGGACCAAACTGTAAGTGAGAAGACTATATGAGACATGGACTAATACAGTCAAAGATAGTTGACTTTTTTCGAAATAAAAGCATGAAAATAAACTCTACATATCAAGCCCTTGATGCGATTCTCCTTTTCCAGTGTGGCCCTTAGTAAAGTTGAGTTTGACACCCCTGCACTAGATGGAAAAAGGGTATTTTACAATAACTTTGAATGCACCACGAGGCTGGTGAGGCGAGTTTCAAGTGACGCACCGTCTCTGTGTTGTTTTTCCGACAACGGCAGTTACGGTTACGTCCCGGTGTTGGAATCCTCTACAGTGAAATACAGTCACACCGGTTAACGTTAGCTGTCAGCATTTTAACTGTGTTTAATCCAGCTGCTAGCTAACGGTAGGCTAAGGTTACCTGCAGCCAAGTGTATTATGTTAACTAGCGTTACATGCAGTGATGCTTCTGTTGCCTCTAACGTCCGTTTCGAAGCATCAGACGGCAGCGCTGGCATTTCAGTAGCACTGAAACGAGGCACCGAAATCCGCGTTACTATTCGGTCCGGTAGATACCGGTTGTTACGGCACCGGTGCCGTATAAGCACCGGGTTTCGGTACCCAACCCTACTTATGCCCTAAAGGGGACGAAGAACATAAGTAATTAAGTATGCTCCCACATATATATATATATATATATATATATATATATATATATATATATATATATATATATATATATATATATATATATATATATATATACACACATATATCTTTTCTTTAATAGAACATTTTACATAGAACATTTTTTGAACAGATAATCTATCGCTATAAAATAGAACTATATAAATTACTCCTGGTGTGGGAAATTCACTGCATTTCGCTGTCTTTGTACTCTGCACAATGACAATAAAGTTTAATCTAATCTAATAAAATAAAATCACGGTTACCTCGGAACAATCCAGAAAATAGACGGTACCCTAGAGTGCTGTTACCTGAAACAGATGAATTAACGTCACCGCTCATTTTACACACAGTTTAGCAACAAAACTAAACACTGAGGGAAGATTACTACGTTTTTAATGTTGGTTTGGAGCGGTATGCATCCCCACTAACCTGGAAAGCATTCTAAAACAGTAACGTTAATACAGCGTGTCGGAATACACACAGCGTCTCCTGCAGCGGGGCATCAAAGACAGAAGGACCGTCACGTTCGCTAACATTAGCTTCTTGTCTCATCTGGGGTCTGATAAACAGTAAATTCAAAGTCAGTGTGCCCAACGCTATTTTCTGATAAACTGTAGCTGTGAGCGCGGTTTTCTTGTTCCAGTTGTTCAGCCTTAGAGGGGGGAGAGAGAGAGAGAGAGAGAGAGAGAGCGGCTGACCGTTCGCCTGAGATCAGTAGAGCAAACGGCTCTGCAGAGCAGTGTATAATTTCGACTTTATGACATTTAATAAACAGCTGATGGAGCGGTGGTGTGTGTGCACACGCAATGCTAACGTTGCACGTTGTTAACTATGCGGCGCCCGAGTGCATTTGACCGGCACAAAATCGGCATATGTCAGACTGACCTGCTGGTCTCCGGTCATGGCCGGTCACGTGAAAATCGGCCAATTCCGGTCAATCGGTGCATCTCTAATAAATACACTATGATCGTCACAATCACCAGATCTCAATCTAACTGAACTCCTATGGAACATTTTTGGACTGCTGTGTTAGACAGAGTTCTCCACAACAATAATCAAAACACCAAATGAAGAATGCCTTCCATCTTGACGCAGTTTTTTTTCTTTCATTTGTCACTGATCTGTATCTGAGATAAGATAATGTACACTGATGTATCATTTGTACTCTACTGCTCACCCTCGTTGCTCTCTGTTAAGGTGTCTTTAAGTAAGACACTTGACACTTTGTTACAAGACTCCTCTTTGCTACAAGACATGGTTTGTACTGGCAGTTCCCAGGTGTGATTCTGTGTAACTGTGAGCAGCAGGCTGCTGAATAAGACCATTCAGCTCAGTAAACCTAGCCTGGAAAAATGAAGGTTAAAGAAGGTAATAACTGCAATAGCTGGGAGCAGTGGAGACTGGCCATTGATGGAACTCTAGTGCAGCAATAAGATGTGCTCTGGATTATGAATGAAAGGATTTGGGGAGGTATTCCCATCATGTGGTGGCTCCATGTGGAAATAGGCAATTCATGAATGCTAACTTTGTCCGTGGGAAATATCACCTGTTCTTTTGCCTTTATAGCGGGACGTTTAGGATGAGGGACGCATGTAATTGGACACACAAGGGAATGGATGAGGCGTGTCTCGGTGTGTGTATTCATGTATGTGGGGGGAGGCAGGATGAGGCCTGACAGGATGATCACCTGTTCAAACCAATTAGCTTTCACCCCTGCAGTGGAATGAAAATAGAATACATCTGAATCTTAACTTTAGTTGACTTCAAAAGGTCAGGGCTCTCTTTTATCTCTGCTATCTGAGGTAGAGACAATTCATTGTGCTGTCCTGATTTGTATAGAGTCTAGGCACTGTTTAAAAGGAACAGAGGATAAACTGCACCAAACAGCAAATTCAGGTACAGTTATTGTTTCTGTGAGGCAGACTACATCATCAAAACAAAGCACAAAAGTTCTTAGTTTGACTATTTTCCCATGAGTGCAGTTTTATGCTCAAAGGCTAAATAAACTAAAGGGGGAAGGAAAGTATACTACATGCAATAATAAAGAACAGCACCACAAACAAAGGGTTACAAAGTGCTTTAAAAAGAATAAAGGAAAGTCCACATATCAACAGACGTAGCAGCTACAGTATGTAAAAAAAAAGAAAAAAAAAAAGAAATGCACTGCTGAGTCCCTTAATGTCCACAGCCCATTTAGACAAGCTCATCATAATTGAAAAGAAAAGCATGTTGGACCCGCCACAAACAAATTAATAATCATACTAAAGCATGATGACAGCTGTGGCATAGAATAGATAAAAATAATGAAATGATAATGCAGCAGTCACACCAGGCATAGAAGCAACACTGATTATTATCTTTCAGATAGGAGCAACTACACATACAGGTGCTTAAATGAGATTTTAGCGTTTTTAGAGAATCTATTTAATGCAACACTACTGACAAACTGAAAAAAACGCACGTGTGAGGTGAAAATACAATAACATGACGTAAACAAAGTGCCACTGGACAAAGCATTCCAATGGGAAATATAATAAAACATATTTAAATGTTAAAACAACCTATTAAATGATGAACTTAAGAGGAGAATTGGTCATGGAGTGAGTCAGTAGCGAGAAAAACAAAAATAATCGGTGTTGTCTACACCGAGATATGCTCCTGCTACAGTTTGCACCCAGGCAGCTGAAACGGGGCAGGTTTTAAACATGCTTTTAGACCATCAACTACCGCTGACCTGACGGAGCACCACGACCGGCAGCTCGCGGAGCTCTGTATGGGTGAAACAATGTCCGTTATCTGGGGACCCGTCCAGACCAAGCTGTATGAGATCCCACTCCTTACACACACAGGCTTTCTTCCTCGGTGGTCATTGTCACGGCAATTCGTGACCATAATTTTTTGGTGAAAAAAATACGTTTTGGAATATTGGATTGTATGAGTTCGACAATCGACTTGTGTGGACTTCACCGGAACACCAGAACTAAACAGAGGTATGTGCACTAGGGTTGGGTACCGAAACCCGGTTCCTACGCAAACTGTAGTATTCGGACCGGATTAGAACACAAATTTCGGTTCTGACTGAAATATTTTCCCTCTGTAGCTCTGGACAGCGGCAGACTCTTTTTTTTCTTTCTCCCTTTTCCGCCGAGTGGTGCATGTGCCCGCTCGCGGTGTGAAGCGCGTGTCCGTGCTATTCTCCGACATGCAATCTACAATCACTGCTGATAGACGGCTTTTTGTACACGCTCCGAAACGGACGTAAAAATATCACACTTTCTCTGTAGTCTACCGTTAGCTAGCTATCGTAAATGTAGGCTACTTTTAAAATGCCATATTTTCCCCAAAATGTCTGCCCTTTCAAACTTCTCCCTGTGTGTCCAGGCCTCTTGGACACCATCTGAGAGAGTTTTCTCCTGTGCAGGACATGCCATAAGGCAGGAGAGGTGTCTTATCTTGCCAGAGAAGACAAATATGGTAATTTTTCTGCAAAAGAACTGCTAAAGTTTGAAGCTGGTTGGCATACTAACTCAAGATTTATTTTGTTGTTACTTGTTAATAGTGTAACTGTTATTTGTTAAATTATTGTAGTTGTGTGTTAGGTGACTTAGGTTTACTTATTATATATTTAAGTACTTTAAAACGTTAATATATTGTTAAATTTAAATAATTTTCAATTTAAAAAAAAAGCCATAACAGAGCCTTTCTTTGATGTCATTTTTCAGTTTTTCAAGAATCGGTTTAGGAATCGGAATCGTTTTAAAAGTACCGGTTCGGCATCGTAAAAATCCAAACGGTACCCAACCCTAATGTGCACTGGCTGAATTAACACAACTTTTATGCATTTCTTTCACATCTACTGCAGTCATATTCACTGTGTTCACTCGGAAGGAATCAGTTCACATGGCTAGGCACTTTTAATGACATCTCGAACATGTTAAGAGGCTAAAAGCACGTTTAAAACCTGCCCCGTTTCAGCCGCCTGGGTGCGAACTGTAGCAGGAGCATAACTCGGTGTAGGCAACGCCGATTATTTTTGTTTTTCTTGCTACTGACTTACTCCGTGACCACAAACAACATAGCTACATGCTGAAAACGACCGGAATTCTCCTTTAAGCAAATATTTAAGAACTTGAAGAGTTTAAATGGTCACAAATGGTAATTCTTCACTTAGATAGATAGATAGCCTTTAATGTCATTCAACTATACATACAGAGTGCACATATGAACGAAATGTTCCACTGGCTCATGAATACTGTATTTTTACTTAAAACAAAGTTTGAAAATAAATAAATACAAATGCTACAGTGTTATATTTAAATATGACAATAAAAACAATTAAAAAAGTAGTTTGAAAGCAGCATTAATATTGTTATTGCACAAATTGAATGACAGCATATAAAAACTGTTATTGCACGTTAAGTCTTTTTGTGATGTTTTTGAGCCACCCGTGACTATAATGCCACTTTGGTCAACCAGGTCAGTTCAAATTTCAGTGTTACTGTCAAAGCCTCTCACTGTTATTTACGATAACTTAAACTGTGTTGATAATGGCTGTGGATTACTAGCTGAGAGAAGGTCTTTTATTATGCAGGTTCTGCCATGGATGCATTCCGTTTTGCACTTGTTTCCCTATTTTCATACATCATATTGGGCATGCAGCTTGCTTGCACAACTGTAAAGTAATCTCCCAAAACCTTTTCAAATCTTAAAGAGGAAATGGCAGGTCATGAACCCCCTTAGTTTGAGTATAACCAAGACATGAGAGAGATTAAAACCCCACAAAAGTTGAATATGATAATGTGTTACAAACTCTCAGACGAAAAATAATCAGACTATTAGAACAAAATAAGTAAAAGGAAGCTCAGCCTAAAATAATCTCAGTGAATTAGGCGTTCTTAAATTCTGATGACGATGATTCGGACACTTACAGGCAAGAAGAGAGATGGCTGGATCTACTACTGCTGCTGCTGCTCCAGCTGTAACTACTACTGCCCCTGTTATTACTGGGATCATACCTTGATGTAATGCACTGAATAATCAACACCGACTCAGGTTGATTGTCACTATGACAACCATAGCTCAGACTGCCACCAGGTGCCCCTTCCAATACTATTAATATCATGTCTGCCAAATGTGACATGGTCGACATGGCCCACAGCCCACCATTCCATTGAATTATGACACTTACATCTGTATGGACACACATTCTGACTACAAAAACCCTGCAGGGTGTGTTTGCACAACAGCAGTGTTGGTGTTTTGCACAGATTAGCGGTAGATCCACCCATCCAGCACCACATTGGCTCTGCTGCAACAAAGCTGAATATTCATAACATGTTTTAATTTATTTGATAGGGGGAAAAGCAACTAAGTTATCAAGTTAGCTCTGCCTCTCACAGTCACAAACAGCTCACCAACCAAGGCACCCAGAAACTCTCATACTCACACGCATAAAATAGACCATTTACTGACAATGTCAATAATTCATAGTTAGACAAACATGCACACAAATGACCCTGAAGTTCTTAAATAATACAAGCTTTAAATAACTATAACACTATTTAATAGGATATGTTGTGGCTCTTCCATTTTGGATCAACCAAAAATTAGAAAGGATACATAACTTGAAGAATGTTCAGCTTTCAGTTTGAACATCAGGTTGTTTGTTCAGCCTGTTCCCTTGATGTATACATTGGTGGAGTGCCAGAGAGACGAACGAGGAAGATGGAAGCAGGAGATGCCAATTCTCTTTCCTTTGTATGTCTGGGGCTCTTGAACTAATTACAAATGTTTCCCATTAAATTGTCATTTATTTCTACTTGTTTCCTTTCAGCTGAGAATACAATAACACTTTATTTCTGAGACAAGGGCGGTACATAATGTTACAACTTGGTATATTTAAAGAGATTGCGGATGATGTGTACTGTATGTGGCAGAAAATATAATGTGCTAAGATATTCCCTCAAAAGAGTTAATGGTGGCCCGTGCCACTGGCTCATTTACCTTTTAGAAAACTCATTAATGAGATGAATGCAAATGAGTGCAAAATAATGCAAAAGGGTTTGCTATTAAAAGAGTTTACTCCAGACACACATCAAAGCTCAGTACAGAAAAATAATGTGAAAACCGAGAAATAAAGAAAATGAAATCTGCTGCAAGTATGCAGACAATTCTTGCACCGTGAAAAATGACATTGATGATAAATAAGACATTAACTGAGACGGAAAACAGAAAACACAAGCAGCTATAAAGTACATGCTGCTGAACCCTACCTTGACCTCGATGAAGTCCGGCTGGCCCAAAGCAATGAGCTCTGAGTAGGACTGCATCTCCTCCACATTCCAGGCCTTTACCAGCGTCAGTCTATACACCGTCCTCTGTCTCTGGATTGATGAAAAGGGTCAAAAAGTGAGGACATAAATATGAGATAGTTGTGGTAATAGTGTGTTGCATATTTAATGTATTTAGCCTATTTTTTTTTCTTCCATATTCCCCTTCTTAAATGACCACATTCAACAAAGACATTTACTTTATTGATTAATCAAATTGTTTACATATCATGAAGGCAAAAAAAACGCATGCAAGTAGTGTTCAACAGCTTGGCATTGCTCAACAGATTCTGAGCCAACCACACATTTGTGCAACACATTTTATAGAAAATTCAAACCTCTTTACAAAAAAACCCTCATCTTTACAACTGAATTCACACAGTTTCTTGGGCACTGTTATAAACCAGAATTAGATTAGGTGTTATAACAGTGAGTGCTGCCATGAGCTAGGTGTTTGCTGGAGCAAAGAAAAAACTTCATAACACACTTGCTTGAAGCTCATACTGTACATACATAAATACATACATAGTATGTACGTACAAAAGGTGTTATTCATTCAAATCAGGGAAAACAAGCATGCGTTGCCATCCTCTGGTACACGTCAGTATAAGATCACTAGCTGCCTCAGACAATTTTGCTCACTATCGCAGTTGTGCTGCTAACTTCTTTTAAATTCAAACCCAAATTTCTGGACTTATCCTCTTTTAAATAAATGACCATGGCAGTTTGTTGTCATCAACATCTGTCCTCCACAGGCAACACAGCAGCTCCCAGATGTCCTGTCAACCACCCACTTTCTGTCTGAATAATACAGTAACAGAGCTGTTAAAGGAAGTGTTGCATGTTTACTAATGCTCAAACAACTGCTGAGTTGCAACAGAACTGGAAATTTGAGTTATTATTCCAATGCTTATATACTCCAGCTACACCAGCTGTTAAAATGTCCCAAACCTCCCAATACTGGAACTCCATAGCATTGTCAGTGAGTGAACAGGGAGGGAGCCGTGTATTGAACAAAATAAATAAAGAACAACCAGCACTATGAAATAAGGATGTGGAAGCAAGCTATGTAAGCAGAATCAACCAAATTTGAAGGCAACAATTAGTAGGTGCCGTACGGGTCAGAAGTGTGGTTTTTACAGTTAAAATAATTGATTTGACCTTTTGGATTTTAATTATTCTGAGGTTGAAGAGAGGCTATTCAAATTATTCCATGCTTGCTTCTACAATAGGTCTACACTGACAGAACACTAGGCTATATTTTCTCAATGAACTTTTAATCAATTGGAAGGATTAGAAATTTTAAATGTATGCCTACTTTTTGTCGTTTGTACAATATGCAGCTGTTTTATTAAGAAAAGAATAAACATAAATATAAGTTTAAAAAAAAGATATTAGACTGGATGTATTGGCAAATGATTTGAATCGAGGTCAAGGTCAAGAAAACCTGATGTGGACATCACTCTTTTACGTGCTCAGTTAACTTTCCCTGGATGAATAAAGTAGTGACAAAAGCCCAGCTCACAAGTTAATGGTGTAGATTCAGGCTATTGTTGTTTCTGTATAGCAGGAGAAAGAGGATTAGTGAGAATATGACGGAGAGGAAGACAGACAGGGAAAGACGGGGAGATGAAAAAAGGGGACTGGTAAGGACAGAGGACATGAGAAACGTATATTACACAGAAACAAGTAAATGACAATGGGAGAAGAGAGAGCACATTTCTTCACCCTCTCCCTCTCTCACTGGAAGGTTATCTATAACACTAGGTCCATTCAACCCGGTAGGAAAGGGGATAATTGGCCAGTGGAAGCAGTGAGGTGAGGTATTTTAGGCGGCCTCTATTCCAAATCCGACACTGAGGTACAACTCTATCAATCCCCTAGCGCAGGAAGGCCAAATGGAGGAGACCAGAGAGGGATAAGCAGTAAGCAAAGTTAGAGATAGAGCCCACCATAAAACGCTGATTTAAGAATATGGAGCTAAGACAGGGGTAGGTGGGAACAGAAAGAGAGTTTATTTTTGGAAAATGGGAAGTTGCACACAGGCAAACCATATTGTCACACTGGCATGTACATGTGTAAACACACACGTACACATACAACCATCTGGGGCAAATTATAATCATACTAATAATGCTAAATAACCATATATATGCTTGTATGCACAAATGTCTGGTTTGGGGTTGTGTTTTAAAGTGGCAATACAAAACCTTTGTTCATGAAACTCTATTGACTCACAGGGTTGTTATGCACGTTAGTCTTATGTTACGATATTTAAAGCATTTATAAAATATGCAGTATACAGATCCAGTGCCCTCCTTATCATTTCATCAATGCTTGAATATGCAAAGTGACAAACCATGTCCAACCATATGACCATACCTTTAACATTATCATGACTGATTCATATCTATCTCCATAAAGTCATACCACACCATGCAATCCACCACAACTGTGCACTGCAGTTTAAATACATCAACAGTAAGAACTCACATTATGCTGGCTGCCACAATAAGCTACTGTTCCACTGAAGGATCAGAGTCCAAACTGCTATTCAAATGATCACTCTTCAAACACATCACACTAAAAAGATACATAATAATGTTTACAAATAATGTTATAATAATTATAATTGATATTGTCATGCCAAAAATTGAGACCAGAGAAAAGAAGATGCATAAATACTTCCATATACTATGACAGAGATCTGGGCACATGATTGTTGTCGCTCACGTTTTCGCAGTACAGAGTTTTAATATTTGGTGTAATGCTGAGCCAGAAAACCTTAATATCATTAGACATTTGTTTGACCCCAATTATAAATGTACTTCTATAGATTGATGGATCCGTTAACAAACTGTGATGCAGTTTTGGATATAATGAGATTCCAGCGAGTATACAGTGAATGTGCCAGCGGACAAAAGTGTCAGTCCAGCATTTGTGACTTGTGTCACTTAGACGGTGGAATATCAGTGATACTAACATATCCATAATTGCCAGTCCAGCATCCTACATTAGATGTATCTCATGTCCACAGGTTGATTGTTTGAATGTATGTTTGTCATAATATAATCAGTAGGGCTGGGTATCGTTCAAAACTTTTCTATACCAGTACCGATACCAATACAATGACTTTGAAAACGATACTTTTTTCGTTACCAATTTTATAAAATCCATTTTAACAAAAAGAAATTACAACATTTCGGCACAAATCTTTTTTATTTATTTTTCAGCTCCCTGTTCCCTGCTCTCTGTATGTAACGTAGAGTTTTTCCTCCGTGTCTCTACTAAGTGTAACGTTAAACATCTCAAAAACAAACTCAAAAACATCACAAAAAGTGTAACTCGACACTATGGACGCAATTCGGTCGGCGCCTAAAAGTATTGAATTTGGTACCCACCCCTACAGGTCAGATAGAGAACACTATAAAAAGCTGTTTGCCCTCATTTTTCAAACATTTAAAAATTTCACTATAGTGTGGCCGGGTTGGCTCTATTGGTACAGCAGGCGCACATGTGTACAGGTTTATTCCTTGCCGCAGAAGGTCCAGGGTTCGAGTCCGACTTGTGACGATTTTCCTGCATCCCCTTTCATATCTAACTGTCCTATCCATTAAAGGCGGAAATGCCCAAAAAATAATCTGTAAAAAAAAAAAATTGTCACTATATATATCATACAGTAATTACAGTCTAGATTGAGGCAGCTATATGAGTCTGTATGCAAACAGCTCAGGGTCTATAAAATGTGGTAATGACTACAGCAGGGGATACTGTAATGACTTTAAAAATGACCACAGACAGAAATGGAACAGCTTAACTTCATAATGGCAGAAGGCTATTGATTTATTCAATTCTAAGACGCCCCCGTTATTTTGCTCACCCCTGCAGTTATGTCACGTTGATATCTGCTCGTTGGCATGGGGTGAAAATGGTGCTCTAGATGCAATTAGAGTGCAATGATCCATCAACAGTGATTTGTCTCGAGCAGCGCAGTCACCAACACCTAAAGCGGAGTGGTAATGAATTTGTCCATAGTTTGCTAAAGAATTGAACAAGAGGAAGCCGGCCCATTACAGATAGGTGTAAAACAGGCCCCCTCTGAGAAACTTCACAGCCTACATCTTTCTCAAGGTCGATTTGCCAATGCACCCAAGCACCATATTCTTTCCTCATGTTGGCTTTCTAGGAAACACACTAACAGAGATAGAAATGATTTACACAATTTACACTTCAGTTGTTGTGGAGCTTTAGAACATTTTCAGGGCAGAGTGAGACAGAACAGTTTAAAAGTAGACAAAGTTTAAATCCTTTCAAAGGTTTAATCCCATAAAACATTACCGGTCACAAATTCCCCAAACCTAGAGAGGGAAAAATAACTTCTCTGCATCCCTAGACTTGAGTAAGATTTGTTTTGTTTTTATCAGAACTAACTTACATCCTTACAAAATACAAAACAGCCTCTAAAACTAAGCCAGAGCCTAGCCTGAGCATTTCTGTTCATCTAAGTATGCTGATTCTGAAGATAATTTAGGCACAACGGTGAGATTATAAGAAGAAGAAAAAAAAAACAATCAAATTCATAAAATAAAATGTATGCAAGTAATGAAGCAGGGCACATTTTCAAGTAGAAAATTTGTTCCACACTTGAAAAATCGCCATTCAATGCAATGTGTATACTTGTGATGCAGAATTACGAAGGCGAGGAAATTAAAACAATGTGGTCAAGCTTGAGGTAATAAGCTATTCTGACCCGTTAAAACACAATCACAGTGTTTACAGTTTGTTGAGACTACCTTAATTGCACACATTATAAATGGCAATTCCTCGTTTTTTGGAATTCTATGAATCGATTTTGAATCGGTAGAGCTTGAATTGTGATTCGAATGAGAATCTTTTTTTTTGCACACCCCAACAAACTAACTCAGTGTTTTACCTTCTCTCCCAGGGCCCTGAGGCTATCCAGGAAGCGGGGCCAGAAGTCCTTGAAAAGTGGTCGGTCAATCTTCTTCAGACTGTCTTTAGTGCTGGCGTCCACACTAACGTACAACTGGGTAACTGGCACCAGGCTCCTGGAAATTATAGAAAATATAGAGGAGAAATGATGAGAATAATAAGAATGATCCAGTTTTGAGAGAGAAAGAGAGTCTCCTAAGAAAGGTAGTACAAAGCCTACATGTAGAGAGCATTTGAAAAAAACAGAACTAAAAGGAAAACAAAAAGAATTTTATATAAAATTCAAAATTCAAGAAGTTAGCCACCCTCTGTGTCATTAAACCTTTACATACTCTCCAAACACATGGGTGTACTTCTGTCAGCTCTGAAGCACACAATTGTACTCCTTCAATGTGAGACAAAATAGCAAACATTTGGATTGGTCACTCAGCTTCACCCAGTATATTCTTTTTTCCCATCTTGATTCAATAATATCCATGCAACAACATGAAAGACCCTATGTAGTTGTGCTAAAAGCAAAAAATGTATCGCGTAGACAGATGATGGCAATATGAGAGGGCAGAGCAGGAGGAAGCTGTGAAAAGGAGTGATTCTCATCAATATTAAATAAGGAGACATTAGCTTGTGGCACAATCTGTAAGAGCAGGAGGATGCACCAGACTAGCAAAGAGAACCAGAAAAGTGTAAAAGATTCCCACAACTAAAACAAGAAGGGCACTACCCCTACAATTTGTCTTTAGATGGGAAATAACAAATAGTTGCTGTGCAAGTGAGGCGATTATGTAAAGATGCAAAAACAACCAATTAGCCAAATGAGCAAGGAGAGAGAAAGTCTGGAAATTCAGCTATTTCTACTTCTGGTAAATCTTCATATAAGAAACAGTTCTCCCAATAAACTGCATCAGCTTATCTCCAACCAGGTGGCTCTGGCAGACAGGAACAAAACAGCTGATTGCTGCGGTCCTCACCATCAACCTGCTCGATGCAAGTTAGCTGACATATAAACTATGTCAGCAGTGTATGTCTTGATGACAACCTGCAAGGCTTCTGGACAGAGTGGCTTCCCGAGAATTTTTAGGTCAAAGGGCATGTAGAGTGAGAGAAACCAATGTAAACCTCTGGACAACTTAATCTTTATTTCAAACAAGTCAAGCGACAAACAGTCTAGGGTTTTTTGTGCCCTCGCAAGTCTTTTGTTATCAATATACTTCCATATTGTTTTTGTAACGGAACCACAATTCCGCCCAAATAGTTGGTATTTTAAAATGTTGTCTGTGTCAAGCTAATTTATTTTTTTAATATAAAGAAAGTTCAAGTGGCTACTAAATAGGAAACACTTTGCAACTGCAGCCCAAACACAGAAAGCCAGAGATCATTTTCTTGTCAATATGGAAGTGAACAACTGGTTCAATAAAATGAATGTGCATAAACTTTCAGTCTGTCACTGTTGGTCTGCTCAAAATAAACAAGTTATTAGAATTATTCAAAACACAATCGGCAAACTCATTCTTGAATGAAACTCAAAAGTATAGTAACCGTTGTGTTAGCTAACATAATACAATAGATGTCTGCTTTAACACGCTTCTAACACGCCGTTTAGTGCATGGTAATGTTGCCCCGAAAACACGTTTGGAAAGTTCTTTTTACACTTCACACTATATACTAGGGCTGCACGATATGAGGAAAATATGCGATATTTGATGAGGTTGTTGAATATCGCGATAACGATATTACTTGCGATAAATAAACAGTTACTAAAGTGTACTCAGTTCTGCATTTCTGCTGCTTTCAGTATTCTTCTTTAAAAAAAAATGCTTGTTGAATTTGGAAAAACAAAAGGAAATTATTCCCAACATTCTTTATTGAACAAACTGAACATTGAATTGAATATAAAAGGCACCACTAAAAAAGAATGACAGTTTCATATTAATATATAGATGTTTTCTTTCTACTAACACAACAACTCTCTGATTGTCTTTCGCGATATGTATATTGCACCACTTGATATTGCACCACTTGATATTGCGCCACTTGATATTGCGATGACGATTAAAAAATATATATATTGTGCAGCCCTACTGTATACTGTACATGGGATGGGAAATGGCTTTGTTTGATCTTTTTAAACAAAGGGGCTTACAGTTAGTGTTGACGAGAGTGCTGAGTAGAAGCCGAAGTGCAGGAAATAATGACACACTTCAGTGCACACAAAACTTTTCACGTTGATGCTCACAAACCCTCCCGCATCTAAAGTAAAAAGCAAAGAAAGGTGTGTGTGTGTGTCATTGACCTTTATTAATTTTTCATACAGTCACTGTAGGTGCACAATGTATGTGCCTCTAGGAAATGTGCCCGTGGTGAACTGCTGTCACAGAAACATGGATGCTGAACTCTGGTAGATGGGTTACCCAAGGTCCTGGGTTTTGAAATGCAGCATTTCATCACCTACAGGTTAACTATTGAGAGCCTAACTTACACCGTAGGGTTTTTTTGTTTTTAAGTTAGTATATCCCTTTAATACAAGAGCTTTTGTGGAGTCAGCAGCAAGTGGTCATTAGAGGGAATGCATGTTTCAGCACTCAAGCACATTTATTTATTTATTTATATACAAACAACTTAAAGAAAAACCAAATCCTTAATGAAAAGGAGCAGAAAGAAGATTAATCATATATAAACTGCCCTATTTTCACAAAACATACATTAACATAACAAATAATTAGTTGCGGTTTAAAAGGGGTCAGTTTATCCAAATTACAGAAATGACATTTCACCCATCCTTACTAGCATCTGGTTTCAGTTTGATCTGCAGATGTCTTCACATGTTCGCCTCTGAAACTTCTCCTAATACAACTGAAGTTAATGGTATTTTGTTTGGGCTGCTCAAAGCACTGAAGATTACATTTTTCATTTTTTTTTACACTTTGGTGACTGGACCTTTGATCCTTCCTGCTAGGGGAAAACAATCTAAATGCTGCGACACACTCCTATTCCCTACTTTCCAATTCATCCTCGAACACTTCAAAGAAAAGAGCTTGTGTAGGCAGTGGGTAAAAATATACTATAGAAAAAATAATGAGCCACACACACACACAAACAAACAAACAAACAAACAAACAAACAAGTTGTGGGTGTCCATTTTGTCCCTACCTGATTTCCTTTGGGAATTGTGCATTCGTGACCAGGAAGCTGGAGATGCGATGAGAGTGGAGGAGGCGGATGAAGGTGTTGATTTCAGGGTACATGATTGGCTCACCCACCAGGGAGAGGGCACAGTGCTTGACTGCCAAGCCCTCCTCGTACCGCTCGGGCTTCACTCCAGGGACACCTGGAGGGAGAGAGGTCAGTGGCTGAACAGATGATAGTTTTGATGTCGACTCCATCTTTGACTTAATCAATGTCTCCCAACAATGAAATGAGGGGCCCTCACATGTGGAATCAAAAAAATCAAAACAGCACTAAAGGCTCTTATACACTAGACGCAGCCCAGCTGGCACATGCAAATGTGACATCATGGGATCGCCGTGACTATTTATACCCGTGCTGGTGCTCGCGATACTAGTTGCAGTCTTCTCCTGAACAGAGGTGGCGCTAATGAGCAAAGGCTACAGACGTTGCTCTTTCTACGGACTAAAAGAAGAAGAAAAAGATAAACAACGGCAGAACTGGCAGCAGCATTGCCGTCAATGCTTCGATTTGATGACCTACCATTTTGACATCACGATGGCGCGCGCCACCGTGGATGCGTCTAGTGTAAAAGAGTCTTAAGATGGTAAATAACCGCATGAAGTCAAGCTTTGAAGTGAGATTAAACTGAGTAATAATTACATACATCCAAATAGGCATCAAAGAGACGAGTGGTGCTCATAAAAAAATTAGCAGAAGAGAGGCAGTGAACGTTTCAGCTTTTGGAGTCGGGCAAGAAGCCCAGTCTCTCTCTCTCCCACTCCCTCCCTCCGTCTTACCGCTGGGTGGTCTTGGACTCTCCTAATGTTTAGGGGATCTACCAGCACAGACTACAGGATGATGTAAAGAATATACTCAGCATAAGCTCCTGAGTATTAGGGATGCATTTGCACAAGTGGTATTGCTATTAAATGTTAAGATAGTTTAACCCTTGTGTTGTCTTCGTTTCAACCTTGTAAAACTTTTTTTTTTTTCTGACATTTGTGACGCCTTTTTTTCACAATTTGTTTTTGCTTTTTCCAACGTTTTAAATTTTTCTTCTACACATTTTCAGTGCTAATTTCTACGTCCAATATTTTCTGATATAAAACAAAAATTTAAAAACGGGCCAATGTGACCCGAAGTCAACACAAGGGTTAAGATTACTTAATAAAAAAATAAAACTATTTATTTATTTAGAATAGTTGAACAGACAACAAAGCACACAGTACAAACCTCAGCTATAGGCATCAGATGTTGCTCTATTTTTCCACCTTTCACATTTGGATCATGACCATAGGCCACCAAATTTACAAACAAAAATTAAATAAATGAAATGCATAGGACAACCAAAATCAGATTAATGAACATAATCAGCCAAGAAAAAAAAAATAGCCTAAGAGACGATGCGAGTCTCTTTGACTATGTATATATTTATAGAACCTGTGATTTGATCAAGTCTGATTTTCGGATTTGGAGGGGGTCGGGAGGTAAGGGGGGTGTCAAGTAAAGTAAAAGCAGAACAGATTATATAGTCCTGCTTTCTGCTGACAGTATAATGTATTAAATGCTGAATGGCCTGCCAAGAATTTGATGTAGACAGGGAATAAACAAATAGTCAAAGAGTAGGGGGAAAATGTTTCACACACTGTCTGGGGATTTAATGTGATATTGCTGTAGCTACAGCAGATGTCATTTGATTTAAGAGTGCATGCTTTGAATAATGAAATACTTCGGAGTGTTGCCTTAATATGCTTTATACATTATTTATAAGCGTTTGCAACATTTTGTACGGTCGAACCACAAAGCAACTGTTACTGTGCTACTATTCAAGGACAAATCCCATCTCGCAACAACTGGAAACAAACTCTTGCCATATAAACCAGTTGAGAGGATGATGCATGGGTGTTAAGTGTGTGGAACCTTATTAAATGTATACTGTATATCTTATAGTGTTAGAAATGTGAAATTCCATTCTTAGAAAATTCCCTCCCTTGAGGTCCTTTGGGGGAGCTCTCTCTTTCTGAAGTGGATCACTCAGATAAAGATGAAGTCTATCAGCGAGGAAGTGGGGCTTTATTACAAGTTGTGTAATTATGGTTACTGAATTAGAAGCTGCAGAAGTGATTCAAGGGAAGACAACTATTATCAAAGACCTTAGATGTCCTCTGGAATTGACCCACATTATCTTTGGTTCGACATCAAGCCTTACAGAAGGAGGTTAGGAAATCATTCTCCTCTGCTTTGCAGGCTTCTTTCTTCCTGTTTAATTTGGGTACGATGTGAGTTACGACACACATTGAACACGTCCTGGTGGTATAGTTTAGCGTCTACTAAAATTAAACAAGGACATGGATGCTTGGATGGAAGGGCAGAGTTTAGAACTACCGTATGCATGACTGGAATAAGTCATTTAAAAAAATTAAAAGTGCTGTGCGTTGTAGCTAAGAGAATCACAGAACCAAATGTTTAATTCAAAAGTTGACTTAGCTGCAAAAGTTAGAACATCACCAAAGCTTCTTCCTGTTAATATGCAAACGTGCTGACATAAAATAGATTAATGCGAGTTTAATCATATTGCAGAGAGCACACACTCATGCTGGACAGTTAAGAGTTAACTGCCAAGCAAGAGCATATACTGTAATACTGTATATTGCAAGTATTGATGAATGTAAAATGCATGATCAAATAAACAAACTCGCCACACAAACTACCGGAAAAACATTTTAGAGTTAAAATTATCCCAAACAGTGTTGTACCCTGCCACAACGTTCTGTGTCAACGGGAGTTAAAACTAGGGTTGGGTACCGAGACCCGGTGCTAATACGGCACCGGTGCCTTAAGGACCGCTATCTACCGGACCGAATAGCAACGCGGATTTCGGTGCCACTTAAATGCCTGCGCTTCTCTCTGATGCTCCGAAACGGACGTCAGAGGCAACCGAAACATTGACGCATGTCACGCTAGTTAACGCTACACTTGGCAGCAGGTAACGTTAGCCTACCGTTAGCTAGCAGCTTGAGTAAACACGGTTAAAATGCTGACAGCTAAACGGTGTAAAGTTGGACTGTATTTCACTGGAGAGGATTCCTACACCGAGACGCAACAGTCTGACTGCAGCTGCCGTTGTCGGGAAAACAACACAGACTTTGCGTTCACTTGAAACTCGCCTCACCAGCCTCGTGCAGCATTCAAAGTTATTGTAAAATACCCTTTTCCCATCCAGTGGTTGTTTTTGTCTGTTTTTTTTTTTATATATTTTAAGTTATAATAATTATAAGTATCAGTTCAGGCACCGTTTTAAAAGTATCGTGTTAGCACCGGTATCGGAAAAACTCCAAACGATAAACATTAAGGATTAATTTATTAAGGACAATCAATTTAACAATCAACACAGACAAGAACGTCATTTGACACAACTATTTTCTATGCATGTTGAGCCTGGCTCTGGGCAGATTCTTACAACATGGTAGCAGGAATCAGGAAGCCATTGTCTGCCACTGGAAAGAAAAGTGCAATGACAATATAGGCTTGCGCTTTGCATTTGCATGTTTCTAATTATAAGTGCAGAGCTTTGCTTTGTAAAACAATCTGAAAATGTACTTTTCTTTATTTTCTGGACAATAGTATATTCATAATTGCAATACCTTTTGTGACAAATGCCTTTTCTTTTTTACTTTAAGTGAATTAAGAAGCAGCTTAGTGTCAACATAAGCGTATGTGCACAATTGTTCCATTATAATACCATCAGGAAATTACATTTTCTATGATGACATTAATCATAATACATCATGAATAACTGCTCTGAGAATACATTAGCTATAAAGTTGCCCTTTAAATAAGATATGTCTCAAAAGCTTTCAGCATTTGGCATCTATCTCACTTCCTGAGTACAACTGTTTCTCTGTTTAATAATGGAATCAGCAGTGGCTTTGAGGTTAGAGAGGCAGCCTTCTGACTGTGAGGTCACAGGATCAAGCCAGGCCTTAAGAATACTTTGGCTAGATGTACAGTCATAGATCAGCTAAGCAATCTTTGATGTCAACATACTGTAGATTTTGTTTAATTTAAGGGTGTGCATTATAGGTGGAATATTTAAAGTAAGCCACAGTGCCAGCCAGTGTAGGAAAGTGTTGGCACTGGCTTCTATATGAGATACACCAAAAACAAAAGAAATCAACAATGAGCTGAACTGAAAAGAAGACAGCTTGGCAAACTGCGTTTGGGCTTGACAGGAATGGTGTGTGTATTAGACTGTGAGTGTGTGTGGCTCTGGCTGTGCTGACAGGGGTAACTTAGTTCTGAATCTCAACGGGGCTGTCCAGTCACGTCACAAAAAACAAGAGTTAACTTTGCAGCATTTATATGAAAGAAGTTCAAAGCTCACAACACTGATGAGAAGGCGAACTCTATTTATGCTGTCTTTGTGTGTGTGTGTGTGTGTGTGTGTGTGTGTGTGTGTGTGTGTGTGTGTGTGTGTGTGTGTGTGTGTGTGTGTGTGTTAATACTGTCTTTTTAAAAATACCAGTGACCCTTTGTACAGGTCACAACAAAACAACAAAATGTAAACAACAAACAATCCCATTCAGTGCTGAAATTATTAGTCGATTGACAAAAGTAAAGAAAAACAGAAAAAAAGTTGTGGATTTGCTGTTTTTCGTTTCTATATGATTGTAAATTGAATGTCTTTGGCTTTTTGACTGTTGGTCAGACAAGAAAAAAAGCAATGTGAAGACATTGCCTTGGGTGGGTCAGGACATTTTATAGATTAAAGTGCTCATATTATGCTTCTTGGCTTTTCCCCCTGTTATATACAGTGCCTTGCAAAAGTATTCGGCCCCATTGAACTTTTCAACCTTTTGCCACATTTCAGGCTTCAAACATAAAGATATAAAACTGTCATTTTTTGTGAAGAATCAACAACAAGTGGGACACAATCATGAAGTGGAACGAAATTTATTGGATATTTCAAACTGTTTTAACAGATAAAAAACTGAAAAATTGGGCGTGCAAAATTATTCAGCCCCTTTAGTTAATACTTTGTAGCGCCACCTTTTGCTGCGATTACAGCTGTAAGTCGCTTGGGGTATGTCTCTATCAGTTGTGCACATCGAGAGACTGAAATTTTTGCCCATTCCTCTTTGCAAAACAGCTGGAGCTCAGTGAGGTTGGATGGAGAGCGTTTGTGAACAGCAGTTTTCAGTTCTTTCCACAGATTCTCGATTGGATTCAGGTCTGGACTTTGACTTGGCCATTCTAACACCTGGATATGTTTATTTGTGAACCATTCCATTGTAGATTTTGCTTCATGTTTTGGATCATTGTCTTGTTGGAAGACAAATCTCCGTCCCAGTCTCAGGTCTTTTGCAGACTCCATCAGGTTTTCTTCCAGAATGGTCCTGTATTTGGCTCCATCCATCTTCCCATCAATTTTAACCATCGTCCCTGTCCCTGCTGAAGAAAAGCAGGCCCAAACCATGATGCTGCCACCACCATGTTTGACAGTGGGGATGGTGTGTTCAGGGTGATGAGCTGTGTTGCTTTTACGCCAAACATAACGTTTTGCATTGTTGCCAAAAAGTTTGATTTTGGTTTCATCTGACCAGAGCACCTTCTTCCACATGTTTGGTGTGTCTCCCAGGTGGCTTGTGGCAAACTTTAAACGACACTTTTTATGGATATCTTTAAGAAATGGCTTTCTTCTTGCCACTCTTCCATAAAGGCCAGATTTGTGCAGTATAGGACTGATTGTTGTCCTATGGACAGAGTCTCCCACCTCAGCTGTAGATCTCTGCAGTTCATCCAGAGTGATCATGGGCCTCTTGGCTGCATCTCTGATCAGTCTTCTCCTTGTTTGAGCTGAAAGTTTAGAGGGATGGCCGGGTCTTCGTAGATTTGCAGTGGTCTGATACTCCTTCCATTTCAATATTATCGCTTACACAGTGCTCCTTGGGAAATCTTTTTGTATCCAAATCCGGCTTTAAACTTCTCCACAAAAGTATCTCGGACCTGCCTGGTGTGTTCCTTGTTCTTCATGATGCTCTCTGCTCTTTAAACGGACTTCTGAGACTATCACAGAGCAGGTGCATTTATACGGAGACTTGATTACACACAGGTGGATTCTGTTTTTCATCATTAGTCATTTAGGTCAACATTGGATCATTCAGAGATCCTCACTGAACTTCTGGAGAGAGTTTGCTGCACTGAAAGTAAAGGGGCTGAATAATTTTGCACGCCCAATTTTTCAGTTTTTTTAAATCGGTTAAAAAAGTTTGAAATAACCAATAAATTTCGTTCCACTTTATGATTGTGTCCCACTTGTTGTTGATTCTTCACAACAAATTACAGTTTTATATCTTTATGTTTGAAGCCGAAATGTGGCAAAAGGTCGAAAAGTTCAAGGGGGCCGAATACTTTCGCAAGGCACTGTATATATTTCTTGATGCTGCACTTTGATATGGCTCTTTGTAGCATTACCTATTTAAAGCTAATGTACTTGCACTTACTACTTGTTGTCTGGAGTTTGCACCTTCAAGGTTGCCCGCACTTAATTGTAAGTCGCTTTGGATAAAATCGCCAGCCAAATGACATGTAATGTAATGAAGCGGATTTGATCACAGCAGGAAGGGTATATAGCGGTTGCTGCTTACGTGAACACAAACTGGTTCTGTTCTGCGGCCCAGAGTTCACCGTACTAAATTACTAGCAATAACCGTTTTGCTTTTTTGGGAAAGGCTCTTGCAGGTTGGCGGTTACTGCTCTGCAGTATGAAACCAGCTTAAGTGAGGTTACAGCTCAATGTTGATATGTTTTGAGAAAACAAAGACAGTGAAGTTGTGACAATAACACAATGGAGGTGCCAGGTGGGGAAATTAAATTGTGTGTGGGGGCTGAGAGGTGACTGATGAGGTAGTACATCACAATGTGATTAAAGGGAAGACAGAACATTTAGCATTTTGATCTTCACTCTGCTTCACTACACACTGGGCTACAAGAGGTCATGAGCCGTAAATTGAAGATGCAAAGTGTGCATGACGAAGACCGTGTGCTGTGTGAACATGACGAACTGATTGTGTTGTGTAAGCTATTGTGTCTGTGTTTATTTCTACAACAATGATCTGCACTCAACAGTGCAACGCATGGGTAGATAAACAAATAGCCAGACAGACTGCTAGAGAAACTAGAGTAAAATGAAAGGTGGAGCGGGAAAGAACACGTTTGCATGTGTGACCTGCTAATGGACAAACCTCTGAACTGTCGAATCATGCTCTGGTGCTTCTCCAAGGCATCCTGCAGGATCTTCTCGGCAGGGTCCATCTTCCAGCGCCACTCTGTGCCCACAGGGTTGGTGTGGTGTCTGTTAGTGGGGCACACAGATAAACAGATAAGGAACAGCAGACATACTGTACCCACTCAGTTAGGAATGTTACTATACCCTCCGTTTAGGGCTGTGACAAGACACTCCGCTCACGAGACGATACACGAGATTGGTTTCACGAGAATGAGACAAGATTTTAACACCATTTTAAAGAAAACTTTGGTTAAGAAATATGACTGGAAAAATAGTCTTTACTCAGAGAACCAAGGTTACAACGTGTGTGTGTGTCAGCTGCGAGTGAGAGTTTGAGAGCGAGAGAGAGGCCGTACCCTCTAACGCTGGGTTTTACCGGCAGCTTTGTACAATTGCAACCACCGCTACCGCTCTGCAAAAGTGAACTCAGAGTCAACTTTGGCGAACGGGAAGGGGATCTTCTATGGTAATTTAGAGAGGTCCAAGCCAGCCTCATCTTCAAAGACTGCTCTGCACATGCGACCGATATTGCGAGACAATTTTTACCTCGACGAGAAGTCTGGTCACATTTTACCTCTGTTCACTGTCAGCTGGAGGACTAAGTATCAACTGACAGCCAGTAATGCTCTAATGCATTGCTCTGATTTAGATCATGAGCATCCTTCTAACAAAGGGAAAAAATATCAAGTCCGAAGAAGTTTATTCACAAACGAAAAGGTGAATTTGAGGGCTGTGACTTTTCTCACCCTATAAAGACATAAAGTGAAAGAATGCATCATACTGTACAATTGCACCTTCTATGGGTGTTAATAACACCTTCTGACTGTCTAAGTGTGATGTCTAGGTCCAACAACAAATCCTGGAGGCATCACAAATTCAGGACAGTCTGTCTCATGCATATGCACACACTCACACCACACATACTGGCCTTGCACATCAAATTTAATTCCACCTGTTGTTACAAAGAGGTGGATGGCGAGGGCAGCTGCAACAACACATCAGTGCCCTGAAATTGCTTACTTCCTGTCATCATGCATAGCTGCCTTAAGGGAGACTGGCATATATGTGGTGACAGCGACCTTTCAGTGCTCAACACAGTCGCCTTTTTTCAAATGGAACTTGAGGGGAGTAAAAGGCCCTGTCTCTCGCCAATGTCATGATGAATCAGTGTCCACCTTTAGGCCTTGCAGTTATGCTGGCCATTCGTCTTCTGCGCGTAAATCATTAACTTGTTTGCCACAGAGATATCATCTCTCAATGTGTAAGTGATCTTGACTGACGAGATAAACAATTTAGGTAAACAAGACGAAAAGGCGAAAACTAAGCATGCGTGTAATAATGCCAAATACCAAATATAATTCTGAGTACCCTGCTTACTTGTGGTTGACTGCACCATAGACATGTGTTGCACTCTTGAAAAGCATCATCTTTAACAACCTAACGTTTAGTGTGACAGCAGTACACTTTAAACATTTTAATTATTTATTTAAAGTGAAGTCAAATCAGTAAAGGAATATATGGAAATAGATACCAAAATGTTAGGGGTATGTCTATGCTGACCCAAAACCTAAGACATATTTGCAGCAATGAACAATGTAAGGGACAGTTAGCCACTGGTTGGCCCCCAGAGGGCCTAGTAATTTTGATAAATCACAGTTTAAGCAAGCCTGTTAACCTTTTGCTTAACACTGGCTAACTTGGTAGCAAAAGGAAAATTAAGTTAGGGCTGGGCGATATGGAAAAAAATCAAATATCACAATATTTTTGACCAAATACCTCGATATCGATACCGCAACAACATTGTAGTTTTGACTATTGGTGCTTTCACAAAATATTTACACAATGAGATTTTTGATAAATAATTATCAGTAATGTGGATATAATGACTGAGTGGGTAAAGGCAAATAATATAGCAGTTAAGTCTGGTAAGTTCAGAAAAGTACATCACTTTACTGTAATGCAGCCTTTAAAACCAGGAAAAGACAACACTTATGCCATAATACGATATTATGATATCCAAAAATCTAAGACGATATCTAGTCTCATATCATGATATCGATATAATATTGATATATTGCCCAGCTCTAAATTAAATGTCCCTGAATTTCCCAAGATTGTCCTTCATACCTAGGAGTTGAAACCAAAAATAGCCAACAACAAACTTTATAAACTTTATTTTAAGCACCTGGGCCGGTTTTACAAAAATATTTTAGACTGGTCTGTTTTGCTCTTAGATTAGTGTCTGTGTATGTTTTGGTCATTCGATTTTCATTTCATTAACAGGTATTAAAAAACAATAAAAAAATTATTTGATTTTATTTGATTTTCATTTTAAAATACAAAATTTTAAATTGAAATACAAGGCGTTTTTTTCCTTTTCATGGTCTAAAGGGATTGTGAAAATTTAAAACATGCGTTGATTTTCATTTTCTATTTCATATAACAAAAAATGTAATCACTAGAAAACAGAAATGAAAAAATACCATGTTATTTCATATTCTGATACCAGATGTTGCATTTCCAAGGCTCTTAATACATCCATGAGTAGCACTGGTGTAGCCTACCAGTTTTGCTTTAACCCAGGCTGCAGTCGAGGGAAACTGTAGCCTAACTTCCTGAGCGACTGATCATCCGTTTTTTTGCACCTCTTTACATAAATATAGGCTACATAAATATGGCTATGAAATACATCTTGAAATACATAAATGAGGCAATACATATAAACATATGCATTAGTCATCATAGTTCAATAGCCTAAATACAGACGTTTTACTTTTATTTATTTCAGGGGACTTTTATTTATTTCCATCTATTTAT
This sequence comes from Zingel zingel, assembly GCA_023566125.1. NCBI lineage: Eukaryota > Metazoa > Chordata > Actinopteri > Perciformes > Percidae > Zingel > Zingel zingel. The sequence continues at coordinate 37,176,391 of CM042316.1, read as the reverse complement.
TTGCACGTGATATTCAAAGGAAGTTTGGTCAGAGTCTCACAGACTCTGACTAAAAGCAACTAGCAAGCCTGCCTGACATCAGTGCATCAAAGCATATCACTATCTGCAAAGAAAAGAAAATATGAATAAAACACGAGCGCGGCAGATTCGTCTGATTCCCAGCTTAGCTAGAGCGGGTAACGCCAGCTCTGCAGACGGACCAGAGTCAGTCAGCACCGGGGAACGAGCCGGGGACCCAGGTCACAGGGCTGGTGGCTAGCTGCTAGCTAGCTGCAGCGGCAGCAGCGAACATTATAACATTAGACCCAGCACCAAAGGTCTGATCCCCATGATCTGATCCCAAACCGCCGGTGACTTTCTGCCAGATCATCAAGCTTAACGGCAACAACAGAAAGTTTGCTGGGATCAGACTTTGGCGCTGTAATGTTAATGTAACAGTAACGTTACAGCTATGAACTGAAAGTCTATTTCCTCAGCTGGTTTGACTCTCTTCGGGCGAAGTTGTCTGCGGCGGGTAGAGAGAGAGAGAGTTAGAGGAAAGCAGGGAGAGAGGGTAATAAATAAATGTGACATTATGAAAGAAAAGTCCCTCCAAGCATTATCAAGACTATAGGTTTCCAAAGTAATTTTAGCCTGTGCTGAAAGCAACACTGGTACACTTGGCGCTGTTGCACTAGAAATGACAACCTCCGGTCTCTGAATATGAAAAAACAGGCCTTTTTTCGTTTCTATTTTCCGAGTGATTTTATTTTTTGTTATATGAAATAGAAAATGAAAATCAAAGCATATTTTAAATTTCTCCCATCCCCTGTTGACCATGTAAAGGAAAAAACGCCTTGTATTTCAATTTTCAATTATAAAACGAAAATCAAATAACCATTCGTTTTTTTAATACCAGTTTATGAAATGAAAATCGAATGACCAAAATATACACTGACCGTTTGAGTACTGGAAGTTTTTTTTTTTGGATTGTTGCACTCTTTAAAATGTAAAATGTTTTTGTAATTTGCTGAAGTTTTCAAGAGGGCAAACATTTTCTGATGGAGTGGATCGAGCTAAGTGATATGAGTGATATGAGGCAGCGGCTCAGTCGCCTTTTTGTTCTTAGTTTAACCAGAATTCATAGCAAATTAGTCAAGAACAAGACCCGCTTTGTGCAACAGATGAATTTAGACTTCAGACTAGGGCTGCACAATATATCAATATCGTGATATGTGACTAGATGTGGTCTTAGATTTGGGATATTGTAATATCGTAATATCACACAAGTGTTTTACAAGCTGCATTACAGTAAAATGTCACTTTGTGAACTTACCAGACTGTTCTAGCTGTTCTATTATTTGCCTTTACCCACATAGTCATTAAATCCACGTTACTGAAGATTATGCATAAAAAATCGAATTGTAAAACTATTTTGTGAAAACACCAAATGTCAACCCTACAATATCGCCACAATATCGACATTGAGGGATTGGGTCAAAAATATCGTGATATTTGATTTTCTCTGTATCGCCCAGCCCTACTTCAGACTACTGGTTTGATCTAAGCCATATTCAAAGTCCTGTGAAACTGGCCTCTGAACTTTGCATTGGCTTTATTCTTTAGGTACATACCTCCAGCAGAAGACACACTTGTTAGCACAGGCGAGGCTGGGGGTAGTCTCCATGCACCGGTGGGACTCAATACCATAGAAAGTGTGCTTGTAACAGCCTCCTCTCCCTCGCAACATGGACTAACCAACAGAAACAACACCTTTAATGTGATTCTTTCATTCAGTTATTCAAAAAGTCAAATGTGTTATAGAGAAGGGTAAATCCGGTTACCTTGGTCCATCGACAAAGCTTCACTCCTGAGTGACTTCCAATTAGTTTGTACCCTGCACAGAAAGAACAACATTTGTTTGACAGTTTTTCAAATTCTCTTACAACACAAAAAGGAAGATAAAGTGCTTTCAATTCCCTTTCTTAACAAGTCTGCCTCTCCTCTTACATTACCACGGCCTAATACCACTGGCTACGCTTGGGTGAGTCCTTGTGGGCTTTGCTGGCTTTTTACACATCCTCCTGTCTGTCTGTCTGTCTGTCTGTCCGTCTGTCTGTCTGTCAAAGAGAAAAGCTTCATCTGTATGACTTAATCTGCCTGAGAAAAACCAGAACATGATATTTGGATTTCCTCCAGGGGAATCAAGAAGGGTTCACTTTTACAGTCCCAACGTTTAAAGATACTTTCTACATAAGCCATGCAGCGGCAAAACAGCTTGATGTGGAATTCATGTGGGAATCTTTATTTTGGAACCTTATGCGTTTTGCCATTGATTTTTTTTCTTACTGAAATATCTCATTAAAACAAAGCAGGACTTTGAGGCATGCTGACCAGGATCAAATTTCTTTTCCACATTAAGAGCACATGTCCTCTTCTAACCTGGCTCCTAGCAAGCCAGATACATAAAAATGCTATATATTTCTCAGGCCAACAAGAATGTGGAAACCACGGTAAGGAACTAGGCCAAGCCAGTTTATTTAACCATTAATGACCTTAATGTAAGAAACGTTTTCCCTCCTGCGTTTGTTAGATAAATCGATTTCCAATGCCTCCATGTCCTTCACTGTGTCAGGGGAGAGGATCAAGCTAAAGTGAGGAGGGGGTGGATGGAGAGGAGAAAAGATAGGTCTTTCTATTCTCTCTGTGTCTATTATCTCTGATTAATGGTATCAGCTGAAAAAGTCCAATATGTGCTATGAATAATTGTACTGTAAACAGCTTCACCAGTAGGCTTCATAACAGCAAACAATCAAATGGATGTATGGTTGTTTACCTGTGCAATGCCTGTTTGGCAAAAAAACATGCAGTACTAAAATATATATGCATAACACCCTCACTCTTACATTCTTCTTAATGAGACAACATTACTCTGGTTGGACACATTTTTTTATTTCTAAACTAAAATAAACAGATTAATAACAGATCGAAAGTCTGTTACTCGTCTGTTTCTATGATAATATTAATGGCCACCTGCTTCTCAACTAACTCTTCAAAGAGGACTTCAATTTGCCACTTACAGGTAGTCTGCTGCTACAAATAGCTGTTGAATAGAAATAAGTTCTTAACCAAGAAGCCTTCAACCTGTATAGCACAAAATACAATACAGATTATCTAGTGGGCCAAATGTGGACTTAAATAAGATAAAATAAAAGTCAAGACTATTGACAATTCTGAAAACAATTTGTACTTTGATCTGTGATACTCTATCACTCTAAGCTGCCTGAGGGAAATAAAATGAGCAGGGAGTGGATGTGTTGCATCAAACAGTTGGATCAGCCTAATTTGTTTGAAGAGGTCTGAAGCTTCTTTTTATCCCCAGGATCTTAGAGGCACTATTTTTCCAAGAAGTAAACCAAAAAGAAGACACTCGACAAAATATTTATTTTAATAGTATATATTATATTATATTTTAATCACACTTTGATCTGTAAGAGTGAATATCCTAATGAAAACTAAAATGTTTTCAATGTTTAGTGCCACACTTGGTGAAAGCGTATTAACTTAGACATTACCTAACTTAAAACTCTCTCAATGACATTGTTGCAGCAGAATTACCAGTTCTTATATTACATAAATGAATATAGCTTTTGCTATTGACTATAGTTGACGAAATACATGTGCCCTAGTCTGGCTCCAGAATGTTGAGCGCGTGTATAGTCTGACATCCCCTTCCGCTTTCTCCGCTATCTATTTTGCAAGGCCAGCGCCGCCCAGGACGACTGTGATTGGTTTAAAGAAATACAAACAACCAAGAGCAATTTCTTTCATTATACCAGAATGTTAACTCATGCAGCCAGACCATACTCCAGCGCAGATGGAGAGAGATGGGGAGGTCAGGTAATGTGAGACTGCATGTGTCCTAAACCATTACAATGACAATTTAAAATGGATGTCTGCCCACTATGTTTTACTCTTTGTCAACTCAAATACAAATTAAAATGAAACAGACTTTAGGTACCAATATACATGTTGAGTCTCGTGTGAAAATTCTAGTCTCCTGAGCCACAGCAAACCATTATCTTAAATGTGCAGCACTATGATAAAACTTTCTTGGACATTACACAAGAGTTTGAATAGATGTGTGACTTTTGCATCCATGTCATGCCAGAATAAGGCTATACAGAAAATTAAGCTTTCCAAGACCCAATATCATTAAAATAATGCCAAAACTTTCATCCTTCATTCTTTTATTGCAACTAAAACAAACTGTCTAGCGGGACTGACTGTTGCCAACACAACATTATAAAACAGGTCAACATTTGGTCAAAAGAAGTGAAGTCTGGCACACAGAGTTCTATTTATAGAGCGTTGTGTAATCCAACAGTGGGGGCTTACTGGCTGAAAATGACTGGCTTGTGCTATACTAGTGAATGGATTAAATAGAGAAGAGACAGTAAAATGTTTCAGACAGAACTAATACGTCAACAACCCAGACCCTGAGGCTTTATGAGAGGCAACCACCTACACAGAGGACATATGGATACCCTTCATGTAGATTCATTTACCCAAAAAACAAGATGCAATATGATAAATATTGAGCCAATGTTAGGCATTAAAGACAGAGCATTCAGATTTGACTTCAATAAATCAGAACCTTTCACACAGGCAGCACTATTCTTAAAATATTTCTACTAGATAATTTCACATATTCATTATCTAATTTGAGTCTAACATCCATTTTTTTTTTAAATACTGGGTGTAATAGTGCATGTACATACACAGGGTTATCATGTGTGCATGTTTTATTATTAAAATTATTTAAAAAAAAATTAAAAAAAATTAAAGATATTTCAGTGAGTAAATGGCTAGTCCTCAAATGGAGACAACCTTACTTTTCTGAAATGAAACAGGCATATAGTATTATATTTGGAACGATCCAATAAGACTGACTACAGCACGTAGTCTGGATGTTGAATTTATAAGCACTACCTTGTTAACACCAGCTCAGAGTAGCTTTATTGAGGTGTTTGGTGTTGGAGGAGAGAGAAGTGAGACTCTTGGGACTGCTCCCTGAGGACAGGAGGACGCAGAGACAGTAATTGTACTGCAAGGTATCAATAAGTGTCATTAAACAACACACATTCCCCAGCTACACACTTCTCCTCATGTAGCACCACTGACCAGCTTTAACCACTTTCTCTATCAGGATGTCAGAAAAAAAAAAAGGCTGGAACATAAGATGCAATTTTCACAGCTGATTTAACTGTATCATACTCCAACCAGAGACTCCAATGTGTTACTTCTTTCTGTGTCGTATGCCAAAGCAATTAGCATTTGAGGCCAGTAAACAGGATACTTGATGAATTACAGAAAACATCGTTACGTACCCGAGGTAAACTGAGTTTGAGAAGGGACAACCTCTGTTAGTGACTTTGATCACGGGGGAATGCTTTTCAGGAAAATAAAATCCATCATTGACTTCTACCCTGGCAATTTATGTGTGTTTGCTAGATTTACTGCTGAAATTAAAAATAATGACATGACTCATAACTTATGTTTTAAAGTCAATCACAACTTTGCTGCCCTTGTGTAAAGAGAAAGAATATGCTGACAGGCAGCTGGTGTGTAATGGGATTTTATTGCAAAGCAGTGCAGCTAGATAATATGAATATATTATCAACAGTCAGTGACACCAGCAGATGTTCTTTTGGAAATGGCTGCACAGTTTTACACACAAGTCAAAGGTTCATAAAATTCCACCATCACAGTTATAGACAATATTGATGTTAGCTCTCTAATCTTTGACTTTTACTGAATTGAAATGAACATTTTGCTCACCTTGTTTTGTCAGTGCCCCTCTAAGGGCAGGGGTGATCATCTCTCTTCTTTCCACGTCATCTTCAATCTTCTTCACGCCATTCAACTTGGATAGCTTCACCATCCGGCCGTCTCCTCGACCCTCCTCCTTGCTCTGTGGCAGAAACAAAACTCAACTTATCGTTTTATTTAACTATGTTGCATATGTGAAAAAAAAAAAAAAAATTCAGGCTCTGTTCAGGTTTTGCTCTGTCACAACTATAAAATCTATACTACTATATAACTATAATGTTGTAAATGTTTTGAAGAAAAAAAAGAACAGAATGAATTCAGCTGCTCTTGTAGAAGAAGAAAATAAAAATGAATAAAAAGGTTTCATCCAACATAGTCAATAACACTTTAAGGTTTGCAGGCTTGAAACTAAGTAATATTCAAAGCTTTGCATGTGGGAGATTACACTACTTAAAGTACCGGACGGACATGAATTAATAGTTACTAGTTACTATCTTTTCGAACTTTGTCAACTTAAATGTGCCCTGCCACACGTATTTCATTACTTTGTGGTAATGTCTGAAGTTCTACCATGGACTCTGTAACATGTTTTGTGGAAAAAATGCCTTGGTTACCTTGTTTCAAGCCATTCTAGCGTGGTATAGAAATCCTGCAGGAAGACTCGATTTGTGCCAGTTCTCATTAATATTAAACAAGCTAAGCTGTTTGACAGCTAGCCAATGAGAGCCTGGCTATCAGCATCCTTTACCCAGCGCAACTGGGTGAGCTCATGAATAGTAACAAACTCAGGCAACACACTTTTGTAATTACCCTGATTTCTCCGCTTATTTCTTTTCAGTGGCTAGAGCTGACAAAGGAGGTAGCAGTTCATTTTCACATTCACGACATAACACAAACACATATGGACCGAACATAGTTCAAAAAATACAAGTAAAAACAGTTTTGTGTGGCAGGGCACCTTTAAGAACTACATTCAGTCACATTGAGTCACCTGCATCAGCATTTCCTCACCTGTAGCAACAAATGAACCCACTTGCAAACACAACACTTTAGACGTCACAAATATGTCACTCCACATGGCAACTGTGCTTTCTGCCAAAACTAAGCTATGAGAGTTATTAAAGAGTAAAACAACTGTCTATTTGATTTAACCAAACTGTCAGTGCCTCATGTTGGACCTGGATCGCTGTCCTCCAGGAGATTCAGCCTCTCTTCGTGTATCTCTCTTTTTGTTTCATTCTCCTATCTTTGTGAATGATGTGCTTCAATTTTGCTTCTTGTGTGTTTGAGTAGCCTGTCCTCTCTCCAGGTTACATGGTAGAGAAGAGTGGCTCAGGCTCTAGATGTTTGGCTGCTTGACATCCTTCTGGATCCCTCTTTTTCATATGTTCTGGTTCTATCATCATCATGTCATGGATTGTCTATATTGTAATTTTATTATGCTGACACACACACACACACACACACACACACACACACACACACACACACACACACACACACACACACACACACACACACACACACACACACACACACACACACACACACACACACACACACACACACACACACACACACACACACACACACACACACACACACACACACACACACACACACACACACACACACACACACACACACACACACACACACACACACACACCTCAGTTGGTAGAGCAGGCGCCCATATATAGAGGTTTACTCCTCGATGCAGCGGGCCGGGGTTTGACTCCGACCTGCGGCCCTTTGCTGCATGTCATTCCCCTTCTCTCTCCCCTTTCATGTCTTCTGCTGTCCTGTCCAAATAAAGGCCGAAAATGCCCCAAAAAATTATAAAAAAATAAATAAATAAATAAAAAGGACAGATGGTGTTGTATGCTGTACTGATTGTAAAGCCCCCTGAGGCAAATTTGTGATATGTGATAGTGGGCTAGTTAAATGAAATAAAACTGACTTGACTGGCATCATCCTGTGTAAGAACATTGCCCATTAATCACACTTGTCACTGGAATACACTTGAAGTCCTGAAATGCTAATTAAACTGCTGCAGGATGTAAGATCAAAGTTCTGAAATGCTATAAGTTCAAGGAACCAAGTTAAAAGCAAGAACTTCCAAAATATTTCCTCCAAAGTGTTGATGTTGGACAGGACTGAAGATCAAGGGTTGTGATTCTGCAGTCCTTGTATGACTGTGTGTGTCACATAACCATTTACCATTGCATGACATGCTCATTATAAATAAAGAGACATCATCCTGTCCGCACTGTATGGGGTCATCTTCGTTTTAGGCCTTTCAGGGGCCCAGTGAAATGCAACAAAAGGCTATAGCATAACAATAAAATTGTTGTACTTTATACCACAACACCAGTGTTGATGCTAAAGCTGCGGCAGCCTATTTGTTTGGAAGATTAACAACTTCCTTCAGGCCAGGATTACATTATTGCAGTGTACATCATTTGTATGTAAATCTAGATATCTTAGAGATATGCTGTTTACAGATACAACAAAAGATTGATTAGATCCTGTTAGAAAAGTTGCCCAGTGCACGGGAACAGGTATTAGTTTTTTAGAAAGGCATGATGGATGAGGTGCCTTTGTGATTAACAATGTTAGGTGACAGCCCCACCCAATTACTGTGCTGCTACCACTGCTATGGCTCGTCTATAGGGATCTATATGTCACCTTCTCAGCACAGCAGTGCTCATAAGGGACTGATACTATGTCAGTAAACAATGACGAATGTTCGTATGTGTGTATTCCTGAAGTGAGACCTCAATTCACCAGTTCCTGTGCAGCTCGCTGTAGGGCGCTAAGCCTAGCTCACTGGCCCATGTGCTTCAGCCAAGACAGTCTGAAAACCACTCGATTTAAAAGTAGTGCAAACATCAGCCATATTTACTGGAAATCCATGTGTTCTTTTCCAAATAATTCCCCCTTGGAGTCAGTGAATATTTTCCAGAGAATATTGAGCTTTTGCTACTTAGAAATTGCCATTTATCTGAAGTCATGTTTGCGTCCACCTGATGAATGTCTAAAATGTAATCTCCTTTTAGCTCTAGTCTTTACCAACTCCTAAGAGAAATGCTAAATGTTCACCAGCTAGTCTCTAACTGTGTTTGTTTGCTGTTTGGTGCTGAGCAGGTAGTGTACAGTGGGTTATTACAGCATTTTCTTTGAAAAAAGTTGCCTGCTGCATCTCAAAACAACATCATGAGAGCAGTGAGAGTGAACCAGAACAGTAAAGTTGTGGGCTGGATCGCTGAAAAATTAGCTTAAACTCACTATAAAGCTCAGTAAAGCCGAGAGGAGCTGCAGATACAGGGATAGCACTGATCAGGGTCGATGATTTGTACAAAAACAATATCTGGATTAGAGCTGTAAAGATTAATTGATTAGCTGATTAAACAGAAAACTAATCTTCAACTATGTGAATGGTTTATCAATTGTTCAAATATTTTTCAAGCAAACAGACTAGTTTCAGCTTCACATTTGAAGATTTTCTGCTTTTCTCGGTTTTATATAATTGAAATGAATTTCTTAAGATGTCATCTAACATCCATCTCTGACATTTTCCACTATTTTGTTATACTTTATAGAACAGACAGGGGATGCTGTGAATAAGTAAGCCATCGTGCTGTGTCAGAATCGTCCCACATCTCATGCTCAGGTGGAAAAGGATCTGGTGTTGTGCTGGATGACATTTTGACATTTATCTCTCTGCAAATTATGTGGGGTTGCTGCTTTACTTTGGGTGGTTTAAAAAGATGCTATAAGCCATTATCTATCCCAGTTATCAAGCTGTCAATCAGGGATGACATCAGCCACCTAGAGGTAAAATCATTAGGAGGCTGTGGCTCAAATAGCTGTGCAAGTCCGTAAAATACCTAAACTGGAAATTCTGTAGCCTTCAATTTAAAATCCCAAAATGGGATCTATCACTCTCAGCCAGCACAAATGTCTACCTTCAGCCAGCACAAATGTCCACCTTCTCTTACTGCATCCCTGACATATGCAACATGTAGCCAACAGTGCAACAATCTGTCCCTGTGGTGTTTGTGTGCAGCCCTGGCGATTCATCTGGCCTTAGTCTCTGGTTCCCACTGCTCGGCTTTCACCCTCGCTTGAGAGCTCGCAGATATCCAGTCATGCCCGGGCCTGTCTGGACTAACAGAACGTGGGACATCTCACAGCACTGTGTTCTGCTCTGGAACCATGACACGACGTGGGGCTGATGCAGACAGACAGTGCAGAGATAACACACAGAGCTAGCAGGTGATCACAGGAACAAAAATAAAAGGTATATGTGGGAGAGAGAGCACAAAAGAGGAGGGGGTCAGGTAGAAATAGAGAAAGACGACTTGGGAATAAAAGAAATGATATGAAACCTCAAAAACAAAAGATCTATATTAGTTCAACACACCAGCTGTTACCAGCAGATTACCAGCTGTTACCCCAGCTACCCTTGCCACAGTTATTATATTTATTATATTATTTAATCAATTGAAATAATGTAAAATGCAGAGTCATAGATTCTGAGTTTTCCCAATGAGATACAGTATAGTAAATAAATGTAACTTTTAGACATTTTAATGATAAACTTTTTTTTTTTTTTTTAGAAACGCATACTTGTTTTGTGGAAAAAAACACATCAGACAAAAATCATTCTTTTAAAGTAAATTATTTCATATACAGTTTATATAAAATGATATATAATATTTACATAATTATAATGTATTTATCTGGTCACTTAATGTAGATGATATGTTATTGGTATGGAACCTGACTGACAACCTGCTTAAATTGACACACATTTGGCATGCAAAAGACAATCGTGTTTTCAACAGACTCCAATCATTTTAAACTATGTCGACACTATCTTTTTCATTTCAATTTTAGTGATAGCAGTTCATCTCTGTAATCTCCCTCTGGACATCAAGGTAAAAACATCCAAAACCCAGCACAGAAAACTGTGTGGCCTGCTGGAGTTAACGATCCGTTAACGTCCACACTAACTCCTATCCGACAACAGTCCCACGGCTGAAATGGACCACTCTGAAAGGAAACTGAAACTGAAAGGAGGACAAAGTTTTGATGCCAACGCAACAAACATTTGTGCAAAATCAATTAGAGAAACAATGGAAATGCAGCCTAGTGGCACTTGCCAGAATACAAAGACTGCCAAAGACTGAAATAGACTTAGGTTGGGCAATATGAACTCTGCGCTCTGGCAGCCAATCGCAGCGTGCCTGGCAATCTATCCTAGTGTACACTTGAAGAAGAAAAAAAAAAAAAAACAGTTGTGGGAAATATGTCTCACCATTCAGTTTAGCAGTAAACCAGTCATCTTAATTTCTGCCTGGCTACAAACACCACGGACATCAATACAGACAAATCCATCTGTGCCACATTTAGCTCTACAGCCATCTGCTTGTTATGGACTGGCCTCAACTAACAGGCATGATGGCAAAAAACAACATTTAGTGTTGGAGAGGTAACTTACTTATCCAAGTAAGAGATGATTTGTGAAGAAAGTAGACAGCTAGACACCTTAACTAGAGGCATATGTTAGTTTGAGTGTAATGGCTTTGAGAGGATGAAATGTGGTAGCCTATGAAACGCATTAGTGAGTGAAAACAGCCGTAATCTCTGGATAGCCCGGTTCAATGCTACTTTTTTGTGTGAGAAGTTTGTGTCCTCAGTCTGTGATGTAAAACCCCTTAAAACATTCCTCTATTTAATAATTCACTTTTCAACAAATAATGCTAAACACCTTAGATGCCTTTTTGGACAGAATTTTAAGAGAATACTGTACATTTAACAATCCGTTCAGTCGACATCCATAAAAACAGGATCAAGGCTGACCACTGGACTAAACGAACACATTAGTGCCAGTGAATGGAAATGTGATGTTTGCTGCAAGCTCATATTTTGAGCTTTACTTGCCACGTAGGAAATCAACATATGCAGTAACCTTCACTGCCGTATTGGCCAGTAATCTACACCATAGTGAAATAAACATAATTACTTCTTCTGAATTTGATTGCCTGGTGTTCGTAAATCACCTGGCCATAATCCATGGTGATTCACTTTAAAACCATGATTCAGAGCTATTGAATACAGACTCAGATAGTCAGTAAAGTTTAGCTTCAGTTTGGTTATAAAAAGGCCAGAGAGGTAATCACATCTGCTGATGTGCACAGAGAATTCATGCAAGTATTGTTTTGCAAATGAGATGATTACAGTGTGGTGTTAAAGTTGAGAGAGTCTCTGCCATCACCTAGTGGTCAAACACAGCCAAAGTGAGCTCCCACCTGCAGTTATACATGGTTGAGCTCCAGCTCCTTTTGTAATACTGCAACACTGAGAGCCTTATGCAGCCATTATAACCTGAGACTAAAGTTTTCAACAGCCCACAACATATTCATCTTCGTAACAGGGAGTCTTTCAAAATAGATAATAAACATCTGGGCCTCAGCTGGCTCTACACTGTAAATTAGCATTATTTGCGTGGTCTTCGTTTCAACCTTGAAAAAAAAACACTTTTTTTTCTGACATTTGTGATGCCTTTTTTCACAATTTGTTTTTGCTTTTTCCAACGTTTTAAATTTTTCTTCTACACATTTTCAGCACTTATTTCTACATCCAACATTTTCTGATATAAAACAAAAATTTAAAAACGGGTCAATGTGACCCGAAGTCAACACAAGGGTTAACATATTCCAGTGGGAAAATTTCCTTTTCACACTTAATTTGCAGCTTGGCTAAGTACTTATCTCTTGGCAATAGCAAATGTTTAATCTCCAAACTAATGACATCTTGCGCTGCCTGCTCTGGGTTACCAAATTATGCAAAAACAACACTAATTTTGTTATGTGATGTTATGTCATCCCCGACATCCAAGTGTGATGATGCAAGTCATAACAGCAAATCATTATACTTAAATGTTACGAGGTAAGTTAGACTAAATAATATGAGAATACATTCGCAGCAGGTGAAATGGAAGTCATTGTCCAGGTTTGTGATTTGTTATCCCAAAAATAAAAATGGAAATATCCTCTGGAAAAGTTTCATAAGAAACTCAAAGAAAACACCTCCTGAAAATGTAAAAAGACGTCTGGCAACTTCAGCAGACATAACGGAGCTTCTCCGGCTCCTCAAGTCATCAACTGATGTCTCTTCAACTTTCCCAGTCGGGATGTGTAAAACACATTCATGCAGGGCTTACAGAGAGACCTCTACAACCCTCGCACAGCTTACACACAATACCCTGTAATATCCATGTCACATACGAAGAGACAAGCCTGGGAGAATCTGTTGTTTAAATCTGTGTGAGACATCAACACTTCTACTACTGTCCAGCACTGTTAGCACAACATTACCTTAAAGCATTATGCATTCATGAGAACAAAATTTAGTAACCACAATGTTTCCAGTCAACTGCAGTGCTGTCTTGGGCACTCCCTTGAGACACTAAAAAACGCACCAAATTAATTTCACACATAATATATTCTCCTCTTGTTTCTTTAGAGTCAAAAAGAAGCTAACAGGAGACAAATGTTTGATTTGAGTTCAAAAGCTGGGATCAAAGTTTGAGTTTTTGTTGCACCCACAAGTCATTTTGCTGGTTTAGGCAGGAATTTGGAGCTGGGCATAATGCAGGCAGACATTAAAAAAAGGCCAGTGGTGTAAAGTAATTGGACATTCATTACATCACAGATGTGGATGGACAGGGCTTATTGTTCAATCTCATTGTTTTTGCAACAACTACTTTAGCAGAAAGGAAAAAGGTAATATTCTAAGAGAACATAAGTGCAACATGAAACTAGTGAGCAGCTAATTCATAGGTTTCCGCTACAAGAGGACTTCCCCACGGTGATCTAGCACTCAAAAAACACTTTGAATAGCTACATTTCTTTTCATTTCATTCAATTTCCCTCACTCTCATAGCTCCCGTCTACGCCTCAGTCCTTACACTACATATAAAAAGGAGACCGATAGGGCCTATTCCTTCATATAATTTATTGCTTTTTTTGAGTCACTCGTTCCTCACAAGTCTGTGAAGTGGGCGTCCTCGCTCTTACGCAAGCCTCCGCTTCTCGCCTGCTGGGGTCTGGTGTCTATCAACCCATCTGCCACTTTTACTTCAATGAAACCACTTTTTCTCAACACACTTACATTGAACAGAGGTGGAGGAAGCTTAATGCCACGACGGTGCTCGCTAAAAGACCTTAACGTGGAAACGCTGAAAATAAACCTGCTGGATGACTTGAAGACTCCAGTTTTAAATGTTCAACGACAATCTGTAAGTGTTCTATTGTGAAGCAGGCTAAGCTCTGTAAATCTAACTCACATTTACAAGTACAGTATACACTTCAGCATGCTCATTTTCATTATTTTTATTTCTTTCTGTGGTGTTGCCTGAACTGTAGTGGTGCCTGAACTGTAGTGGTTTTCTGAAGCTAGGGAAAGGGGGAATGAAGTAAGTTATTCTAAGTTCCTTTTGTTCAAGATCATCAGCTAACTTAGCTGTAGTGCAGGGGTCATCCACTATATTTCCCCAAGGGCCAGAATTTTTCTAAGCAGACACTCCAGGGGCCAGACTTTCAAATAAAGAAAATAAAATGTATTTATACCTAATAAGCCTTATACAGTGTCCTGATTGGTGGAAAACACTTGCAGGAAGAAAGGCCTGTTGTCAGGTAAAAATGTCACTCAAAGTGCCTGAAGCGAAAGGTCGACGTGGAAAACCGCAGCTTTAATACAGAATGGACTGATATGCATTCGTCTTGCCGACTTTCAGTAACGCTAAACCTGTATGCCTCATTTGCAATGAAACGCAGACAGCCAGTTGTGGATCGCTGCTGTAGAGGAACGGCTGTAGACGTATGTAGTGTAATGAAAAAGAAGCATATACATAAAAGATGGCTAGATTAAGTCTTTGGGGTTTGTTGTATGGATTCCTTAATGTATGCATGGTTGTATGTAAGTGTATGGTATGCAGTTGTAAATGTGTTTGAGTATAAATTGATGTGTGCATATAGATAAATGTGTAGTTTTATGATGTACAATCATGTATAGATATATTTTTGTTTCTATGGATGTAAATTCTGCTTCTGTTCAGCTGTTAACTGTGAGCATGCATAATGCTAATAAACTCAACTAAAAGTGGTGTCAGTGTGGTGGTGGACAGAGTCTGACCTTTGCCTTCTTGCCACTGTTCATGATCTTGCCCAGATCCTCCATGTCAACCACTGAACCGGAGTTGTTCTCATCTTGCAGGCCTGAGTCCTCCTCATCACTGCTGGATTCTATGAGATCCTCCTGAAACAGGAAGGAAGAGAGAACAGAAAGCCCAAAATATGGTTAGTAAAAGAGCGTTTCTAACCCTCATCCTTCCTACCAAAATATTTAACATGCAAGCACTACAGAATGGGGTCCCTGGGGACCACAATAATAAACTACACTAAGAAACAACCATCATAGCAAAACGTTAACTTAGTTCTTCTCAAAAACATTATCAGTTACATAATTAATTTCATATGGAAAAAAAAAATATTTTACAAAACTTAATTTAATTAAAAGTTAATGTGCATATTGTGTAAAATGAAAATGGAGAGCACATGAGGAAATCTCGTGTCTGTCTCCTTCAAAATGACAGACAGAGTACCCCAACCCAGAGTGCCCCAATAGTATGTGTGATTCTTTAAATCAGGACCACACAGCAAACATTGTATCTCTATTTTATCTATTAAAACAGCAGAGGCTGAATTGAGTGCTTCTGACTGGGGTCCCCGAGGACCCTGATAATTCTTTTCAAAAGCACTTATTTAAACAGAAAACATTGATTGACAAAGTCATAAAAATGTGATAATGCACCTGTGAGATACAACAAAAAGTCCAAGGTCTGGGAGTACCTCAGTTGGTAGGATGAGGGTTAAACAAAAACAAGGTCAAAGACATGGGGAGACAGATGATCGAGTCCAAACCGTACGTCACTCCAACATAGAGAGACTCACATATGTTTCAACCTGTAACCAATTAAAAAAGTATCCATGATTAAGCGAGGGAGCCCATATGGAACACATGTATTGTACGTCGTTATCTCCTCTTGGTGCTGCCTGAATAAAGAGGACCATATGCATGCTTACGGAGGATTTATCACAGTGTGTGCCCAAGGTCAAAGCTTCTGCCCACATGTGCAGCGGCAGAATAAAATGCATGAGCGGTACAGTGGGTGGATAAGTCACGACGATGGTCCCCTCGCCACAGTTCTCAGCTACTTCTACTACTACTACGGTTCCGGTTGAATGTCACCTCTGTTGAGTGCAATCAGTGTTGCAGACAGAGGAGAAGAGGTCTCAGCTAGAGTTGGCTCTGAGGAGCCTGTTACCATGACAACTGGTCATCTATGTATGATGCATATGAAAGCTGTGTGTGTGTGTGTGTGTGTGTGTGTGTGTGTGTGTGTGTGTGTGTGTGTGTGTGTGTGTGTGTATATATATATATTTCTGTCTGCATTTGTAAATGGACTGCATTTATATAGCGCTTTTATCCAAATCTTTACAGTTGTTGCCTCTCATTCACCCATCTACTCACTCACTCACTCACAGGAGCAAGGATACGTCAACATGCGGACAGGAGGAGCTGTGTTAAATAAGGGATTATTGTGAAAAAAGTGCTATTGTCATATTTTGACATGATGGTCAACAACGACAGCGATCACTCATTTCATGTGCAGAACATTTATACCACAATACTTTCCCTTGAAAATGCACATCAGACTATGAAATAAGGACCTGGTTAACTAAGCGTAGCACCTGTCTTCCTGAGTCCTGATTACAGTTTCATCATATTGCAGGTGTGCAACATGAGGCCGTTAGGCCAGCCTGCCCACTTCAGCCTCCTGTGATAATGGGTGCTTTCATATCAAGTGCACTTGTAAAATTGAACGACTCATAAGCCACAGGACATTTTCCTAATTACACACCAGCTACTCTGTCTCAACCTTTGTTCTTCTTACATTCACCTATTGTCTTTACGGTCTTAGTTGTGTTCTGGGTCAAAGGGGGGACATGAGGGAGTCTAACAGTGCACCTGCTAAGAAGTAAGGTTGCAACCGTCTGTTGTATCACATCCTTTAACATGGTTGTGTGCTTTTGTTTTGTGTGCGTTTCACTGCTACTGAGAAGCTACTCAAACTGAATCACGCACATCCAGGTCTTCAGGTAATACAAGCTGTGTTCTCAGGCACTTTTTTTATTGAAAAGTAAACACTATCTTACTATCATTTTGTAAATTATTACAACCTCAGGAAGAAGTCAGGAGAGCATTTTAGACAGGTTATTTGTCCAACAATAAAATGGACAGAGACAACTCACTGACATCCTCAGTTTTCGTCCACCTGATGTAAACAAACAGCCAACTAGAGGAAACTACATGGAAACAGAACACAACAACAACCTAACAATGTGAGAGCAAGCCAAACATGTCATCATGTCTCTCGTGATTATGTACGCAGCTCTTGGGCCAGTTATTGACAAAACATCTCACTAATATATGTTTTATCAGACCTGTGATGTAACAGTTTTACAAGTAATTGTAATTTTGATCTTTAATCATTGTGTCCTCAAGTTAATCAGAACACTGTGTCAAAAAACACTGTTTACGTCTGGTTAAACTAGATCACCAATGTCTAATTCATCAACTGAGATAGGAAGTGTGCGATCAATAGTACTACATTATGAAGAAGTCATCATAATCCTCATCATCATGGACCAGAACATTGATCCAGGGGCAGCATTCAGATACTTGCTCAAGGACACTTTAGCAGGAAAAATGCTTGCCAACAAAGGCAAAAAATAAACTAAATATCTTTAACCACTTGGTTACTGTCGCAGGTGTTAGAATGTTCACAGTGTGGCATTACAAACAGAACAATACATGTTTTTTTGGTTACCTCCGAGCTGTTATTCTGCAGAGCTGCCTTCTCCTCCTTCTCCTCCTCCTCCTGGCCGTCTTTCCCCTTGTTCTTACAGGAGCCTCCAGTCTTACAGTTCCCGCTGCAGCTCTTCTTCTCACCCTTGGCCAGGGCCTGTAGGCGCTTCAGGAAGCGGACCTTCCAGGCCACGAAGTCTGCCTGAATGCTGCCATTACGGCTCTTCACCACATTACAGTCGCCCTCGCCCCTGGTCATGATTCGCATGCCAGTCAGCATCCAAAGCCACTTGTCCACGTTTTTACCCACCTGGTGAGGCAAAAAGAGGTGTTAAATGAGGTTCTAACTAATAGTCGGGCTGTTCTTGGCTTTAGCAATAGTCACTGAATGCTGACATGGTGAGAGACATGTAAAGTCAAGTTTGGACCTGGAATATACTTTCCACTTAGGGCTTGGTATCGTTCAAAAATATTCAATACTGGTACCTACACCAATACCATGACTTCGATACAAGATCCTAAACGATACTTTTTTCGATACCAATTTTATAAAACAAAGAGTAATTGCAATATTACGGCACAAATCTTATTTGTTTTTCAGCTCCTACAACGTGAGTTTTTCCTGCCTGCCTCTGCAACGTATAACGTTAGACAGCCAATTACAAACATTATTAGATTTTAGTAGAAGCATGCTGCATACTTATTGGCTCACTAAGACTGATGAGATTTACCCATTAGGTATCAGAATTGGATATTGAATGACGAGGCATTTTTCGATACTCGATACTTTAGAGGCAATTCGGTCGGTACCTAAAAAGTATTGAATTCGGTACCCATCCCCTATCACTACTGAGCTACAGCTGTCAACCTTGTAGCTTTGGATATTCTTTGAACAACTGATTGTAAAGCCCATTAGTCAGATAAAAATGAATATGGAAAGCAGTTCTTACCGTATTATAGTGGCCAACATAGACAGAGTTGCCGAGACCAAACACAGCATATCTGAGGCCTTTGAGGTAGGTCTTCCCGTATCTGAAATCAGTGGATGCCTCCTCCAACCACTTGCAGAACCACTCAGCGTTCTCTGTGGGCTGTCCGTCAGTGTAGGTGGCCACAAGAAAAACGCAGACTGACTTGCTGGTGCACTGAATGGAGGCAAACACAGCAGCAGACCCAAGGAAGTAAGAGCATTTCATTAAACATTTGTGAATGTAGGTTTCTGGCTCTAAGACATTTTCTTGGATACTTAGAACAACAATATGAAAAACCACAGTTATTTTGGATAGGAGGAAAAAAAATTATGTAATAATTAATTTCTGACCACTACGGAGCAGAATGGAGACACACAAAAAAAAAAAAAACTTGAGTAAAAAAACTTGCACAACTATGTAAGACTGTAAATCATAGCCAAACAAAGGCAAATCTTGCAAAGCACTCGGGCACCGTGAACATGTTGCTCCATGAAAGACAACTTGTCAATATTCACGTTTTCAGCAGGTTTATTACTTATGGAAGCAATGTGATAAAAAAAATTACACACAATTTATTCCGCCGACTCGTCAAGACTAGAAGATTAAAATTTCAGGACAGCAAAAAAATTAATCTAGTAGATTAAATGTAAAGTAAGTACACATAGTCTCCTTGTGTAAATAAACAGAAAACTTCAGGAGTGAGTCTCTCGCCTCATGTCTAACAGAGTCTTAACTGTTAAACAAATAGTGGTGAAGGATCAGCTGCATCTGGCGAGCAACTGGTGTCTGCGGTCATTTCTCCTGTAGAGAACATCCCATCACTGAAAACTGTATCACTTTCCTAGTGAATGTATAGCTACTGCATTTTTCTCTCCTGCTGTGTACCAGCCCACCAATCTCTCTACATCTATCAATGCACTACATAGTGCCTGAGTCCACAAAATAAAAAGGGGAACACTGATTAAACGCATTTGTCCTCTGCTGACACAGCAGTGTAAAGAATCAAATCAAAAATGAAGGAAGAGCTGAGCATGAGAACTACAGAACTTGAGGCCTACTGTACTGTTCGTTGTTAAGCTTTCACTGAAAGAAAAAAAAACTTTATTTTACTTTAATTTATTCCGGTCTAATAAAGCCTTGCCTGTAAGTAAGTACACGTTGCTGGGTCTTACATTTCAGAGATTTAATTAACACCCTAGTACATAAAGCATACTGCAACAATTAATTGAGGCATCAATTAGTCACTTAAATTATACAGTGTCAAAATGAAGGGTTATGGTGGAGCTCTGACATTGGCAGTGGTTTAGGTTCTTGTTCAAAGACACAATCTCTTAACTTGACATCCTCCAGTTGAGTTCCATATAGTCTACAGTATATCCACGACGTTCCACTTTCGGGAATGCTCCAGTGTTGCCGGAAATTCCGCCAGATGTACCCCTTTTCGGCCGGATGTTCGTCACCTTCCGCTTTCTTTGTGTTGGCATTCTAAACTCTGGTGGATTTCTGAGGACTATGGTTAACTGCTCCTCAGATCTCTGCAGGGTAAATCCAGACAGCTAGCTAGACTATCTGTCCAATCTGAGTTTTCTGTTGCACAACTAAAACAACTTTTGAATGTACACATGTTCCACCAAAACAAGTTCCTTCCCGAGGCTATTTTGCAGAGGGACCGTGGCTCTGTCCGGTGGTTAGCGCCGCCCAAGACGATTGTGATTGGCTTAAAGAAATGCCAAAAAACCAGAGCACGTTTTTCT
This sequence comes from Zingel zingel, assembly GCA_023566125.1. NCBI lineage: Eukaryota > Metazoa > Chordata > Actinopteri > Perciformes > Percidae > Zingel > Zingel zingel. Next base: position 37,155,915 of record CM042316.1, on the reverse strand, counting down.
CCCATCCCAGAAGGCTGTGTGGACTAGCCAGACCCTCCTCCACAGTGCTGTGGAGGAAGGTCTGGCAAAGCGAGACTATGCGGCCATATGTTTCTACATACTGCAACTTTCGGTCCTTTCGCTAAACAAGGAAAAAGCATCTTCTCTCTGGACCTGGCTTACCTCATCAGCAAGTTGATCGTCTGGATCGTAGTCTTTGATGTCGATCACCTCTGCTGGTATACCCAAAGTCTTCACCTCCTCTGACAGCTCTTCTGCAAAACCCTGAATGAATGAAGAGTCTCAGTTGATGCTTATCAGACATCTCGGAATGCCACATTTATTATGCGTGAGCTGATCTGTCTAGCATCAAACTAATCTCTAAACTAAACTCATCAATTTTGATGTGTAAAATAATGGTATGCAGGTTTACACATGGTTAACCTCTACAGACTTGAATTAAATCCTAGTTTGTGAAACGTATCATGTTCAGATTTTGTTGGCACTGCATCAGAGACCGATTAAACTATGGTCAGTTTGGAGGACGCATTTAGTGGTGTTGTTGCACGTGCTGTGTTACTACCTTTTGTTTTTCTAATATTTTGTCTGCTCCCATTTACAAGACATTAGTTGTGGGGTAGAATAGCATGAACACTGATCTGTGTCATGATATTATAGCATTGTCTTGTCTATGTGTTAACTTTAGTCAGTTTGTAATTTTCAGTAAACAGTATCTGTACCTTTGCAGTTCCAGTTTGTGAACCGTAGAAGATTTTAACTCCGGACACATGAACTGGGGTGTCTCTGTCAGGGCTGTCATTGCTCTTCACAGCTTTGTAGACCAACGGGCCTACGTCTTTGGAGAAGCTTTTCTAAAACCATAAAGAGGAAGACATTAAATGCAAAGACAAAACAAATGACTGGTGGTCTTTGCATGTGGAGATTAGTTTTTATGTAAGGACAGAGTAATATAAGCAGTGTCTAAACACTTCCACTGATACCAGCAGCCACTGACAAAACTGTTTTACACAAAGTAGCACTTTGTGTAAAAATACAATAAGTCTATGACCATACATAAGTTACAACTCACCTTCTTCAGTACCAATTTAAGTGAGAACCAGATCCCAAAGACTAGTGCAGCAGCTGAATACAAGTACAGTCTGTTTTGCCATATTGACATGAGATAGCTCTCACTGGGACTGTGGGCATTCTGTGAGACTGGAGGGAGAAACAAATTCAAGTTGAGTTTTCCGAAACGTGACATGAATAATAAAGCTAGTTAAAGTAACGTTAGCTAACTTCACCGCGTAACGTACACAAAAGCAACGCAACAACGGCTGCTAATCCTAAAGGTGCAACAGGCGGCAAAACAACGGGATTAAATCAAACCGTAGGTCACCTGTAGCACATAAAAGGCGGACGGCTAGCAGCGTATGCTAGCTAGCAATATTACTAACAAAAGCTAAAACACAAACACCAAGTTAGTTTCCTGTTCAATTCAAATTATATTTAAATAAGCTCACCTTTAGTATCCAAAGTAGACACACGACTTATGCAAAGAACAATAACCACGAAGAAACTCAGCATCTTTGCAATTGGTGTATTAAAATACACAGTCCTCTGCAGCTGATATTGTGTGCAACCATATTTTTGGCTGATGAGCATGCTGGGAAGCGTAGTTCTTTGTATTGTTTTTTTTTTTTTTTTTTTTTCGAATTTTCGACCGAAATTTAAAGAAGAACTATCGATCCCTCGTCGCAAATCGCGTGCCAAACACGGGCTAGAACTTGTTTATTTTACCAATGTACCAGTTCCCGGAGTCAGCGCGTATTTACTCTTCTCTGCTTAACTTTTTAGTTTTATTTTGAATTTCTTTACCGGAAGTACTTCTATATGTCTGCAGCACGGATGTGCATGCCTTTGCGTTATCCTGTCTATTTAGAAGATGTTGTTTTGAAAGAGTACCGGAATATGTATTTAGAATTGTGATTATTTACAATAGACAGTGACCGGCTTTGATAGTATTTAATAATGTACACTACATGTTGCTGTCAATCAACATACATTCGTATCTATACTGCCCTCTTGTGGTCACAATACCGGAACTGCATTCGGTTATTATCAAGTCAGACACTATAAGATTATAATACTTCCGGTTAAAACTAAGTAAAAATGTTATTACAAATGAACTGAACTGCGCAGTCATGATTATAAATTCTCTCATCTCAACCATCAGCTCTACCAAGTGGACACAATAGTTTACTAAATCTTTCAGTAAAACACGTATATTATTTCATTAGTATGTCGTTTTATATTTTATAGAATTTTATTATAATAAAAAAAATTAAAAAGTTTAAACATTAGTATAAAATAGTAATACATTTTTGTATAAAAAACGATGAATTGATTTACTTTCAAATGATCATAAATGACAAAAATATTGAAATCGACTGAAAAAAAAAAAAAAAACGGGACCGGAACGGTTGTTTGACGTCGATGTTTTACAGCGGACACTCCTTGGAAACGCACTCGCAGCGCATCTACTACTACGCAGTAATCTGACAGTATATTCTTGTTAACAGCAGCTTCGGGACAGAGCAGTCTGTCTTATTAAACATAAATATGTCTATATTTACGCCAACGAATCAAATACGGCTGACAAATGTGGCGGTGGTAAGGATGAAGAAAGGAGGGAAGCGATTTGAAATCGCCTGCTACAAGAATAAAGTTATGAACTGGAGAGCAGGAGCGTGAGTAACATTTAAATGTCAACAGCCACAATGTTTAAATGATTACTAGCTAGCTAGCTAACTAGCTAGTTACCAAAATATCTTGTATATTGGCAAAACTACAATGACAATTAGCTAAGCCTGAACTCTGCTGCCAGACAACAAGAAAGAGAAAACAAGAAAAAAAAAGCATATTACCCCAGTTAAAAACCAGCAGTTAACCGCCAGTTTAGCTAACCTGCTGCACTGGCTCCCAGTGTCTTTCGGGATTGATTGTAAAGTTATCTTACTTAATAAGGCTCTTAATGGTTTGGGACCGATATAACTAGCTAAGTCTTTGTCGTTGTTTTATTCTTCACGGCCTCTTATCTTCTGCTGCAATGCAAACGATCACACACATAAAAAAAATGGCAGCTCAGTCTTTTTATCTAGCTATGCACCAAAACTAGAACTCCCAACCCAAGAGATGCAAGCTCCGTGAACATTTCTAATTTATAATTTGTATAATTCATAAAACAATTGAAAACGTATTCATCCAGGAAGGCTTTTAACTCAATTGTCACTCTTCGTTCGTTTTATTATCATAGTTAAATGTGTTATTGTTCCTATGCTTTCCTTTCTTATTTTTACCTTTGACATATTCTATTGTTCTTACCTGTTCTTGATATTATTTGCTGCCTGTGTTGTTTGTTGCTCATTTGATGGCTTGATTTGATCACACACAGTGTCTGCACTTGTTTTATTTTGCTTTGTTGTAAAGCGCCCTGAGCTTCACTCTCTGTATGAAATATACTATATAAATAAAGTATGATTATTATCTCATCTTAAGTCAAAAGACATTTGCTGTTTTGCTTATTAATAAATGTCAGTTTAATGCCCCCCCTGTTATCCGTCTCTAAATGTCCAAACAATGTGTTCTCTTCCAGAGAGAAAGACCTGGATGAGGTTTTGCAGACGAGCTCAGTCTTCGTTAATGTGTCCAAAGGTCAGGTGGCTAAGAAGGATGACTTGACCAAATGTTTTGGGACAGATGATCTGACAGAAATCTGTAAACAGGTAAACACCTCTTATTATTCTCACTGTAGCTCAATCGTTAGAAGTCTGTGCAGCGTTCACCTTTCCTTTCTCTCCGACAGATCCTGGCCAAAGGAGAGCTCCAAGTGTCAGACAAGGAAAGGCAGTCTCAGCTGGAGACAATGTTCAGGGACATTGCAACTATTGTGGCAGAGAAGTGTGTCAACCCTGAGACCAAGAGGCCGTATACAGTCAATCTCATTGAGCAGGCGATGAAGGACATCCACTACTCTGTAAAGGCCAACAAGAGCACTAAACAGCAGGTGAGGAGACACATTTTGCTTTGTCATGACTGTAGACAACACAAAGCTTCCCACTGTATGTGAGCTGCCATCCCAGAAAGATTTATTATTTTTTATTTATTACTTTATGTATTATGTAGTCCTTTGAAAATGTGTGGTAATGTACTTACATTTTCAGACTGATTGAAATGTCTTCTGAAATGGTGCATTTATGGTTAATTGTGTAGACTGGAAAAATGATTTCCCAATCTGGAAGTTGGCTAATCACTGCTTCAACCACCACAAATACATTTTCAATCTATTGGAGACACTGAAAGAATGAATCCACACTGGCAGCTGTTCCCTGGACCCAGTGATCATAAATATAACCAGATGTATCTTCCCTGGAGTGTGATTTTTCTAGACAGGCAGAAAGGTAAAGGGTATTGGCTGTAACGGTATATCTCCTTATAAACTCCACATCCTTTCCCAAATATGATGACTTGTAATTAATTAAATGTGACAGAATACCTGTCAAATAGACCACCACGAGGCATTTACAAGGACAGCTAAATATTGTCTTCCTGCTCGACATCTGCCATCATACAAGCCACAGACGCCGACAAGTTCAGGTGAAAACCGCCAGAGAATAAAGAAACTTGCCAATCCTGGACTCTCACCACCATCATTGGTGTCTAATTGGCCATAGTGTCATCCTGTTTTCTTTTCATCTAGTGCCACACTGAAGTGAACATGCTGTTGCAATTACCGTTGGCAGTGATGCATTTAACACAACACTCTGGAGATTATTATTGTTGACGTGGTCAGGTCTTGGCAAAGGCGAAGCAGCCATCTTTACATTCTGTATGCAGGAGAAATGAAGCTGTAACAGTCTGTGTGTGATGACGTACCTTTTTGTGCAACCTTTGACAAACTCCTCTGTCCCGTTCCCAGGCTCTGGAAGTGATCCGGCAGCTGAAGGAGTCCATGGAGATCCAGAGAGCCCACATGAGGCTGCGCTTGGTGCTGCCAGCCAAGGAGGCCAAGAGGCTGAAGGAGAAGCTGAAGACTCTCCTGCAGGTTGTGGAGAGTGAAGACTTTGACGAGGAGCTGGAAATGGTGAATTCTCCTAATATACAGTGTGCTGATGGTGCACACTTTTACTTTCTCTGTGTTATGTTTTTATAACATGTCCATTCTGTCTGTTTTAACTGATGCCTTTTTATTTCTCGCCTGTGCCTAATTCGTGCTCCTCATCCTCAGGTGTGTCTGGTGGATCCCGGCTGCTTCAGGGAGATCGATGAGCTGATCCGCTGTGAGACTAAAGGCCGAGGTACTCTGGAGGTTCTCAGTCTAAAGGATGTGGAGGAGGGAGATGAGAAATTCTAGTAACCCAACCAGTCCTGACTCTGCAACTTATCCACACTAACACGCGTCACCGCGGCCCACAAAGTGCAAACTCATTAAAAAGATTAAAGAGCCTATGTTTTTTTTGAGGAGGTCCATGCTAATTTCTACCATCCCTGTTTCTGAATCTCTCCTATGTTAACAGGATTTGTTTAACTGAAGAAAATGATTTGCCAGATTTGCCTGCTGGTTGGAATGTATTTTGAAAATGTGTTTGAGCAAACTTGCAGGTCAGTAGATAGGTCTGGCCTGTGTTCACATATTTATTCAGTGTTTGAATTCAGTACCTCTGTATCATTAACAGAATGTTTCTGCCTTCCTTCAGACTCTGTGTGCCATGTATAGTCATGCTCAATATCCCAGTTTTATGGATAATTACTTTAACTCAATAACTTATATTTTGTCATAATGAATGAGCTTGCTCTGCAGCAAATAAATATGTAACGAAATATTTTTTTATGTGTATACACAGTGATTTCCCTAATATACACAGTTAATTTGAAAACAAATCACAGGTTTGCAGAACGCCAAATTTGTTGCAGCTTTAAGGACAGAAAAGCATAACATCCAAACCAGTGAAATTTCTAGCACGACTATCTGTTGTACCCCTTATTAAAAAGTGTTGCCTAGCACAAGTATATAGATATTATCTTGAATATTGTACCAGAATTTATATTCAGTGTTCAGAAAATGCTACAATACAGTGTTTGTAAATATTGCTTTAAAGGAGTAATTTTTTTTTTTTTTTTACTAATTAAATGCAGAATGCACCTCAAGAGTTGTACATTGTTTTGTCGTAACACAGTAAGCTATGATTTTAAATATTTTTTTAAATGGTTTTTACTTGGAAAATTGTAATTAGAAAGATACAAAACAAGCTTCAGGAGCATGTGACTGCAAAAATACGGTCACAATCAAATGACAAAAAAATCGATTTGATTAACTTTTTCCCACATTTCAACAGGAATTTAGAGTGTACAATCAGAAAATGTAGCTTCTGAGTTAAAAGGAAACCCAAATCATGTGTCATTTATGCAAAAATAGAGAAAGTGCAACATGTGGAAAATTGATGTTATCCTGTCAAGTTTTTCTTTGACTTCCACTGTAAAATTAGACAGGATAAAGTGAAAGTGCACGCTCTTTCACCGTTTTATTTTGAAAAATGTAACATACTGATGTCCCATGATGTGCCCGCTTAAAATGGGTGTAGATCTGCAAATAGAAGTCTGAAAAGTCCATACTTTTTACACCCTACTGTGAATAGTTTGTAAATGTAGCAACCTACTCAAAAGACATTGCCTGCTTCCTTTCCATCATGCATCCATCCACCTCTCCAAAATGAATTAAACCACTCTAATGCACGACTTAGGTCAAATCACTCTTGTGAACTACGTAATATTTATGTTGTACGTTTTTTGTCCTTTTGCGCAGAATTCATCTCGATTGTAAACATTTTTGCCACTGTCAACATTTACTTACACAAATCTTCTTCCTTAATAGGTTTTGGTACCGAAATCTGGTGCCACCGATATGTCTGCGCTTCTCTCTGATGCTCTGAAACAGACGATACAGGCAACACAAACACCGCTGCACGTGACACTAGTTAACACTACACTCAACAGCAGCTAACGTTAGCCTACCGCTAGCTAGTTAACACTATACTCAACAGCAGCTAACGTTAGCCTACCGCTAGCTAGTTAACACTATACTCAACAGCAGCTAACGTTAGCCTACCGCTAGCTAGTAGCTGGATTAAAAACGGTTAAAATGCTGACAGCTAACGCTAAAAGGTGTAAAGTTTGTCTGTGTTTCACTGTAAAGGATTCAACACCGGGGTGTAACAATCTGCAGCTGCCGTCGTTGGTAAAACACAGACGGTGCGTTCAATGAAATGTAATTTACAGCTTCTAGTGCATTCGAAGTTATTGTTAAATGTCCTTTTCCCATCTGTTGGTTGTTTTTGTCGTTCAACAGCAATTTACTAGTGAAATAAGTTATTATTAGAGTTATTACATTATTATTAAATCAGTTAATTTTGAACATATGGCCTTAGCAATAAACAGTCGGCAACTGTTGTTTAGTACCTTTCTTTTTTCTTTTCTTTTTTTAACTTTATTAAAAAGTTTCGGTTCAGGCACCGTTAATTATGTATGCGATTAATTTAGATTAATTAATTACAGAGTATGTCATTAATTAGATTACATTTTTTAATCGATTGACAGCCCTAGTTTTAAGACCAATATTAACTCTTACATTTAAGATATTACAATGAATTAAGAGTATCAGAGGGCTGTAGTATCTTGATATCAGTTTAGTATCAGTAATTGCATCAAGTAAAGCAAACAGAAGTGTAATTTGACAGTGATATTGGAGGTGGGAAATGAGGACTGAATGTAAAACAATGCTCTACAGACTAATACAGTGTGTTAGGTTAAGTGGAAATGGAAGGAACACAAATGCAAAACAAGATGCAAATTTAAAGTCCTACCATCAACATCTCTACCAATAAAACTAATGGCATGACACATCGCTGTGCTTCTACTTATGTTAATGCTTAGTTAAGTCCATGCATCATTACTCAACAAGTGCAGCCAGAATTCTACTCATTCACACTTTAAATATTACTTCACAGTCCCCTCAGATAGGCTCTGATCTGCGTCCATACTGGCTGTGTGTGAACGTAGTCCTGTTGATTTGGCTCAGTGGGTGAGTAGCGTCCTCAAAATTCGGGTGCCTGCTCTCTTCAGGCGGCTGCACCTGCCTTTCACTAGAGATGCATCTCGTGGTGAGAAACACCCCTCCAGCCACCATCAAAACAAAGGAGATCCATCCCAGGTACAGCGCAGGTCCCCAGTCTCTTCTCAGCAGCACAGCACCCTCCAGTGGCTGCCTGGTGTGATGGCACGTCCAGGCTGTGGGAATCAACAGCAGGATCCCAGACAAAACAAAGAGAGCACCAGAAAACACTTTGACCTGGGCCCGCATAGGGAACCACACCGCCCCTACTGCTCCTATCGCCACAGCAAAAGCTCCGGCTCCGATGGCAGCCATGATGAGGGCTCTCCACGTCCGAAAACTTCCAGAGAGAGACATGAGAGACTGGTAGAAGGAGCAGTGCAAGCTGCCATCGTGGGCCAAATCCCAGTGATCCCATTCCAGCCACACCCCATCCCAGTAGGCAGGCAGAGTAGCCGTGGCATTGTCCAGGGTGCCACTCACCTTCCACAGGGCCAGGCAGCGTGTCAGAATGGCACAAAGCCACCCTGTGAGAGCCAGACCGAGGGCAGTGAGCTCCAGCTGCCGTTCCATGACTCTGGCCTGCCTGCTCCTCCTCTTCACTGCTTGCCCAACTGCCTAACCAGAAACAGCTGGCAGCGGGGTGGGGTTGTGTTGTTTTTTTTAAACGTGTGTGCATGCGTGAAGAAGAGACCTTCTGTGTAGGTGTGTCTGTCTGTGCGTTTTGCATGTCTGTTCAGATAGAGGAAACCGGTTTCTCTGGTGTTCAGGAAAAGAAGGCATGGCCTAGCTGCAGCTGGGTGGAGGAGGGAAATCCCTCTGTTTTCTTCTGCCATGGTTTCAAAACAATCCCTTTCTTCCAGTTTCTGCAGAGGGAAGACAAAGCTTCCACTGTGGTCAGATTTTCCAGCCTCTGTGTCATGTTTCTGAGAGAGAACTTGGTTTAAAGAGCACAAGTTCTTACTGATAATGGGATTCTCTGTTTTTTTCTCACAGTAGCAGTGGAGCTCCTGGGTGGAAAACAACAATGACACCTAACTGTACAGTAGCCCTGAGAGGCCACTGCACTGCAACTTAAGAAAACGCACGCAAATGTAATACTGTTCTCACTGCAGAACTCTGATTCAACTGGCACATGTTTACTCTAAGGTGTTTATTTTGAATTCTAAGATGCACTACGAATGAATGAATCACAAGCACACAAGCTTTAAGCATGGCGCATGCTCTCTGTTTATATTTTCACTAAAAACGGTGACTTAAACATGATTAATGTCATTTTTCTACTAGTTAAAAATGCATGCACATTAAGCTACATGGGTACAAATCAATTCTCTGGCTTTCTTTGTGAAATGAATTGGCAACAGTCATTGTTCATAAGACCAGGGAAATCCATATTTTGGTTCATTTTGACAGATTGCAGCTATTTCAAAAGATGTCAGATAATTATAGCTGTACCAGACATACAGTGAAATATATTACCACCTCTATGGAGATCTATATAATAATTCAACTGCATGTTTAATGACAACCACAATGATTGGCAAATGGTTGGTATGGACACCACTGTGGACAGAATTTTATAAAAGAAACCTGTATAATGGGCAAATCTAGTGTCAAATTACAACATGTTCATATATTTAAACATGCTATGTTTTTTAATATCTATGGTCTATATCCATCGGCCTGTTCAGCCCTCAGCCCTCACTTCACACATAGTTCTTGATGGCATAGCTGCTGTGTGTGGGAGTCCTGGCCAGTGTGTACCGACTGGAAGGGAACCTGGCCCTCTGCGGTGGGCAGCTTGTGCACAGAATGGCTCCCCCACAGAACAGCAGCCCAGATGTCACAAAGCCGATATATATGGCCGCTCCGAGCTCCCTCTTCAGCACCTCAGGGACGCGTGGGTTGTGGAAGTCGTTGATGATGGAGTTGGCCGTCCAGGAAACAGCGACGATGGTGGTGAGCGCTGCCAGGCAGAAGATGGCCCCTGAGCTCACCACCACCCGAGCTTTGATCCTCGGGTGGCTCAGGCAGTTGGTGCAGCGGGCTCCCAGGACGAAGATGAGGAATCCCAAACATCCCAGCACCAGGCTGATGCAGATGAGGCCACGGGCCGCCTGGAGGTCTGGCGACAGATCCAGCAGGGCATCATAGAGCTTACACTGCAGCTGACCTGTGTACTCACTGACACAGGTCATCCAAAGACCTTCCCAGAACACCTGCATGACCACCAGATGGGTGCCGATAAAGGCCGTCACCTTCCACATGGGCAGAGCGCAGATCAGGATGGTCCCGGCGACGCCTATCATGGACAGGCTGATGCCCAGCTCCTGCACAGCCATGGACACTGTGCAGACTCTCTCACACCCTGGGAAACACAGAGAGTGGACAGGAACAAAAACATTTAGGTTTTTATTCAGAATAGACACATTATATCTCTTTTGTTACATCCTGACATGTTGCTGGTGGAATTAAGGGATCAGTTAAGACGGCAGTATCACAGTATTTTTCTTTGTGACAGTCATTGACATACAATTGAAATGTGTTCTTCTGTATCAGGTCAACATAATGTTCATGTATAACTTTTAATTTTGACCTAACGAGGAATTATATAAATTAAAGACATATAAGATATAAAAAAAAAAGATACAGACAGATAAGACACAGGATGAAAAGTGTCATTGTGCAGATAAACTGTGGGTTACACTTTACTTGAAGGTATCTACATAAATGTGACATGACACTGTCATGAACGTGTCATAAACATTATAAACAAGTCATAAACATTTATGACATAACGCCTTTGTCAGTAAGTGTCATTCAGTTTTTGTCATAACAAGTTATGGTTAGGGTTAGAGTTAGGGTTAGGGTTCATGTGTCATGGCAGTGTCATGTCACTCTTATGTAGATACCTTCAAGTAAAATGTTACCAAACTGTGTTCACTGATCAGATGTGATAGCAGCGACCGCAGAGATGTTTTTCCTGTAAAGCTGAAGTTGTTCCAGTCTCTGATGTCATTAGATATAAATGTAGGGGTTTTCTCGCCATGGAGGAAAATGGCCACCAGGTCGCAGTATATCACAAAAGACCAACACGACGACAAGGAATCAGCTCATTTATTGCTGATGACTGGAAGCGACAAACTCAGGTGAAGAATCTGGGTTTTATTTGAAAAGATGTATCCCAAAATCCAATGTTTGTAATTTGAAGAAGAGTAAAAAATGACAATATGCCATTCAAGTTTAGTGTCATCTTTACACCATCACTTACAAATAGTTTGTTTTTAAGGTGAAAATCCAGTGTTTTTGAAGAGACAGTGTCCAATCAACTTCTGTTTGGTTTCTCTTTTCATCTGCAAGGGTATTATCACAGGATTTATTTTTCACAGATCTTTTAGATTTACTATTCTTTAGATTTAAAAAAAAATATATGTTATTTTGTCAAAATGTTGTAAAGGAACAATAATGTCTGACAACAGGAACAGCATCCTTTACTAACAGCTTTATAAGCTTAAATTGTGCATGTGTTGTATGTTTCCATTTTCTTTGAATAATGAATCTTATAAATGTCTTATTAGGGTCTAATCTTCTTCTAATCTAAAAAAAAATAAATATATATATTTATATATATTTATTTTATTAGGGCTATCAAACGATTACATTTTCTTAATCGCAATTAATCGCATGTTTTATCACATGATTAAAATTCTATTATTTTAACTGTTTTTAAGTACATATTAACCATATCTGCAAACTCAGAAGAGCTGAAATAGGTGACACATCCCCCCTATATATTAGGGGTGGAACGATACATGTATTCGTATTGAACTGAAACGGTACGGGCGTCACAGTTCGGTACATGAATTTACACGGAGAATACACAGTATAAACATAAATAAAACTTGCGTGCAAATTAATTAATGTAATGCGGAACTACGGTTAGATACGCGGGTTCTTTAGGGACACCTAATCTGTAGCTCCGCTTTAGCTCTGAAGCTGATTGGCGCGTTGCCTATGTAGCCAATCTCTCTGCCTATGTATGCAGTTGTATTGAGTCAGCGATAGCAGCACTAAGGACGAGTATGGCAAGTGGTGGCGATCCACAAGAGTTAGAGGACCAGTCAGTTCCAGTAGTACAGGCGAGAGAGTGGTGGATAAGACTGCTGTTGTAGATTAGTAGTACTTTTCCAGCGTCCCAGCTCCGAAACGTAACGTAAGTTGGGACAGACGCCTTGATTCTTTAGGCTAACTATATTAGCTTTAGCCTGGCTGGTAGCAGCTTTCTGCGGTGAAAAATGGCCGGGAGGCATCGTGAGAAAGTTGCATTAATTAGGTAATTTAGTTTGTCTTTGCAGAGAACAGATATGCTGTATTTTCTGTTTTATAGCTGATTATCTTATTTTGTTTACAAGTTATAGATGGAGTCTGGAGATGATTTGGGGGACTTTTTTTAATTGTTTATATCTTACTTTACACACTTCAGGCTGGTGCAGCTGGCTCAGGGGAGAGACTGTATGACACTAGGTGGTACAGCCTGAGACATCAGTGTTTCCCACACATAGACTAATGTGTGGCGGTGCGCCTCACTATCAACACCGGCCGCCACACATTGCATTTCGTTATAATTATTTTTTTTAAAACACTATTTAAAACACGTTCTTCTGTATTTTCTTTCCCTGCTCTCTTCCGTCTCTCTGTCACTTGTATCTCGCTCACATACACACACACAGCTCCTCCCACCGTGCGGTGTTTGGTGTTTTTAGCCCCCCAATGTCGCCTTCCAGGCAACGCGGCAATGGTTATGTCAAAGAAGTTATGTTAAAGCGTGTTTTACACATAGACAGTATATAAGAATGGACCAATAGATCCCGTTGCTCTGGACGGAGACCAGTGAAGTATATTAGAAGCACGAAATGAGAAAAAAATATCCAAAAAATCACAATGTAGGATTTTTAATGAATTTATTGGTAAATTCCTCGGTAAAATAAATATTTGGTCACCTACAAACAAGCAAGATTTCTGGCTCTCACAGACATGTAACTTCTTCTTTAAGAGGCTCCTCTGTCCTCCACTCGTTACCTGTATTAATGGCACCTGTTTGAACTTGTTATCAGTATAAAAGACACCTGTCCACAACCTCAAACAGTCACACTCCAAACTCCACTATGGCCAAGACCAAAGAGCTGTCAAAGGACACCCGAAACAAAATTGTAGACCTGCACCAGGCTGGGAAGACTGAATCTGCAATAGGTAAGCAGCTTGGTGTGAAGAAATCAACTGTGGGAGCAATTATAAGAAAATGGAAGACATACAAGACCACTGATAATCTCCTTCAATCCGGGGCTCCACGCAAGATCTCACCCCGTGGGGTCAAAATGATCACAAGAACGGTGAGCAATAATCCCAGAACCACACGGGGGGACCTAGTGAATGACCTGCAGAGAGCTGGGACCAAAGTAACAAAGGCAACCATAAGTAACACACTACGCCGCCAGGGACTCAAATCCTGCAGTGCCAGACGTGTCCCCCTGCTTAAGCCAGTACATGTGTAGGCCCGTCTGAGGTTTGCTAGAGAGCATTTGGATGATCCAGAAGAGGATTGGGAGAATGTCATATGGTCAGATGAAACCAAAATAGAACTTTTTGGTAAAACCTCAACTCGTCGTGTTTGGAGGAGAAAGAATGCTGAATTGTATCCAAAGAACACCATACCTACTGTGAAGCATGGGGGTGGAAACATCATGCTTTGGGGCTGTTTTTCTGCAAAGGGACTAGGACGACTGATCCGTGTAAAGGAAAGAATGAATGGGGCCATGTATCGTGAGATTTTGAGTGAAAACCTCCTTCCATCAGCAAGGGCATTGAAGATGAAACGCGGCTGGGTCTTTCAGCATTACAATGATCCCAAACACACCGCCCGGACAACAAAGGAGTGACTTCGTAAGAAGCATTTCAAGGTCCTGGAGTGGCCTAGCCAGTCTTCAGATCTCAACCCCATAGAAAATCTTTGGAGGGAGTTGAAAGTCCGTGTTGCCCAGTGACAGCCCCAAAACATCACTGCTCTAGAGGAGATCTGCATGGAGGAATGGGCCAAAATACCAGCAACAGTGTGTGAAAACCTTGTGAAGACTTACAGAAAACGTTTGACCTCTGTCATTGCCAACAAAGGGTATCTAACAAAGTATTGAGATGAACTTTTGTTATTGACCAAATATTTATTTTCCACCATAAATTACCAATAAATTCATTAAAAATCCTACAATGTGATTTTCTGGATTTATTTTCTCATTTTGTCTCTCATAGTTGAAGTGTACCTATGATGAAAATTACAGGCCTCTCTCATCTTTTAAAGTGGGAGAACTTGCACAATTGGTGGCTGACTAAATACTTTTTTGCCCCACTGTATGTGCTAAAATATACAACGACTGAGTTAGCTTAATGACAAGTCCATAGCAATCAGTGTTGAATTGTTATTTCCCAGTGTCCTTTGCTGAATGGTCTCAATGTTTTATTGTTTTATTTCATGTGAATACTAGTTTACTAGAGGAGGAACTTAGTATTTGAAGTAATGCAGTAATGTATGAAGTGTGCATTTAGTTCCATGCTTATTGTGTTTCCACAACAATGGTAGTGAGTAAATCTGCTGAAATGGCCATGTTGTATGAACATAAAAAAAATTCAACTACTAAGAAATAAACTGAACAATGTTACACAGACAAGTGACTAACAGAAATGGAAAAATGTGTTCCTGAACAAAGGATGGTCAAAATCAAAAGTAACAGTCAGTATCTGGTCTGGTCACCAGCTGCATTAAGTACTGCAGTGCATCTCCTCCTCATGGACTGCACCAGGTTTGCCAGTTCAAGTTGTGAGATGTTACCCCACTCTTCCACCAAGATACCTGCAAGTTCCTGGACATTTCTGGGGGGCATGGTTCTCACCCTTACCCTTCGATCCAACAGGTCCCAGACATGCTCAATGGGATTGAGATCCAGGCTCATCTAATTTCCTTGCGGGAGTCATCCCAAAAGGATCAATAAAGAGAAGTCTAAGTCTTCGCTGGCCATGTCAGAACACTAACTTTCCTGTCTTGCAGGAAATTGCGCACAGAACGAGCGGTATGGCTGGTGGCATTATCATGCTGGAGGGTCAGGAAGGGTACCACATGAGGGAGGAGGATGTCTTCCCTGTAACTTTTGATTTTGACCATCCTTTGTTCAGGGACACATTTTCCATTTCTGTTAGTCACATGTCTGTGAAACATTGTTCTGTTTATTTCTTAGTAGTTTCATTTTTTTATGTTCATACAAAGTTTTACACATGGCTGAAAATAAAAACAGTTGAAAGTGAGAGGACGTTTCTTTTTTTTTTGCTGAGTTTATATATATATATATATATATATATATATATATATATATATATATATATATATATATATATATATATATATATATATATATATATATATCTTGATACTGCACTTTCATATGGCTCTTTGTAGCATTACCTATTTAGAGCTAATGTACTTGCACTTACTACTTGTTGTCTGGAGTTTTCACCTTCAAGGTTGTAATGTAATCTTTGTATCGTATGTTTTATGTAGCAGTGAGTTGTTTAAATCCAAGCTAGACTGAACCAAACTACTGCAAATATCAATGTAATATTTACACATGAGAGGTCTCGTCATGCCAGATATGTCACTTCCCTTGAAGTCACTGGTTTGAAGAATCAGTGTAGACCTTTTTGATTTTCATCAACATTTATCTTTATTGCCTAGTTATGCTCAAAATGCAGAAAGGCACGGTGGAGCACAATGTTAAAGTAACCTACTGAGAGAGCAGAATTACTGTACTTAGTGGAAAAAGTTGGCATTTCAGACACACCCTGAGACATGTGACCCTCCCGCTTTCTGATCTGCAGCCTGATAACATGAGAAAACAACACTCCTATCAGGCTGGTGGGAGTTTTGTGAACAAACAACGTGAACAACAAAAAATATCTTTACGAATCCTTTTAAACCCAAAGATTTGCTTTTAATTATTATTTTTTTTTAAAAGCCTGCCCTCGTATTTATGCAGCAATCCTTGATTCTGATGGATGGAACTTTTGAAAGCAGGCCTAGCTCTACTAAACAGGACTTTAAGTCCCTGAGTCATCATGCTTGTTTTCTATTTAGTGATCTTTGCTGAGTAGCTGATAAACAGGTTCTCTCTGTGTTTAGTTTAAATTATCACAGGCAAGGGAAGGCAGCTTTATTTGTATAGCACATTTTGGCAACAGAGTAATTCAAAGTGCTTTGCATGAAACATTAAAGAGCAGTTAAAAATGATTAAAAGATTAAAAACAGATAAAATAAGAGAATATAATTTACAGTGAAATGGACAATTATTTAAAGAAAGGCAACATCAAAAAGAAAGGTCTTCAGCCTTGATTTAAAAGAACAGAGTTGGAGCGGACCTGCAGTTTTCAGAAATCTCAAATGTACGTCTTGCTTGGTGTAAAAGATCGGACTGAATCCTCTCTGCTATATCCTCCATGTTTGTTTAGGAGGAACTTCACCGGGGGGGTCTCATCCTCTTTGCTGGGACAGGTGGCACACAGAAGCGCTCCTCCAAAGATGAGCAGTCCCCCGGCCACCCAGCCGATGTAAAGAGAGGCCCCGAGCTCTCTTTTCTGGGCATCTATTAAGAAAGGGTTGTAGAAGTCCGTTATGATCAAGGTGGCAGTCCATGAAATGGGGATAAGGCAGAGGATTCCACTGATGATCAGGAACACACCTGCTGCCACTGAAACCCTCGCCTTTGGTCTCTCCCCTGGAATAAAGTTGGTGCACTTTCCACCAATGAAAGCGATGAGGATCCCTGCACTGCCTGTGACTATGGAGACCACCATCAGAGCCTGTGCCGCCCGCACGTCAGAGCTCAGATCCAGCATGGAATCGTAATCATCACACTGCATCTGGCCCGTACTTTCGACCACACAGGTCATCCAGATGCCCTCCCATGTGACCTGGGCTGTCACTATGTTGCTGCCAATGAAGGCAGTGACCCGCCACATGTGTGTGAAACAGGCAACGAGCACCCCTGTCAAGCCCAAAAGGGCCATGGCAAATGCCGCCATCTGCATCCCCATGGAAGCCATCGTCTCCTCTCTCCGAGCGTCTCTGAGAGAATATTAGGAGCTGATCCGGTGTTCATCTGAAGCAGAATAAGACTGAAGAATGGGCAGCATGAAAGCCAAGTCATTGGAGGCCCCACCAAAGAATACCAGCCATGTAGGATTCTTTGTATGTAGGGACAATAAAGGTTGGGGTTTCACTTATTCTTCTGGATGGAGACGAGGATCGTGTTACAAAAGGTTTTGTTTCTATTTTCAAAAAGGAAAGGGATATATGCACCAACTTGAAAATGTTGGCAGTTTGGATGCGGAACAAAGGGAGAGTTTAAGAAACAGCACATGCAGTATCGGTGACAGAATCCAGAAAAAGGGAGACTGATTACATCCGGCCATTCGCTACAGCATCAAGGCAAACAATGATTTGTCTTTATATGTACATACATGTATCTATGTGTGCACACTAATGAGTGTTTGAGGTTAATTTAAAATAAATCATTGTACATACGGTAGTTTCAGAGGAAACACCTCATTATTGGGGACAACAGTGAAAGAAACAGAAAGTTTACAGTACACGCGTACAGCTGAAGAAATCAGCTCAACGTCTGGACATTTTGAGATTATTATAGCTGTTGTTGTCTACTGACTGTTGTGACCACAGAAGCAAGGTGTTGACTGTAAACTATAACGTAAAGGTTAGGGGGCATGTGTCATGGCAGTGTCATGTCACTCTTATGTAGATACCTTCAAGTAAAATGTTACCAAACTGTGTTCACTGATCAGATGTGATAGCAGCGACCGCAGAGATGTTTTTCCTGTAAAGCTGAAGTTGTTCCAGTCTCTGATGTCTTTAGATATAAATGTAGGGGTTTTCTCGCCATGGAGGAAAATGGCCACCAGGTCGCAGTATATCACAAAAGACCAACACGACGACAAGGAATCAGCTCATTTATTGCTGATGACTGGAAGCGACAAACTCAGGTGAATAATCTGGGTTTTATTTGAAAAGCTGTATCCCAAAATCCAATGTTTGTAATTTGAAGAAGAGTAAAAAATGACAATATGCCATTCAAGTTTAGTGTCATCTTTACACCATCACTTACAAATAGTTTGTTTTTAAGGTTAAAATCCAGTGTTTTTGAAGAGACAGTGTCCAATCAACTTCTGTTTGGTTTCTCTTTTCATCTGCAAGGGTATTATCACAGGATTTATTTTTCACAGATCTTTTAGATTTACTATTCTTTAGATTTAAAAAAAATTATGTTATTTTGTCAAAATGTTGTAAAGGAATAATAATGTCTGACAACAGGAACAGCATCCTTTACTAACAGCTTTATAAGCTTAATTTGTGCATACATGCACAAATTGTACGTTTCAATTTTCTCTTGAATAATGAATCTTGTAAATGTCTTATTAGGGTCTAATCTTTGTATCGTATGTTTTATGTAATAGCAGTGAGTTGTTCAAATCCAAGCTAGACTGAACCAAACTACTGCAAATATCAATGTAATATTAACACATGAGAGGTCTCGTCATGCAAAATATGTCACTTCCCTTGAAGTCACTGGTTTGAAGAATCAGTGTAGACCTTTTTGATTTTCATCAACATTTATCTTTATTGCCTAGTTATGCTCAAAATGCAGAAAGGCACTGTGGAGCACAATGTTAAAGTAACCTACTGAGAGAGCAGAATTACTGTACTTAGTGGAAAAAGTTGGCATTTCAGACACACCCTGAGACATGTGACCCTCCCGCTTTCTGATCTGCAGCCTGATAACATGAGAAAACAACACTCCTATCAGGCTGGTGGGAGTTTTGTGAACAAACAACGTGAACAACAAAAAATATCTTTACGAATCCTTTTAAACCCAAAGATTTGCTTTTAATTATTATTATTATTTTTTTTAAAGCCTGCCCTCGTATTTATGCAGCAATCCTTGATTCTGATGGATGGAACTTTTGAAAGCAGGCCTAGCTCTACTTAACAGGACTTTAAGTCCCTGAGTCACCATGCTTGTTTTCTATTTAGTGATATTTGCTGAGTAGCTGATAAACAGGTTCTCTCTGTGTTTAGTTTAAATTATCCCAGGTGGCATTTTTTAAATGTATATGACAAGAAGCATGAGAGAAACAACACTTAGAGCGGAAGGTCATTTATTGTGAACAAATATAATCACAAGTATAATAAGGTGCACACGGTGCAGTTACAAAAAATATTTTTCAACTGAAACCAAACACTTTCCCAAACATGTAAAACACAGATTTTCTATCATTTAAACTGCCACATTGTGAATCTTCATTTCCAAAGAGTAACATCAATATTCAAAGCAATCTACAACAGAGAACATCTTCATTCATCCAACGTGTGATTCTCTTATGAGGACAAAGTGCATATTCCCTTCATTGTGGGTTGTCTGTGTGCGTCCTTCAGAAATCTCAAATGTACGTCTTGCTTGGTGTAAGAGATCGGACCGAATCCTCTCTGCTATTTTCCCCATGTTTATTTAGGAGGAACTTCACCAGCGGGGTCTCATCCACTTTGCTGGGACAGGTGGCACACAGAAGCGCTCCTCCAAAGACCAGGAGTCCCCCGGCCCCCCACCCGATGTAAAGAGAGGCCCCGAGCTCTCTTTTCTGTGCGTCTATTAGCAAAGGGTTGTAGGTGTCTGTTTCCCTGTCCTGCCTGTTATCCTTTTCCCTGTATTGTCTGTGTGTGTTTGTCCCTACCTGCTGTGGTGAGAGGCGTGTCCTAGGGAATCTAGGTCAAGAGGCGTGGTCTCTCTCTCCTGCTCCGTTCAAGCTCAGCTGCAGCACATCTCCACTAATCACCCAACAGTTATCTACCCGGGCTGTTCACCTCTTCAGCGCCAGTTTGTTACAACCTCTCCCGTGGTAACTTGGCTCAGTACTATTATCGACTATTCTCCCTGTAGCTCAGCTTCTAGCATTTAAGTTTACATTCCATCTCCTGTGCTCAGATTCCGTCTCTGGACCAGCTGCTCGCCTACTACTATCCGCCTTCCTGCCGCCTGCCCCCCTTGCCACCCCGCTCTCATCACTGCCTGCCGCAGTGATGCGCCACATGGGTGTGCTGCAGACAATGATCACCCCTATCCAGCCCAAAAGGGCCACGGCGCATCCCGCTATCTGCATCCCCATGGAAGCCATCGTCTCCTCTCTCCGAGTGTCTCTGAGAGAATATTAGGAACTGATCAGGTGTTTATATTCATCTGAAGCAGAATAGGAATGAAGAATGGGCAGGGAGAAAGCCAAGCCATTGGAAGCCCTGCCAAATAATACCAGCCATGCAGGATTCTTTTTATGTAGGGACAATAAACGTTGGGGTTTTCACAAGGAAAGGGATGTGCACCAACTTCAAAATGTTGGCAGTTTGGATGCGGAACAAAGGGAGAGTTTAAGAAACAGCACATGCAGTATCGGTGACAGAATCCAGAAAAAGAGAGACTGATTACATCCGGCCATTCGCTACAGCATCAAGGCAAACAATTATTTGTCTTTATATGTACATATATTTATCTATGTGTGCACACTAATGAGTGTTTGAGGTTAATTTAAAATAAATCATTGTACATATACGGTAGTTTCAGATGAAACACCTCATTATTGGGGACAACAGTGAAAGAAACAGAAAGTTTACAGTACACGCGTACAGCTGAAGAAATCAGCTCAACGTCTGGACATTTTGAGATTATTATAGCTGTTGTTGTCTGCTGACTGTTGTGACCACAGAAGCAAGGTGTTGACTATAAATTATAACATAAAGGTGACTATAAACTAGACTATAAGCATAAACGGTCTGTAATAGTATCTATTGACATATGTGAAAACACCTTTACGTGGAGGATTAAAGGAGAACTCCGGGCAATTTTTACGTTAATCTTGATCACTATAAGTATGTGAGTACTGTCGATAGCAAAGAAAACGAGCCGAATCGGTGCTACCATCATGGAGCTACTGCAGCTAATGCCGAGAGCTCCCACTTAGCTAAAACGGCAGTTTTGGGGGCATATCATAAAGAGTGCCTTTGTGCCTCTTAACAGACACAAAATGCAATTAAAATGTCTGTGCAACATGAACAGGGCCCTTACATGACAACAAGAAGCGTTTTCAACTCAGACATAGTTTAAATTCACCTACCCTGTTAGCTGCTAGCTGCCGTCTGATGAGGGAGTGTGTTCAGCCAGGCTTCGGTAATAATCATCAAGCAGCAGTTCTAGCTGTGTGTATTTGTAGAATATATATCCATCTGGCGTTGGTGAATAGTAGTCTCTGCAGTGGCGAACTGTGTGTTAGTTGCCTTAGCAGGTCCGACCGGCATCTTCCTCCCGGCCTTCCCTGCCTGCCGCGGCCGACAACAATCCACGGGCGCCCGCTGGTCTGGTGGATGTCCTCCAGAGGACAATTCATGCTTTTGCGGCGAAATGTTTGCGACGAAAAAAGTTGATTTCCCCCTCAAAAATAGGTAATTGAGCACTGTAGTGGTTATGATTATATCAGTGACTATGTAACTACATGGAAACGGGCCAAATTATGCCTGTTTCTTGTAAAGTAACAGCGTTACAGAAGGCTGGCTGTTGTCTTGCGCTGAAGTCCCGCGGGAATTCAGTTGTAGCAGGAAAAGGTAAACAGCAGACCGTAGTGTAGAAGAGTGGAGGTGTTCACAAGGGAAGAAGCTTGGAGTAACGTAACTATGGAGCTATAGCCAGCCTTTAGTAACGCTATTACTGTACAAGAAACAGGCATCATTTGGCCCGTTTCCATGTAGTTACATAGTCACTGATATGATCATAACCACTACAGTGCTCAATTACCTATTTTTAAGGGGGAAATAAACTGTTTTCTCCGCGAAAGCATGAACTGTCCTCTGGAGGACATCCACCAGACCAGCGGGCGCCCGTGGATTGTTGTCGGCCGCGGCAGGCGAGGAAGGTGGGGAGGAAGTAGAAGGATATGCCGGTCGGTCCTGCTAGCCTGGCTAAGGCAACTAACACACAGTTTGTCACTGCAGAGACTAGTATTCACCAACGCCAGATGGATCGCACACAAAATGGATATATATGCTACAAATACACACAGAACTGCTGCTTGATGATTATTACCGAAGCCTGGCTGAACACACTCACTCATCCCAGACGGCAGCTAGCAGCTAACAGGGTAGGTGAATTTAAACTATGTCTGAGTTGAAAACGCTTCTTGTTGTCATGTAAGGGCCCTCTTCATGTTGCACAGACATTTTAATTGCATTTTGTGTCTGTTAAGAGGCACAAAGGCACTCTTTATGATATGCCCCCAAAACTGCCGTTTTAGCTAAGTGGGAGCTCTGGGCATTAGCTGCAGTAGCTCCATGATGGTAGCACCGATTCGGCTCGTTTTCTTTGCTATCGACAGTACTCACATACTTATAGTGATCAAGATTAACGTAAAATTGCCCGGAGTTCTCCTTTAAGATGTGTTTCAGATTTTGATTTCAATTTAGCTTCATTTAATTGTGAATTTTATAATCAACTTGAATTCTTTTAGTTTTAGTTAGATTTTTTATAACCTAGAAACACCATGCCACCATGTCATTGTATTGTATTTTTGTTGTATTGTTAAGCACCTTGTATTGCAATTTTGCACGAAAGGTGCTATATAAATAGTTTGATTGATTGATATTGTCTGAATGTTTCTTGTAAATATATGTGCTTTTATTAATTAGCATTAATAAGCATAACATATTTTTTTTAAAGCTGAAAATAAAGTGTTATAGATCAAACAATATGACCAGGTATAATATCCAACAACAAGGTTGATTTTATATATGAAAGTAGAAAAATACTTTTTTAACTTTCAGTGATTCATTTACTGAAACTCATTTTTTAATCACTGCTGTTCCATTCCACTCATGTGACAAGTGAGTTTGGCATTTTATCATCAATGCATAACAGGCTCATGTAGTTTCTCTCTCTAATGGCAGAGGGTAACTTAGTAATGTGAAACCAGGTCAACTGTAGCAACACAACAGGGTGTGCTCACACCAGTCAAACACCTTGTGATGCTATGCTGACATTATGCTTGTCATGAGATGTCTTTGGAACATAACAAAAATGCATTGATGTAATTTCCTAGATGTCCCACAATGACATGTACACAGATCTTCTAAATTAGCTGACAAAATACTCTGCTTGTTACTGTTTTTTGTGTTTTAGGATTTGCAGCCATAATTGGCAAGATGACATCACTGTTGACATTTTTTTTTCATTTTATAATGTCAGGGGTTGATTCTGTTTAGGCATGATGTAGTTAGATATGGGGAAACAAAGTATGGTTAAATAACTACTGTGTTGACTTCATGGCCACAATAATAACCACTTGGATAAGGTTCGGGAATGACCATGGTCATGGTTTAAAGAAACCAACGTTGACTTTTGGTTGGAAACAAGAAATGAACAGCGTTGTCCCGTCCGTGTTAAAGTCACCTGACTTCCTTATAATTACTACAGACACTAGAGGGGTCTGTCACTTGAACATGTACATATATATCGATTTAGGGCATTTCTGTCATTTTTCTCGGAAGGACAGTCTCATTTGGGCATTTTACAATATACATTTTCTGTATAACTTTAATTTAAAACTAAATAATGACTATGAGATTGACATACCGACTTCAGCTTTAATGGACTTTTAGAGACTTTTACTACAGTACAATGTTTGAGGTCTGTTTTCATTTCTCAGTGGCAAACAAATCCAAATTACAGTACAATATATTGTACAACACGGTAGTGACATTGATAGGCATACAACTGCTGGTCTCCTCCAAATCTGGATGTAAAACCCCTAAAAGTAAAGGATAAGGCTCCTTTATGACCTTTCTTATATCCTGTATTTGTGTTTATTGTAACAATAAATTATTTCTTTTTACAAGTATTGTATGTGTATCGAAAGCCTGATATGATGTATATCTCTGTGTCATATTAGTAAGTTTAGTTTGTTATCCTTTTGTGTTAAGACACACCAATGAGCCACACCACTACACTGAGTAACATGTTCCTTCACTACGGTGAACATGGGCACAGTAGATCACTTGTTGTCAATCCAACATACACCGTCCTGCTGCTTTAAAGGGTAATTTGTTTTCAACCTGGACCTTATTTTCCTATATTTTTGTGTGTAAGTGACTGATGGGAACTACAATCTTTGAAATTGGTTCAGTATTAAGTGAGAACGCTGTGAGCAGCTGCAGCAGACCGGGCTGCAATGTAATCTTATGGGGCAAATGTGCATCATCAATTTTGTCCACTAAAAGTGCTGTTTTTGCCGCCGAAAGGCTCACATTGTTATTATAAGTGTCTGACAACATTATGGAAAGGATCCCTATAGAGATAGGCCTTTTTAAAACCTTTTAAGGACCTTTTTGTTAAACCAAAACCAGCTCTGAGGTCGCTAACGCTAAACCCACCAGTCTCCATTTCAAAAAACAATACTTTTAGTGTGTATAGAGCATATTTTCACATGTAAATCGATTAACTATGTGTTTATTTCAAACAAAACTAGAGTTGTGATTGTTACTAAAGTGGAAAGACGACCCAAAACTGCTTTTCATAGTTACATTTTTTTTCTGTCAACTTTGAATGAAGTGTATTTTACGATGCTAAAATTGCTTTTTATTTACATCAAGTCTGGTGGCTTTAGCGAATGCAATTTTGAGAATGTTTTTATGTTTAAAAAAAGGATCTTACTCTTTAACAGAAAGGTCGGCCTCCTTAGAAATCCTTTCCATAATGTTGTCAGACGCACAGATATTAATCTGAGCCTGTCAGTGACATAAGCACTTTTGTGAACGTAAATAGAAGGTTCAAAGTTGCCCTATAATTTACAGTATAGCTTGTTACGCTGACTGCTGACAGCAGCGTTCTTGCTAAATACTGGACCAATGTCAAAGATTGTTGTTCCCATCAGTCACTTAGACACAAAAACATAGCAAAATAGGTAGGTAATACTCACTAGAACACCAAATGGCTATTAATTCACCACTGAAAATAGTCCCCAATTAATAGACAATGTATTCATTCATATTTTAATGCATTTAGCCAAAAACTTCAGTGCCCAGTAATTTGTTTAGCCTTTAATATAATTATAAATAAAGAAAGTAAATAAAGTATACTGTACATTTGTGACCAATATTTAAAGATTTACGACATCAGTAGATTTAGTAGATGGGATTTGTTGACAATAACAAAAATATAGAATAATGCCAGCCTTTTCCTTTAAAACTTAAAGTCATTCCTCAAACCTCATAGATATTGTTGAATTTGAAGATCGTTTAACTGCTGGTGTTTTATGGGTAAGGCTCTTGGTGTTAGAACACAGTGTACTGTAGCCAATTCTACGAAAAAGGGTTGACCGCCACTCAACACTGTAAAACTGGTTGAACTGGTTGAATTAGTTTAACGTCTGCATGAAGATTTCAAGCATAACACTGAATTTTTTGTTTTTTTTTACTTTATTTTTATTCCCAGTGAACTCATATTATCCATTACATTATTTGCATAATATGCTGAATGTTTTTAAATATCCTTCAATTCTACACAATTCTAAACCATGACAATTGTATTTCCTGTTTAATAAAGAGACAGCATGCGCTACTCGTTTATGCTTCTAAAAAATACATTATATCACCTCACTTTCCTTTCTGACAGCCAGCATGAAAAGCTGGGTCAACATCATTACATTACGCAACCATGCTGATAAGATTACGTTAAAAGATTTGATCTATTTTATTCTATTAATGTATTAATTTTAAATTGCTCTGGACTGTCAACTTTAAAACCAAACTTGTGAATGTAAATAGCAACAAAAAAAAACAGATAAAAACCTAAAAAAAAGCCACACAAGAGAATCTAATTTATGTAAATGTTTAATTAAAAATCAGTGATTTCAGTAAATAAAAACAGTCTTTTGATGTTGTATTGAACCAAGATATTGGTAAAATATTGTATACTGTAAACACAATATATCAAGAGTGCTGTACACGTTTCATTCTATCATACCCTTAGTTGACCATTAACATCCTTCTTGCACAGCTTAGATTTACATTCAGAGAAAAATTAGGTTTGATACAAGCTTTACATACTTAGAATAGCTCTTATTCAATCCAGTCATTGTGCCGTTAGAAGATTTTCTTGTCAGTACAGTAGTTTCACACTACATCTTTTGCAATGTTTTTTCGTTCCTCAAGAAACACTCTCTTGCCTCCACCAAAGAAATCTGAATTTATCAGAAAACCAGTTCTGTGTGTCACTAAAAGAAAAGCGACTTGTGATGCAATCATAACCTTACAACGAAGGAGGGTAACTCAGGAAAAGTAAAATAATTAGAAGTCTTTCTTAGAAGAGAGAATGGGCTTCTCAGACATATGCCCGGCTGGTGGCTTCAGACCTGGCCCCAGAGTATTTGACTGGATACTCTGGGCTGTTTTTGGCTGGGCAGGAGCTGCAGAGGAGGCCACCACCCAAGATGAGAAGCCCAGCTGTGCCCCAGCCGATGTAGAGTGAAGCCCCCAACTCTCTCCTCTGGGCTTCGATTAAGGTGGGGTTGTAGAAATCCCGGATAATAGTGTTGGCAGACCAGCAGACGGGGATGAGAATAAGAACACCGGAAATAATGAAGATGATTCCAGCCGCAATGGCCACCTTGACTTTGGAATTTTCATCCTCCACAAAGTTGGTGCACTTGCCTCCCATAACCCCCAAGAGGATTCCAAAGACAGCAGCGATGATGGCGATGACCACAAGAGCTCTGGCAGCCTGAAGGTCCTGCGGTAGAGCCAGCAGAGAATCATAGATCTTGCACTGCATCTGGCCTGTACTCTGAGTCACACAGTTCATCCACAAGCCTTCCCAGATGACCTGCGCTGTCACAATGTTGGCTCCAATGAAGGCTGTAACCTTCCACATGGGCAGGATACACACAATGATGGTCCCCAGGGAGCCAATGATGCCCAAGACAAAGCCCAGCATCTGTCGTCCCATTGACACCATGATGAGGTCTTGTTTGAAGCACTTGAACAGGAGCAGAAGAGTTGAAGTTCGAAGGAGCAGGTCAGCACAGCTCGGGTTGTAAAGTTGAATATAGAATGTTGTATATTTCCTGTGGTTATAAGGATGTCTTACGTGAAGGTGGAGTCAGAACTTCCTTCCGTCAGACCTGAAACCCGTGCACTGGCCCAACCAGATTCTTCACATTATTTGTATGCGGACAGGGAGTAGTTTCGACGAGATGATATCAGCCTTAAATGACTTTATGTAAATGAAGCCCGTAAAGAGGCAATTGAAACAATCGCTTTTGTTTGTGCACGTTACCTGAAGATCAGGTCCAGTCACTTGTTTCAGGTTTGAAAAAGAAAACACCAACATGGGTGGGAGTATCACCGGATGTCAGATGTTAACAGAAGGAGCGTCCATTTCTGATTTTACTAATTACTTCTCTTTGATCATCACCATATACTACAGGCCTTTTCAAGGAATGGATTGTTTTGTTTTTCAATCAGAATGACAGTCCTCACTGAGCTTAGATCACAAAGAAAATCTTTTTTCTTTTGTATTGTCTTTATTTAACAGGGGTTTTCATGTCTCTGTGTATTTCAGATTACAGTGAAATAACACCGCAATTAAAATAAATTAAGATTGTTTAATAGAAACCTTTGTTATTATTCTTATAGGTTTATAGAGGACAATTCATATGGATTTATTTTTTTCATTTCTGCCTCTCACACCCCCAGACACAGAGACACAGAAGTGCCCTGAGCCCCTGACCGTGTAAAATGTCAGAGATTTTTCATAGCATTGCATAAAATAGCAACGATATGTTGTGATAATGACTGCACAAACAGATTATTGAATATACTACAAACATTTTATTGAAAAATAGTTGCATTTACAGAAAAACACATCACAAATCATCACTATTTATTTACAAAATCTGCTCTGTATTACAAGATAATAAATATATAGACAGCGGCATCAGTATGAGAAGCAATGCAACTTTTTGTGCACAAAGCCACGTTGACATATTTCTCTTATATCTAGACTTCATAAACTTCTTAAATGTCTACTTTAGAGCACAAAATCAATCCAAAAGAGAAAACATTTTATGAAAGATTTCTAATAATCAAAAGGTCACAGTTACCGTTTAAGTGAATTCATTTTAAATCCCAACAATGTATTGGAATACATACCATCCTCTAAAAATACAATGCTTATTTTGGTGCAATTTTACTGTCTAATGACATAAGTTCCTAAAGCCATCCTGGCAAAAAAAAATATTTTTCCTCTTTGTCCTTTCCATTTTTAGAGGTATTGTCTGGCAGTGTATGTAGGTGCACGCTACACACTTTATATAGAACAGCTCTCATTCAATCCAGTCATCGAGCTGTTAGAAGATGTTCTTGTCAGTACAGTAGTTTCACACTACATCTTTTGGGACAGATGTTTTTTCTTCATTTCTGCTTCTCACTCACCCAGACACAGAAGTGCCCTGACCGTGTAAAATGTCAGAGATTTTTCATAGCATTGCATAAAATAGCAACGATATGTTGTGATAATGACTGCACAAACAGATTAGTGAATATACTACAAACATTTTATTGAAAAATAGTTGCATTTACAGAAAAACACATCACAAATCATCACTATTTACAAAATCTGCTCAGTATTACAAGATAAATATATAGAAAGTTGCATCCATATGAGAAGCAATGCAATGCACAAAGCCATGTTGACATATTTCTCTTATATCAAGACTTCATAATCTTCTTAAATGTCTACTTTAGAGCACGGAATCAATCCAAAAGAGAAACATTTTTATGAAAGATTTCTAATAATCAAAAGGTCACAGTGACCGTTTAAGTGAATTCATTTTAAATCCAAACAATGTATTGGAATACATACCATCCTCTAGAAATACAATGTTTATTTTGGTGCAATTTTACTGTCTAATGACATAAGTTCCTAAAGCTAAAAAAAAAATCTTTGTCCTCTTTGTCCTTTCCATTTTTAGAGGTATTGTCTAGCAGTGTATGTAGGTGGTACTGCATACGGTTTGTTAGGTACGTATGACCCAGTGCCTGTGTATGGTTGGCTGGATAGGGGAGCATACACAGGGGCATAGGTTGCCGGGTTTGGCCCTGGGCCAGTGTAAGGGTACATAGGTGCTGGTGGATAGCCTGGGTATCCATACATGGGTTTTTGCGGAGGGCAGGACGTGGTTAGGATGATCCCACCGATCAGAAGAATCACAGCAGAGCCCCAGCCAACGTAGATGGCGGCTCCAAGTTCCCTCTTCTGTGTATCAATGGTCAAGGGGTTCTGAAAGTCTGTAATGGTGACGGCTGCAGACCAGGAGGCGGGGATAAGGACCAGGATGGCAGAAACAATGAGGAGACAGCCACCTATGATCACCACATTTGCCTTTGATGATTCGTTCTTAAGGCAGCTGGTGCACCTGACTCCAATGAAGGAAATCATGAAGCCGATAAAGCCGAAGAGGATTGAGATGACGACAAGGGCTTGGGCGGCTTGCAGATCCCGGGTCAAAGTCAAAACAGAGTTTTGAAGCTTGCATTGCATCTGCCCAGTGCTCTGCATCACACAGTTCATCCACAGGCCGTCCCACACGATCTGGGCTGTCGTGATATTAGCTCCAATGTAGGAGGTCACTCTCCACATGGGGATCCCACAGGTCACTGCCAGCCCAATAAGGCCTATGAAGCTTATGACCTGACCGGTCACTTCCTTGCCAATCCTTCCCATGGTAAAGAGACGTTGTCTGCGGCAGGAGAGACGAGCGTTTCAGCATACAGATCGGGTCCTCTTTCGGAGTGACACAGCTCTCTCACTTGTTTGTCAGGGAATGTACAGGAGGAGGGATGTTTGCAGGCGAGTTATTCTGGCCAAACAAGATTCCATTTCCTAGAGCTAGAGGAGTGGCACCCATTTTTAAACAATGTCTTGTTTTTGTTCTTTGAAAACACACTTTCATGTGCAGATTTTCCTGCAGATTGGACAGGGTTATTGGATGGAATTACAGCCACTCAGGGACTTTGAAGGTCCCGAAACAAGCTCAGCTCAGACTGTGAATGATAGCAAATTATCAAATCACCTCTAGTTGTTTCCACAAGCAGCCTCTTTGCGGTGTTCATTTAAAACCAGTGTAGGGATGGGATCTTATGACAAATTGCTAATGAGATCTCTTCACTATGAAACTCATGTTATTATATTTAAGTCTAAAGAGACTTAGCAAGTGTCTATTGTTCATAATAGAAGACACAGAGATTGTTACACTGTTGTGTTCGCTACCACATTAAGACAATTTTGGAGAAGAAGAAAGGTTTTCACAAGATGGAATTTTTTTTGTCACTATTGGTTTGGTCAAATAAGGTTAAATGCGTTTAGATATCCTGTTGAGTGACTGAACTTAAGCTGTCAACCACAGTAAACACTGGGTTAGTTAGATATAAAAAAAACAATAGATACGACACAAGACCCAGAATTATTGGTCTTTCTTGTTGCAAGGACTCCACCATGCTTGTATCACTGATGCTGAATGCATGTTGTATGGCAGTGTGGCAGGTGATGAAAGGAAGGAACAGAAAGCAGACGTTAACATGGCCCGTGCTATGATCAGGACACAAGATGTGGCCCAGTTAAGACAGATTCTCAGCCCAAGCCGAGGAGGAGGGCTCTGTTTCAGTATTGGCAACAATGACTTTGAGGAAATGATGAGACAAAGGAAACCAGTCCTGTCAGCTGACGCTGTCAATTTGCATCTAAAAAAACTACTACTGCCTATGACACATACCTGTTGGGTAAACAAACTGTTCACACACCTTATCCAGAAATGTGATCATGCATCAACAACAATCTCCACATTGCAATCGAGTGACCAAAATGTGTTTTGTGAAAGCTAAATACCTTTCCATAACATGTTAACGCTCTGCAAGTTCGAAAAAAAAATATTTTTACTTTAGTTTAAACCAACTCCTCTCTGAATAATGAAATGATTCACCTGCTTTAGCAGAACACCGTTGACATTTAAAATGACTGTCATTTTCCCTCTATGTTTTAAAGCAGGGGTCTTCAATGTTTTTTAAGCCAAGGACCCCTTAACTAAAAGAGAGACGGAGCAGGGACCCCCTACTACATGTATAAAATTAAGTTGCATATTACACTGGGCCTACAATAACATGTAGGTGACCTAAAGCCTTTATATATATATATTTTTGCATAGAATACCAAGCTATTATAAATCATAAATCATCTTTTAATGTTAAACTTACACGTGGCACAAGAATTTTAGGATTAACTGTATCTGTAGATGGCTTAGTGATCTTAGTGACTACCTTACCTATAGGCCAGTGAGCCTATCATCGGTAGTGATTTATATTTGCTAATAATATGTTAGAATTATGTTAAGACATTTTAATTTATGAAAAAAAAAAATTGTATATAATTTGGAGGCTCCCCTGCAGTGACTCTGAGGACCCCCTAGGGGTCCCGGACCCCTTGTTGAAGATCTCTGTTTTAAAGAACAGATGACTTAGTACATTTGCATCATCAGAGGAGTAGAAGCTTAAGCCATGAACACCTCTGAACTCATGTGTCTACTGAGCATTTATCAAGATCAGGGTGTTCAAATCCCTGATGATGGTGTTGGATGTCCAGGACATCATGTCCATGAGACACAGCAGCCCACCAGAAGATAAAGAAACCCCAAGACACGAGAACAGTCTTCAACTTGGCTGGTTCAGCCTGGATGTTGTTAGTGTATCTGCCTCTGACGGCGCTCACTAAGATTCTGATGAAAAATCTCTGCCGGACTGAGGGCAAGATAGATTAGACAGACGTGGTTGGGACTGCTATACCAATCTGTTCTATGGTGCGTAAATAGCTTTTTTTCTTTTGGAAATGAACCCCAAACAATTTAAGAATGTATGGTTTAAGGAGGTTATATATCTTATATCCTGTTTCCCATGGAAACTACATCACAGCAGTAACACCCTTGCATATGTTGGTTAATTCATGTTAACCACATTGCTGCATAACCATGTCCTCAGATTACCTTGAAGCAGGGCTTGACATTAAGGCTTGTCCGCTTGTCCGGGACAAGTGGATTTTTTGTAGGGCAAGTGGAAGAGAAATGTACTTGCCCCACTGGACAAGATAAAACTCAAACAAAATAAAATGCCATGTGCCACTCATTACGTCTATGTAACCGATTTGAAACGAATACATTATTTCCCCACAATCCGGTGCAGCGGACCCAGCGGCAGCGGGTCAGCGGACCGCTAACATTAGACCCAGCCCGCTGTTCAGCTCATTCTCTGTAAGCGATGCAGCATGAAAGCACAGCGAGCCAGCCGGTGCTAGTTGGCTAACATTAGCTTGTTGACTCCACCTTAGAGAGGAGACACACCAGCCCGATAATCGGCCGTCGGACCGTCTGGCGAGGTCGGTGACTCGAGTCTGTTCGGTGCGTCCCGTGCCGTCGTCCGTCCGAGGAGCCCTCGGCCTTCATTTGGGCCGACCCAACATGTTCAGTCGGAGACAGGGCAGTCGGGACTCGCCCGGAAATCGGGAGCAGATGAGCCTCTCAAAATCTGACGAAAATCTTTTAAACTGACCTTTGTCAATCTGAAATGAAGACAGATTCAGAAACTGCACGGCCTATTTCTCGCTTAAAATGTTTTCAGAAACACGTTTGGTTGAACTATTTTAGTACAATATGAGATCACATTCTGATCGAATTTCCAGAGAAAAAAGTACCATGTGACGCGTTCGTCCAGTCAGCTGCCAGTTTTCATTTTCTGGGAAATAATCAGACTGTTAATGGAAACAATACAGAGCAGTGCCGCCTGCTGCTATGGAGACGTATTACGTTTCGTTCACGCGCAGAGCGTATGCTCAAGTCGGCGTCGCCTCAGTGTGTTCTGAGGCATTTTTGGGACCTCGGGGACCCGACTGATCAGTCCGACTGCCTTTTCTGCCAACGGTCGGCCGTCTGGTTGGTGTGTCAGGGCCTTTAACGTTACCTCCTCGCCACATCGTTCACAGAAAACGAGCCGAATACAGCTGTCACTCGTGGCGATAGCAATGTGCTTCGTGTGGATGAAGCATGATGTTAATTTGACTCATTTAGCAACCGGCTTTCTTTCTTCATCTTATTCATCACTAATTTCACTTCTGACAACGTTTTAGGCGAGAAATTAAGTGTTTAGATTTCGAATATAGGCAGTCTTGCGAAAATTGATGCCGAATTGACAATTTGCTTCAAAGTTGAGAATATCCATGAAGTTTTGGTTTTGGGGGAGAGTAGTTAGTAGATCTGTTTAGAAGTGGACTTTTCCTATAACTACGTTCCTGTAACTACTTGGTCGGAAAGCGGCTTATTTCTCCTCTGCCCCGTTCCCACACACACACACACACCCACATGCACGGAGCTCTCTTAAAGTAGCCGCAGCACCATTTTACAACAGCTGTCAAGAGAATGACACACACACACACACACACACACACACACACACACACACACACACACACACACACACACACACACACACACACACACACGACTTGTTTAAATAAATACATACATTTATGTTAATAAATAACAACAAATTGTTAATAAATAACAATACATTGTTGTTGTACCAGCAATATCTCCAAGTTTTGCTTTTCACTGTAGAAATCTCAAATGTCATAACGATTTGCCAAAAGAGAGTACCGGCACCTTTTTTTTCCCCACTTCAAGCACTCCTTAGTATCTCAGTATATTGACAGTATCTCAGAATATAAAGTAAGAATCTCAAAGTAATGAGAACATTTAAAATATTGACTTACAATCTCAATATATTGACTCAATATCTCAAAATATCGACTTAGTATCTCAATATATTGACTTATTAACTTAGAATATTGACTTGGAATCTGAAAGTAATGAGAAACTTTAAAATATTGACTTAGAATCTCAATATATTAACTTCCGCACACCGACGTGCAAAGTATTACTTTGTATTATGGAGTCTGGAGATCCTTTTTTCTTGTTGAAGGGGAAATCTATTCTGTTTGTTTTAACTGAATTGTATTAATGTTTGGATGCTTTCAACGGTTTATTCTAATTCTGCATTAGCAAAACACATTTTTTTTTTATAAAATGATGAATCTTTACCCTGACAAGTGACTTTTGTGCATGGACAAGTGAAACGTGAATGTACTTGTCCAAAGGACAAGTGCCTCAAAAAGTTAATATCAAAGCCCTGCCTTGTGATGTTGAAAATGTACCGCTTTTCCTTCCTGTATAGTACTATTATATGCTTTGAGTTTCTCAAAAGCAAGTAAACAGTAATCACTGTGTGATTATAGAATTTATTTACAGTAACAGAACATTACAAGATTCAGAAACAGAAATATAAAAGTGGAATTTGAAGGCTGTGTGAAAATGAAAAGGACAACAGATACAAATGCATAGATTTTCCTTCACCAACAGTGTTTACTTATTTTTTCTAAGACAGATCTAATCAATGCAAAACTTATAAAACTAAGAAGTTATACTTAAAGGAAGTATAATTTTTGTCTTTGTATTTGTTGAGATGTTACTATCTGAATAACAATAAAGAAAAGTTACACTGTGAATCCCTTACAACAATCTGACTAAATATTTACACAGATTAATTATGATCATGATTTACATCCTAGTTACTCATCATCTAGACAGTACAACATGAATTCAATTTTTTAAAAAAGATCTTCCATTTTAATATTTTAGACTGTGTCATAAACATATGCAAAGTTCCTGTTTTGGTGTTTAAGTAGACTTTTGACTCATAATAGCAGAAAACGGCACAATGGTAACATTTATTGTGAATTTGTTCCATCTAGGTGTGACGGTGAGCCAGCATGCATAATCCCAGGGCCCCGCTGGCACAAATAAATGGGATACCGTCATTTTTTATGTGTCACATAAATAGCGAGGCTTGGACCCAAATGCAGAGTTCAGAATTTATTAACAAAAAACAACAACCAAAAATGTCAGAGGATGGCAGAGCAAAAACGTACACACAAGTAATCCCAAAAGGCAAGCAGGCCAGGAAGCAAGGAACGAGCAGGCACGACTGTACACTACACGACACGACAAGACACGACAATACAGCACAAAAACAGAACAATGATCCGACAAGACACAAATAAAACACAGAGACTAAATATGTCCGCCGTGAGAAAGGTTGAAGACACATACACTAACCGTAATCAAAACTTGTGGCAAACTGTGATGCAGTATTTACATTGCCCGAGTATAATGATAAGTTTTAAGTTTTTAAGATTTCTCTCAAGTCTTCTAAATTCCTGTGACCTCAAAGGTCCATTTAAGAAGTGCTAACCATCCTATACATATTCTCTTGATGTGGAGGCTGACTTCACAGGTGTGAATTTGGATGGGTAGTGGGGGTGTTCATTTGTGGGAGGGCAGTTCCAACACAGTAGCCCCCCTCCCAACAGCAGCAGTGCAGCAGCCGCCCAGCCGATGTACAGCGACGCTCCTAACTCATACCTCTGGGCTTCGATTATCATCGGGTTGTAGAAGTCGCTGACGATGGTGTTAGCAGACCAGGAGACTGGAATGAGACAGAGCAACCCCGAGATAAGGAACAAAACTCCAGCCATGATGCAAGCCTTTGACTTGGCATGCTCCTCCTCGATGCAGTTGGTGCATTTCCCGCCAGCGATTGACAAGATCAGTCCAAAGATTCCAGCCAGGATGGAGATGATGATCATGGCACGAGCGGCCTGCAGGTCTTGGGGCAGAGCCAGCATGGAGTCATACACCTTGCACTGCATCTGGCCTGTACTCTGCACCACACAGTTCATCCACATGCCCTGCCAGATGGTCTGAGCCGTGATGATGTTGGCCCCGATGAAAGCGGTGACCTTCCACATGGGCAAGGCGCACACCACGATGACCATGAACCAGCCAATCACAGCCAATGATATACCAATAATTTGAATCCCCTGAGAAACCATTTTGCTCGCTTGGTTCCACTCTCTAAATCCAAGAAGAAAGACAAGTGGAATGGTGTGAGATTGTATTTATATGGTTGTTGTGGGAGAAGAAGGGACACAGACATGAGGGTATGTAATACCACAGTCCTCAGCTCCTATTGGCTAGAATGAGTTTACACACAAACAAAGATGCAGGGACCTTTAGCAGTGCTGACCTGCTTGAATCCAAAGCTTCAAGGTCAAATACAAAAAACAACAAAAACAAAAAAAAACTTGTTTCCTAATCCATCAACCTTTTACTCTCTAAGTGACAAAGATTTAAAAGTAAAAAGTTGGGCTACAAGGAGAACAGCAGGGAAATTAAAAAATTATACTTCCTCTAAATACAAATCTTTATAAACCTTTAATTATTATAATATGGCACATGAGTGACTAACCCACCTTTTCACGTTGATTAACCGTGTTTTTTTAAGATTGTACAGTAAATGTGGTATACATCCAACTCGTTGAAGAGGAAAACCGGATAAACCTACTCTATTTTGGGTTCAAGTATCAGGTGTGAACAAGAACAAAAGCCAAACACCTACAGTAGGTAATGTTATTTAAAAATATGCTGTATGATTATAAAATATGCATCTTAAATTATATGACAACTACAGGTGATAAATGTATTGTTACTTGTTACTGGGTACATGATCATATGTGACAAACAGGATGTGTTATTTTGTTAACAGCATGAGGCAGTGTTGGACAGGTAATGCCTCAGAAATTGGGAAAATGTAAGTTTCCTGTAAAAACAAACATGCAGCTCATAATTCATAAGGATGATACAAAAAGTCTGACTGGATTATATGCACGTCTAATACTAGGTTGTTCTTAAATTAGAGTGTACTTCGTTGCTTCGTACATGATAATGTTGTAAAGTAAAGTTCAAATGTTTTCTACCCTTCTTTTGTCTGCAGGATAAGTGAATTAGGAGTATTTACACTATATTTAGGATGTATTATATTATTTATTATTGGGACAACTTGATAGTATGTATAATTTTGAATTATTTTTATTAAATATTTATCATTGGTTTTACAGTTATTAAATCCTTTATTCTTTCTGAAGCCTCCATCTTAGCTTGACAAGAAGTTGTTTTTATCAGTTTTTATGTTATGAAATCTAAAAGAACAAAACAAAGCATGATAATTCAATGTTAATAAAAAAAACTTTAATTACAGTTTCAGACAGTCACATATAAAACACATTTTGAAATGAAATATGTAAACGTGTACAAATGGATGAAAACAAAGGAAAATAAATCAATGAATCAAGTTGTTATTGCTGTTCCAATATATAGATGTATATTTTTTTCACTCCCACCAACTAAGCATTGTGTCACTCAGTCCATATTGTTTGGGTGTGGTGCAAATCTCTTCATCCTGGCACTGATAAAACAAATCTATAGATGTTCTGTAACTTGACATGAAAGTGTCAAAATCAACTGTGAGCACAGTGAAAACACTGTAAAATTTCAATCATACTTTTTGTGGCAACATAAATCAATGTCATGGACCACGAAGCATTTCATTCAAGTCTTTTTTTTTTTTTTGAAGCTCTTTGGCTTTTCTCTCCTCAGACATAGTCCTTGGGTGCATTTGAGCGGGGAGCAGAGTACTTGGCAGAGAAGTTATCCTTGGGAGGGCAGTTGGCACAGAGGAGTGCACCACCCAGGATGAGGAGGCCTGAGGCCCCCCAGCCGATGAAGAGTGAAGCTCCAAGCTCCCTTTTGTCAATGCCCAACATTGGGTTGTAGAAGTTCTGTATGATGGTGTTTGCTGTCCAGCACACAGGGATGAGACACAAAACACCAGCAACGATAAAGATCACACCAGATGTCACGCCGATTTTGGCCTTGGCGCTCTCCTCTTCCACACAGTTGGTGCATTTGCCCCCCGCGATAGAGAGTAGGATGCCCATAACGCCAAGCAGCACAGAGATGATGGTGAGGGCGCGGGCAGCTTGGAGGTCAGAGGAAAGGGCCAGCAATGAGTCATAAACCTTGCACTGCATCTGACCTGTGCTCTGGACCACACAGCTCATCCAAATGCCCTCCCAAGTGGTTTGAGCGGTGACAATATTTTGGCCGACAAAGGCTGTCACTTTCCACTGGGGTAGGATGCAGGTAGTGATGACCCCAATCCAGCCGATAATGCAAAGGGCAATGCCCAGCATCTGAAAACCGGCCGACACCATGTCTCCTCAGAAAGCTTCTTGCACAGTCGTCCAAAAAAACCAAAATGGTCCAAAAGTGTGTGTCTCTGGAAGTCAGTTAAGTCTTGCTTGAGAGATCCCCAAGAGTAAATGTATGGGTATGGTTGGAGCGGGTCTTTTATACCCTTAACTCGGGAGGGGCTTAACACACACGCACACTGTTACACAGCTGTGACGTGATGAGCATGTGTCATCATGTCAGTTTTTGTCTAAGTCAGGTAATCGTATAAAGTGGAATAGCCCCACTGTGACTCACAGGTATTGAGATCCATTGAGCACACTCAAAAAAAACAAAAAAAAACACCATCAGCCACACCCTCAAAAGGCCATTAAGTAGCTTTTTGGTCCTGTTTTCTGTACTGTGGGACCAGTGATAGAAAATACTACTACTCCTTTAAAAGTCATGCGTGTACTAAAAAACAGCTTTTATGGAACTGTGTAGAACAGCTTTGTTTAAGAATGCTTACTTTGTATTTTTTTTGTTCACCCAAGTAGTTCTCAAATGTTTCCTAGATCTAATGACTGTTCTTTTCAGGCTGTAAAGGAGCACATACTATTTTAACTGTGATTAAAACGAGAGAGACAGCAATCATTTTCTCAGTTTCAGGATTTCATCAAACATTGACTATTTGTTTGTAAAGGAGTGAAGGTGTGTTTCCCACCCTCTGATGTCAGTTCACTCATTTTAGTAAAGTCATACCTGTCATTTCCATTTTCCATTCAATTGGAGACAAAGGTGGAACTCACAAGCAACTTTGTCCACAGTTGTCCAATTGTACAGACTGAAAATTGAAAAAAATCTACTATTCTCTTCCTTACTTCACTATACTATTTACTATATAGTCTTAGAATGAAATACTTAGTATACAGGATTTAATCAAGAGCCACTGTTTTGAAAATGACTAGATTAGTTAAATCCAAATTATTGGCCTCTACTGCAGCTATACTGTTGACATTACTAACAAAACAACGTAGCATATTGTTAAAATTGTCATCTTGCCCTCAATAAATAAATTACTTTGATAAACTACAGAATGCAGCTGGTTGAGTAAATGCTCAGATCATTCTGGTATTAATCAGTCCCATTATACCCTATTTACAGTGTACAAATGTAACAAACAAGTACATGACATCCTACACTGATTACGCTGATTTAAACAAGCTTATTCGCACAGTAGTGCAACAGAATAGCATTGTTGGCACAGCTAAAGGACACGCCCATTTAAATATTTTACAAGATTTTAATAATGATGCCATTAAAAAGGAAAACCAAAACAATAATAATTTCCTTAAGAACCCTATTTGTCCAATCATAAAGAAGTACTTTATATTAAACATGCATTCTACAGTAGTTGAAAAATCAAAGCTGACCTTGCAGTGATGTCAGTCCTTAAAGGCTGATGGGTTGCAGCCTTCTCCTGTAGGTTTTCTTGGGAGAAAAATGGGCACTCTGCAGTCTGAGGATTCCACTTGGTTTATCGACAGTTTTCCACAGCAATGAGAAGATATCAGGAGGACGATGTTGGGGAAAAGGCAAACACTATGGCAAGTGATTCCTCTTGACACAAAAAGAGAGAGTAGTGAGAGGGGGCAAAGAGAGGTAGAGAGGGAATCAGATTGTTTCAGAAATGAATGGAAGCAGTGTTTAAGGGCCAAAACTGCCGTTAGGACTATAATGCTTC
The DNA here is from genome assembly GCA_023566125.1 of Zingel zingel. Classification (NCBI taxonomy): domain Eukaryota; kingdom Metazoa; phylum Chordata; class Actinopteri; order Perciformes; family Percidae; genus Zingel; species Zingel zingel. Next base: position 37,115,662 of record CM042316.1, on the reverse strand, counting down.
TATTTTATCCAAGGTAGGATCATTAAAGCTACCTCGGCCTGGCTATGGAGATTGGGTTCCACACACAAGGAGGCAGGGAGGAATTTCCACAATTAAGAATCTGAGGAGAGATGGTTTTAGAGTGAGATTAGTCCTGATAAGCATCAGATTGGCCAAAATCTAGTCCCATATTTTTGAAAGATTCCCATACTGTAATTATGGTAATCATGCAGCAACTTCACAATGCATACCACTGTATCAGCTGAATAATCTTATATATGCATAATCAAATCTTTTCAAATCAGATTGTAAAATAAAGTCATGCTAAATGAAACTGGTTATGTGAAACTTTGTGGGGGGTTGTTAGAGTAAAGGGGTGTGAAAAATGTCAACATTTCAGAGTGTTCAGCTGAAAATTTTTGCCAAAGTAATTAATGGTGCCAGAAAACTAGAATGAAGAGCTCAAGTCTCCTCATTGAGACTTCAACTTTGCAACAAAGCATAGTACAATCTTTACAGCAACAGGTGAAAGACTCGACTCCAGCAGCCGTGAGAAAATGCCAGAGGGAGCCGAAGTGACAAGTGTCAGCAGGTAGTTCAAGGCATGCCCAGACTTTGCAGTAACGGCTGCCTTTGGTTCCCACTCAGGTGTCCAACCCTTCAGTTAAACTGACTGGCTCATTATGCATATCAATGCAAAAGTAAACAACAGCAATGTTCTTTGGAACGTTCATAAAGTTTCCTAAGGTTCAATTGAAATAAAGTTAAACACATATAAATTAAACATATGTTATGAATTAAATATATGTACCGTCGCTGCTTGAATTTAGCAGAAAAAAAGTAAGATATAGCTTCAAATATACAATCTCTTTAGATTATTGATGTACTATCAGTTCAGTTGTCCCACATTTAAAAAATATGTAAACATTTGTTTTTAATGCATTTGGTTTCTGTAAATCTGTAAAATAATAAATCTTTTCTTGAGGATGGTAGTTTTTGTTGTACTAAGTTTTACAGAGTCACATGTGAAGAGACGCTGGACAGGACGGTAAGTCAGTCCCTATTTTTGATATTATACTAATATCCTAAGAGACAAATATCACAAACTCACTGTTGAGTAGCTTATAAAAAAAACATTATGTGATATGATAAATTAAAGATGTTCTTGTGTACACCACGAGGTGTAAATACAACAGAGCTAAATCATGACTAACTATATGAATATTTTGAGGTGATAGTCCATGCTAGAATGTGGTAGTACAGTATTTTAATCTCATTGTAAATTATTAAACTCACTATACAACATTCTAAGTCCAGACATGAGATATGATATTTTCTGATGTAATGAAAATCGTCCTTAGTTACATTGTTTGGGTTGAAAGAACTACTAGTAGTTTCATGTGTCAGAGTGGGAAGTATGTGTGTGTATCTGTGTAGGTACACCGTGTCTGTATATGGCATGTGATGTCATCACAGCGATCCCTGAGGCGGTTGTCCAGATACCCGTCACAGTTTCTGTGTGTAATTTGAGCACGGTGTTTGTGGGACTTTTCAGTGAGTCACGCGTTATCACATGACACAAACAATAACCTGAAGTCTTCAAGTGTCTGCTAAAGGGATGAGAGATTTTACTGATTTTTAGAGAAGATCTGGTGAAGTATGGCATTAATAGTGTACAATATCTCAAAATATCAAAACATGTATTGTTACTTTCAGTGGTGGAAGAAGTATTCAGATCCTTTACTAAAGTGAAAATATCAATTCCACACTTAAAAATACTCCACTACAAAACCTTACTTAAGTATAAATGTGTAAATATTATCAAAATGTACTAGTAAAAGTAAAGTACAAGTACTCATTGTGGAGTAAAATGTTCCCTGTCAGAGTGATTTACTAATATATACTGTATGATGTTTCTGGGTCAATATTTCTGCTGTATTAATTTGTATGTTGCACTTTACTGCTGTAGATTTTTAAAGTTGTGCTAATTTTAACTCCTTTATGTTGGGTAGTTAAATCTACAGCAATGCATCATATTCTATAACATCATCATATGTTTGTAGTGTCGCTGTCCTGTGAGAACCACGTAAGAGTTTAAAAACTTTTCATAGTGTCAGAAAAACAGCCCTGTTTTCAGCTTTCTGACGATGCATTTCCCAGCTAATCCAAGAGGCTTTTAAAGACTTTTATTTAGCTTAAGAAATAGTAGAATTTCCTCAACGCATACCAAGGAACACTTCATCCTTAAGTTTATCACAAACATTCAACATCAACACATCTGGAGATGCATGGCTTTCACTGGACGGAACAGGGATGAAACAACTGTCATCTGAAAAGTAACAGACAAATGTAGTGCCTCTGAGATGTAGTGGAGTAGAAGTATAGATACATGAAAGGAAATATATGAAGTGCAAGTACCTGTGATTTGTACAGGTAAATGTGTGAAAGTCAGGTAGTGTAAATGTAATATGGGAAAATAAAAGCTACACACAGTAGCTGCTGTGCAAGTCGAGCTATAGGCCATTTTGGTTGGGATATAGGGAGTGACTGAGGGTTTGTATTTTGGCATGAGGAAACTTTAAGTTCCTCATTCATCTTCACTGTTTGTGATATATGTAATATGAAATGTTTTTGGCTTTGAACAAAACACAGGAAGAACTTTACTTCTTTATTTTGTATTAATTCTGTAACTTCCTAATACATGTTTTCATCATCGGACTACACTTCACTCTAAGGGCTCATTGGTACTGTACTTATGTTTTAACAATTAACGCACACACACACACACACACACACACACACACACACACACACACACACACACACACACACACACACACACACACACACACACACACACACACACGGGGTGTGTTAATGAATAATTAAAGACAATGATAAAGAAAATCTAAAGAAACAAAGGTTTGAATTGAATGTAGACAGAATTAGTCACATAGGAAAGTGTACTGTGACGAAACAACAACAACCTGCAGTAGACACCAGTACCTCGTAAAAAAACGGTCAGACTCGTTCCTGTTCCCATGACAGGTGAATGTTCAGCAAGGTGCTCTGCAAGTGGCTACACGTATATTTCCAGGTAATGTCTTATCAAGTAGCTGCACCTGCAGAGGAAAATGGTGAACTCCCTAAACATCTGTGAAAATCTACTGCATACATCTGTTGTATCCATCCAGCAAACAACACATTTGTGGATATTAAAATGTGGGCATACATGAGTCTCTATTTTTGCATAAATGTCAGTCCCATGGAATTTACTTTAAATAAAAAGCCTCTGCTTTACATAAAGTCATCAAATTATGAATTGAAAAGAAAGGTTATAGAAAGTAGCATGAAAGCAAGTTGCATCAAGGAAAGTTAATGTAATAATTCAACATGTTTGTGACTTTGTCAAAAAAACAAAAAAGGCAACCACCTGATAAGTTTACTGTAGGTAAATCTAGTAAAAAATCTAGGTAAAAAAAACAAAACAGGACCCTCATATGCAAATCAAGAAACCTGAAACCTAATAAGATTTAAAAGTCAACTCATACAGCCACACAGAGCCCAATGCAACACAGGTCTTATATTCCACGGGGTTATGTTAAGTCTAATTTTTGCAGTAGTGCGGTGAGTTTCCATAGATTTCTTGTAAAGGCAAGTGAAACGAAGATTGCATAAGTCAAGATAAGACCAAACAAAAAAAATGCCAACTACAAAAATGTGAATCATTCTCTTTGTGTGAGATTGTGTAAAATATTGTTTGACCGATGAAAAAAAAAAGGCCTTATTATCGGTGTGTTTTTGAAACTAAAGTAGTTGATTGCCCACAGCAACGCCCAAACTTCTTGCCTTAGGCTGAATCTGTTGACTAAGTTTCCTGTCTATGTGCAGTTCTGCATACTGTTACAGAGTAATTACACAGCACGTGCTATGCATGTGCTTTATTTGTATTATTGGTTTTATTACAATGAGTTGTGTGTTGTAACAATACTGCGAGAATGGAGCGGTTGAGTATCAGTTATGGTATCGTGTTGTTTTACATATTTTACCACTATTAGCCTGGTATTAGCATTATGAAATGTACACGTTGTGGAAAACTTGTTACCAGGGTGTTGACAGATGTGAAGATGCATGCTTTTTTAGCCCCTGCTGCATAAAGGTTAAAAAAAAACTGGTTTCCAGGAAGCATTAGCCAATCACGTCTGCTGTTATGATTCAAGCTGTATCTGGTTTGAACTGACTTTATCTGGTAGTTAACCGCAGAGTTCCACTGAGTTCTGAACACTGGCTGTAGTTCCAAGACACACAAAACCTGTTTTTTTCTTGATAGTAGGAACTCCATAATCCTGAACGCTCCTTGTACAGAGACCGCTGCCAGCTGCAAATCAAAACCAAAGGAAGGAAATAGCATTTGATTCATTTATTTTTATTACCTTGTGTGTTGGACACTTCAGAAATAGTTGAGGGAAAAATACAATTTGGAAAGGCATCAGAAAAGCTGTCTTGTGTGACATTGCTTTGAAAATCACATAATTTTAAGCATCCCTTTAACCATCAATGCTTTAATATTATAATACTTATAATCTTCATTTATAGAGCAATCTTTAAAACCCAAGTTACAAAGTGCTTCACGCAGGGCATCAAATTAAAATCAACAAGATAAAAATAGATAAAACCAATTCCAGTAATGCAAGATAAAAACTAATTAAAAAATAGAAAACTCAGGTAAAAATCAGGATAAGCTCCCAGATACTGACTCTTACTGACTCAGTCAGGCTGACGTTTTGTGTGTAAACAGTATAAACTTTGTTGTAAAGCTCTGATATCAAAAAATGCACATACGATAATCCACTATTACTTTAACTAAACAGACATGAAGATCCTCATGAAGGGTGTTTTCTGTAAAACCAGACAAGCACAATTTACACAACACAGAGATAATGCAATGGTGGCTCCCCCTGCCTGTAAAAACATACATTTACAGTACAATGCAAATAAATAGTTAGTCTTTTGAAATGATTGTGTTCATTCTTCAAAGTGTAGCCCAGAATGCACCGGAGCATTCATCATTTTAGAATAAATACATACAGCAGTATTTATCAAAACTAGTTCTTGGTATTTGCAGTTTTTTTCCTCTTGGTTACACCTGATGTGTGATTGTTATTAAAGGAAATCGTATCTTTGGGTATATGCGTACTGTATGCGCTGAACATATGTGAACATATAGTGTGACTTCTATTCCTACAGCGAGCGTCATGATGTCAAAGCAGCCATCTCTGGTGTATGGTGCGTTTTCTCTCAATAGGCCACTAACAATGGTAGAAATGTCTTTAAAGTAGGGTTGGGGGAAGGGGGGGGGGTCGTCGATACAGCATGGTGTCGCAATATTTTCCGTGGCAATACTGTATCAGTACACGGAGGCCAAGATTCAATCTTTTATTATATAAATTGCACTTGAGAACTTTTTTTAATCAATTAAAATTATTAAATCAAAATGAAGTGAGATGAACAAACAAATGTATATATTTTTAGACAAAACAGATGTTGACAACATTTTCCTTTGGGGACATAATTTGAAGTTGGAAAAAAAGGTAATAAATTGCAATATCGTATTGTGACATAAGTATCGTGATAATATCGTATCGTGGGGCCTCTGGTGACTCCCACCCCTACTTTAAAGGTGGATTATCAGAAATAGAACAGTCACTCAAACTGAAGTAAGAAAAAAAGACACATTTTCTGAACCAAATTTAAAGTATTCTAGCTGATGGAAGAAATTAGGATGCATGTTTTTGATAGGGAAAACCTATATTCTTCATACTGATGTACAATAATGCAAAATCACATGCCAGAAAAATGGTCCAGATGGTAAGCTACCTCGCAGGTGTGTGTCTAGGTTTGTGTGGGAGGATGGGACGGTGAGTAGCCTATGTGTGTACATGTTTGTCTGTGGATGGGGTTAACCACAAGACAATAGAGATACTCATCCTGACCACTGACCCCAGGTGACCTGTGTTAATTAGAGGAAAGCCTATAATGACACAGAGCTCAAATGTCAGCCAACCTCAACGGCCCTGTTGTCTATCAAACAAGATACTCTAGATATTTTAGGAGATATTCCCACCTGAGGTATTCTTTCATTTATTTCATGTTCAGCATGACAAACAGATGATGTTGACTCACATAAAGACCGAACAGCTGTGATACAGTATTTTGTGCTATGCTAAAAAGAGACTAAGCTTATTCATTTTTTATGTGATTGAAATCACAGTATTTTGGGGGGGCGCTGTTAGACACCGAGCATGTAGGACGTGTCTCCCTTTTGCTCCGCGAGTTTTTGTTTATTTTAATTTTTTAACACAGTTTCTTTTCACTAGTTTGGCTCAGTACTTGGTCAATTTCTGTGTGTTTTTGGGGAATTTCAACCGACAATGGCCGCTGCACGTGGAAACTCGGCTCGCATAGGCTGTGCTAAGGCTTCTCCCTCGACTGAGCCCGCATCTCTGCCGAAGGTGGTCACGGACGACGAGTGTGCGCCCAATTTGGATCACCTCCGGGCTATGTTAGACCAGTTGAAAGGGGACATTTGCGGCAAAATAGACTCGCTGTCTTGCAAGCTTCGAGCGGAGACTTCTTCGGTAAGAGAGGAGCTTAGGCACGCAATTGAACCGATGCAACAAAAACTTAGCTCCCATGATCAAGCTATCACGGAGTTGCAGCGCGCGTGCAATGACCACAGTGACCTGCTAACTTCACTGGATTCAACAGTTTCCACGCTGAAAACCGAGGTTAAACTGCTGACCGATAAATGTGAGGACCTGGAGGGTAGAGTGAGGAGGAACAACATACGGCTGGTAGGTATGCCGGAGGGGGCCGAAGGTGTGCGCCCAACCGAATTTATTGCCCAGCTGCTGATGGACTCCCTCAGCCTGGATAAGTTGCCCCTGCTCGATCGTGCGCATTGCACTCTCCGTTCCAAGCCCAGTGATGGTAAACCACGCCGACCCTTTGTGATTCGTATGCACTTTTTTCAAGTGAGGAATGACATTTTACGCCGGGCCAGCGAGGCTCCTCTTCTCCACCAAGGCAAAAGACTGTTTCTCTTTCCTGACTATACTTCGTTGTTTGCGAAGAAACGTGCTGCATTCACGGACGTTAAACGTCTGTTACATTCGTGTCCTGGAGTGAAGTTTGGATTGAGGTTTCCCAGCGACTTTGAGGATCACTCTTCCCGGTGGAGCTACACACACCTTTGAGGACCCAGCCACTGCAATGGACTGTGTCAAGGTGAATTTAAAGTCTGGTGTCTCTTCTGGTGCTACAGTTTGAAAACGGCTGGCAGTTTGTTTGGTAAACTGGGGGTAAATTTAACCCGTTTTCTGTTGGTAAGCTGCCCTGCTTTAAGTTTGTGTCACTTGGACTTGAGTCACTTTTCATATTTTGCTACTGTGTTTGTTTACATATTTATTTTATGCTTTATTACAAACTCGCATGAGCACTACTGGTTTGTGCTGTTAACAGAACGTGTTAGGATGTTTTTGGTAGTTTGTGGGATTTGCTCGCGTCTTGTTTGGGAAGACACTTCAGCTCGTGGGGTGGTGGGTGGGTGTGTAAGGAGTTCTCCCTTTTCTCTCGCTGTGTGTTTTGTTTAGTCATGTCGCCCATGTTTTATTTTATTTCTGTGACTGTTATACATTCCACGCTGCAGTTTACACTAATACTTGACTAGCATGCAGCAGTCTAGGATGCCACAACAATAAGGGACAGGACTCAAATTTGTTAGCTGGAACTGTAATGGTCTAAATCAGCCTATTAAACGTAGCAAAGTTCTTCACCATCTTCAACAATTAGGTGCCCATGTTGTTTTCCTTCAAGAGACTCATTTAAAATCTTCCAGCCATATCAGATTAAAGGGGAGGTGGGTCAGTCAAGTATTTCATTCTAGTTTTAATGGTAAATCTAGGGGTGTTGCAATTTTTATTCACAAATTGGTTCCTTTTGTGTGCTCTAATGTAATAGCTGACCCCAATGGAAGGTTTGTGTTTGTAACGGGACAGCTATATAGTAATTCCGTGATTCTGGCTAATGTGTATGGTCCAAACTGGGATGACGACATCAATTGTTCGCCAAGTTACCCGACATGTCCACACATCTAGTCATTATGGGGGGTGACTTCAACTGTTGGCTTAATCCTGTATTAGATTGTTCTTCTACTAGACCAGGAGTGCCCTCAAAGTCTTCTAAGACCATTTTATCCTTTATGGATGAGTTCTCGGTCTCTGATCCATGGCCAATGTATTCTTTTTTCTCTCATGTACATCACTCCTTTTCTCGTATTGATTATTTTCTTCAGGACAACCGTTTTCTCTATTCTGTTCAGTCTTGCTCTTATGATACTATTCTACTATCAGATCATGCTCCGACTACACTGGAGTTATTCATACAGGAGCGCGAACGTACGTGTCCCCCTTGGCATCTCAATACGCACTTGCTATCTAGTGAGGATTTTGTTAAGTTTGTTTCTAATCAAATTAACTTTTTTCTTACTACCAACAGAACTCCAGGGATCTCAGCCTTGGGAGACTTTGAAAGCATACATTAGAGGTGAAATTATTTCATACAGCAACTATGAGAACAAGCAAAGGAAAAAAAATTAAAGGAATTGAGGTTACGAAGCTCCCAGCTTGATAATATCTACGCTTCTCCCCATCCCCTAACATATATAAGGATCGTATCTCTCTTCAGGCTGAGTTTGATGTTCTTTCTACTAAAGAGGTTGAGGAGCTCTTGTTTAAGGCTAAATAATGTTATTATGAATCTGGGGATAAGGCGACCAAACTTTTGGCCCATCAGCTTCGACAGGCTTCCTCCTCTCAGCAGATTAAAAAAATTATTAAATTAAGAAAAAATTAATGATCAGTTTAAACAGTTTTACTCCTCTTTATATACTTCTGAGGTTGGGTCTGATCTGTCAGCCCTGGATAGTTTTTTTGACTCCCTGGAGTTGGTTAGGTAGACCTTTTTTACGTTTTGGAGAAATTTGGTTTTGGCCAGGAGTTCATTTCTTGGATTAAGTTGCTCTATTCATCCCTTGTAGCTTCAGTCAGAAATAATGACACCCATTCAGATTATTTCCCTTTGCACTGCTCCACTTGTCAGGGCTGTCCTCTGAGTCCTCTTCTATTTGCTGTTGCTATTGAACCTCTGGCTATTGTGCTTCGTTCAGAGCCACGCAACACTGGAATAACAAGATATGGTCTTGAACAGAAGGTCTCCCTCTATGCCGATGACTTATTACTATATGTGTCCAATCTCTCTGTCTCAATTCCAGCTGCTCTTGACATCCTTATTTCATTTGGTCAGATTTCAGGCTATAAACTAAGTTTGGATAAGAGTGAGCCGTTTCCTTTAAATCAAGGTGCCCAAAATGCTGCTCAGGGTTTCCCATTCAAAATTGTTTCATTTGTCTTTAAATACCTTGGTATGCAGATTAGAGACCGATTTGAAGAATTGTTTGATTATAATTTTGCCCCTTTGTTAGATCCGATACGGATGGACTTTCAACGGTGGTCACTGTTGCCTCTTTCCCTTGTGGCCAGGGTTAATTCGGTTAAGATGAACATCCTCCCCATATTGTCTTATCTCTTCCAGTGCATACCTGTCTTTCTCCCACAGTCTTTTTTTTACAAATTAGACAAATCAATCACTGAGGTTATATGGAACAGGAAGGTCCCTCGTTTGCGAAAGGAGCTGTTGCAGAGACCTAAGACCCTTAGGGGCTTGGCCCTTCCTAACTTGAGGTTTTATTCAGGGCTTAATTTGAGCCGCAACACGCCGGAATATATTCCGGCACCTCCGACATTGTATCCGGAACCTTTTTTATTGGATCCGGCACCTCCTGTGTCACTATGGAAAATGAATCGCCTAAATGAAAAAAATAAATTACTGTTTGTGTATGTTCAATGTTGTTATCGGTCTTGTTTGTCTTTATTCCCCATTGAAGTTCCACAAAAGTCTTGTGTTTGCATTTTCGATGCGTTTTGAGGTGAATTTTCAGGGTAAGACGGAGGGGGGAGAGGGGAGGCACTTCAACAGCGTGGCGCTGCACTTCAATTGACACAGGCGGTTGTGCTGGTTGAGATTGCTGTTACAGCCTCATTTCACTCAGGGGAAAAATGTCAAAAAGACAACAAAGTTTGCTTAACTTTTTCAAATATGCTGGCCAGTCGGATCCCAAACAAGCAAAAACCATTTCTGCCGATCAAGAATGTGGAGACCACGTTGGGTTTTTTGTTTTAATTGTCCGATAGATGCTGCTTGTGAAAACAATCATTGCAGTGTATTTTTTTTATTTATTTTTTTACATTTCGCACCGATGCAGTGCACGTTCTGAAATAAAAAATTCCCTGATGTACACACAGCGTTGTTTAGGCTTTTTTAGTCAGAGTCAGAGAAGCGTAGGCAGGTGTAATTTTTTTTTTTGGTTCCGTTACCTCCAACCCCCGTTTTGAGTCGCCGGATCCACCCGCCCTCTACGCTCCGGGACATCCCACTTTACAAATTAGGCACTGGTTTTATTACTGGGCTTCCATCCTTAGAGTAATTCAGCTTTGGAATTCTCTGGAGGGGGCACCAGTTCCTCAGACATGGTTGAGTATGGAGATGTTTTCTGCTAAACCTGCTTCATTGACTGCTCTCATCCACGCTCCTCTTAGCTTTTCTCTCTCCCTTTTTTGCAATAATATCTTAGTTAAATCCACTTTTAAAATTTGGAAGCAATTTCGACGCTATTTTGGTCTACAGACCTTCTCTTTCCTAGCACCTTTATCAGCTAACCCTGTTTTTCATCCTTCCTTAATGGATGGGGCTTTTTATTTGTGGTCTGACTACGGCATCATTTAGGGACTTGTATATTGATGGATCCTTCCAGCAACTCTCTGAGAAATTACATTAACCTAGACAGCATTTTTTTAGATATCTTCAAGTTTGAAGTTTCATCCGCAATCTTAGCCCCAATTTCCCAAGTTTCCCAGAGGCCTCTCTAACGGACTCCTTTTTAACCCCATTACCTACCATAAAGGGTGCTATGTCACGTTTATACAATCTTATCTATTCTTTGCAGCTTACCCCGCAGCATAAAATTAAAACCCAATGGGAGGAGGATCTAGGGGAGGGGATCTCGGAGGAGCTGTGGGATGCCATTTTGCGTCGGGTTCACTCCTCATCTATTTGTGCTAGACATGGTCTGACCCAGTGCAAAATTCTACATCGTACCCATCTCACTTGAGTTAGGCTTTCCAAAATCTATAATGATGTCGATCCCATGTGCATTAGATGTCATCAGGCTCCAGCTACCCATGTCCATACGTTTTGTTCTTGCCCTTCACTACTTAATTTTTAGACACAGATATTTAATTCTATTTCTGTTTGTACAGGGGTTAAATTTGATCCAACAGCATGTACCGCTTTGTTTGGGGTTTTACCTCCTACTTTGCAGCTTCCTAAATATAAAGCTGACTTTGTAGCCTTTGTCTCCTTATTGACTAGACGTTTGATTTTATTGAGGTGGAAGTCTCCTGCGCCGCCTTCTCACTCGTCTTAGATCAGGGACATCCTTCAGTTTGTGAAGTTAGAGATAGGTGCTCGATACATGGTGCTGTTGCAAAGTTTAATAAAACTTGGGGTCCATTTTTTGCACATCTTGAGGGATTGATTTTTACGGCTATTCCAGAGTAGCCACCCTGATTGTATACTAATTGTGAGTTTTTTCTTATGTGAATTTGTAGCATGCTGGGATGTTTTTTATTTATCTCTGTATAAGTGAACATATTGGGCTTTTATTTAGCAGTGGGTGACCATTTTGTGTATTTGTTTTGTTCTGTTTATTTGTTCTTGTTTTTTTGTTTTGTTTTTTTTTTGTAATTTTTTACTATTTAAACTATTACTATTATTCCTTATCTGATTTCATTTTATTTATTTTTTCATTTTTATTTTTCTACTTTTTGTACTTGACACTGTTTTGACTCCCAAAATGTTACCTCTTTTTTGTTATGTCACTGAAAAATCAATAAACAAATGTTAAAAAAAAAAGAAACCACAGTATATTACAGTTTTTTCTAAATTGACATGCTCAGAAAGTAATGCTTTGGCCTAAAACTAAATGTGCTCTCTGTCCTTTGAGGTACCCAAAAAATGATCATATACTAAAGGTGGTATATACTGTAGGTATTAGTTACACAGACAAACTACCATTAAGTCCAAGGTATGTATTTATGGTTTAATGTTTGCAATTGTATCTCTAATGGAGATTCAAAAGAGTATCTGCTGTTCTGTTAGGTCATAGACTACATTCTCAGTGCATTTTGTTTATTTAAATATTTAACCATATATCCTCCATTTTAAGAAAGACACCTTCAACATCCCCACTGACAATCAGACTGGTTAACTCAAACGCAGTGGGGGTTTTTCTCCCAGGAGGGATTATGTAGCTGAGCAGCAAAAAACAAGGCCTGTCATTGTTGCGCTTTTCTCTTGCACAGAGATCTCATTCAGATGGTGATGCAGCTATTTTCTTCAAGGTTGTCACATTCCGCTGGTACAAGAATCTTTATATTATAGTAAAATCAGAAGTGACTAAATAGTTGCTGTTTTCGGTAAATGTGGTGTAAGACAACACTTTCCTCCAGAAGTCATACTGTACATATTTATTTTTTTAACTGGTGTTAAAGACTCAACAGGTGCTTATGTTTTTAAAATGTGTTTTTCATAAAGAATACTGATGTTTTTCCCATTCAACACCAATTGCAGTTGAAAAATACGAGTGTTTTCCAATTTGCAAGTGCAGTTTGAAGGTAAACATGATGCCACCTTAAGCTGACTCCACCTTCAGTCGTCTAAGCTGCATAAAGAAGGTAGAATCAGTTTCTCCCTCTCTCTTACTCTCTCACTAAAAGTCTTATGCAGGACGTTGAGCCAACAGGATCCGATATCGCCTTCATCTCAGGAGGGTTGAGCCTGCGGACACAGAAGGCCCTTCTATCCCACAGCGCTCTGGAAGAGAGCCTTGTTCAACTCCTTCTTCATCCTCAGCTAACTATGTACTCTGCAGGCTTGGAGATCCTTGGGATGACACTGGCCGTGGCCGGCTGGCTGGGGGTGATGGTGACCTGCGGCTTGCCCATGTGGCGGGTGGCTGCGTTCATCGGTCAGAACATTGTCATCTCCCAGGTGATCTGGGAAGGCTTGTGGATGAACTGTTCAGTGCAGAGCACGGGTCAGATGCACTGCAAGGTGCACGACTCCATGCTGGGGCTGCCGGTGGACTTGCAAGCAGCTCGTGCCTTGGTCATCGTCTCTATGGTATTGTGCATTGTGGGCATCGGTCTGTCAGTGGCTGGTGCCAAGTGCACCAACTGTAGCCGGGATGTGAGCAGTAAACCAAGGCTTGTGGTGGCTGCTGGGGTAACCTTCGTGGTGGCTGGACTGCTACTGCTGGTGGCTGTGTCCTGGACAGCGCACGCCATCGTGCTGGGCTTCTACGACCCATTGCTGGAGGAAACGGGGAAGAGGGAGTTTGGTAATGCTCTGTACTTTGGCTGGGCTTCTTCCTGCCTCCTCATCCTAGGGGGAGCCCTGCTCTGTTGCTCCTGCCCACCCATAGCAGCTGCAGCACCGAGTGGTGATGGCTCCGTGCCCCATCGGGTGGACTACTCGGCTGTCAAGATTATGTCAGTCAATGGATACCCCAGAAGAGACTATGTATGAACATAGTGACATGTGGGAGCAGCTGATGATACCATGACTAGTGTTAGCAAATGTGTGTACAGCAGATGGATGTTTGGTGGCATGGATGTTAATGCAGCATCATGGGCTTGGGCTTTAAGTATTAATCACTGATGCATGTTTCATAATGTGTTTTGTTATGACCATTTTTCTGTAGTGGTGGGCATCTTATATTGCTTTTAATATTGTATTTCAAATATTAATACATTTTACTTGTAGGTTTTTTTCTAAGAAACATTAAGATGTCTGATATTAAAACACACACAATGTCTTTGCAGATTTAGAGTTGGGCTGGGGGGAATCAATACAGTAGAGTGTCGTGATATTTTCTGTGGCAATACTGTATCGATACACAGACGGCAAGTATCGATCTATTATTATATATGTGTTGATTGACAATCCCATTTTGCAGCAATAAAACTGAAGTGAGATGAACAAACGGAGAAATGTATCTTTTTAGATAAAACAGATGTTGACAAAGTTTGCTTTTGGGGACATAATTTGAATTTGGGAAAAATTTGAAGTTGGAAAAAACATAATAAATTGTTTAAAATCGCAATAATATGGTATCGTGACATAAGTATTGTGATGATATTGTATCCTAAGGCCTCTGGTGATTCCCACCCCTAGTTTAGAGTCAGAAAACTGATGCTTAAATTTCCCCAGTATGTATAGTGTACTTTTCTGTATATTGTCCTCTAAACCAATATGTTGCACCTTTGCCTGTTTATTTGCATGTGGAAAATAAAAATTTGATTCCAAAAAAAAAAAGAAAAAAAAAGTATGCTTAAATGAAATGTAACGCAACTATGCCTGCATGAGTTCTTTGGTATGCAGAAACGGGGGCAGATGCCTGCTGTAGAGTTCAGCAGAGTCTGACCAATAAGAGCATGTCAAAGTGCACGCCAAAATTAGGTATTTAATTTCAATGTAAATGGAGAAAAGAAACAATGGGTGGCTTGTATTAGAGGAGCACCTTATGCTTTCCTTCCATTGTAGTCTGTCCTCATTTTGCGAGAGTGAAACTGAGTCAGAGATAAAAGTCTCCTTCTGCCGGGGGATGTAACCTGCACTGTAACGGAGTCCAAACTTAGCCACAAAGACCCTATTGATCAGATGGTTTGCAACTGTTTATCCCTTGGTGGGATTTACTGTAATAAAAAGTGTATCTCATTCCTCAAAGAGTAGTTGAAATCTCTAAAAATCTAAATGACAAAACAAAAGCAGGTACTGTAGCAAAAATAATGCCTCTTTAGATTTGTTGTAGAAAGTTAGAAACACCTCAACAGTGGGCCTGCTGCATTTTGAAAAAGAAAAAAGTTTTACAAGCCTGGGCTACTCATCAAGCCTTGCTTTACTGTACAACATTTCTACATTTCAATCTGCATGTCAATCTGTCCAACAGTGAAACCAACAGGTGACAGCCTCCATTTGAGACTAGGGTTGCAAATTTTCCAGTAAATTTCTGGAAACTTTATATGGAAATTTAGCTGGAATTTTGGAAACATTCCAATTTGGAAACTTTCATGGGAATTAATGGGAATAAACTGGAATGGATATTTTTAATATTGCTTTCCATGGAAAGTTTAGCTGGGGAATTTGGAAACATTCCAATTTTGATTTACTATACTTAGTGGGCTATTCAATTAACACACATGGGTTGTATATTACCCGCCCCCCTCCCCCCAAAAAAAACAAAAAAACTCCCGTATTTTAAAAACTAAATGTAGGCAAGTATATAGTAGCCTATGCTGATTACTGCGTGCATGCATGTCATTGACGAATATAGGGAGGACATTCAACTGAAGTTGCATTAAATCAGGTTGTTTTAACCAAGACTAAGCTGCAAGATGTGTTTTTTAGACTACATTTAAATTCCCTGTTATAGTCTAACAGTATTATAACAAACAATATAAAAAAATATCCAGTTTATTCCAGTTAATTCCCATTAATTCCCATGGAAAGTTTCCAACTTTGAAAATTCCCGGAATTTTGCAACCCTATTTAAGACTCTTGTTACTTTCAAACTGTTTAAAACATATAATTACTACAATGTATAGACGACTTATATTATGCGATATACAAACTCGCATGAAAATTCAGTACTCCTGATTTACAAGCAATACACAAGCAATAAAATAAAGTACAAGAAACAAAGATACAGGTTGAAAACCTGTCTTGCTTTCTTAACCTGCTTTGACTTAAGGAGTGAGGTTAATGATCTCCTGAAAACTCCTTTTGAATGACCACAGATCCTACTGGCAGGATTGTGTGACTGTGTGACACTTGTTGGTAGTGTTTTGATCCTTACAGTCCCATTTTTTTCCATTCATGGCCTCAATGGGTTGGCTTGTTGCACAATCATCAAATACATGGTCTCCATTATTTCAGTCATCTTTTTTTAAAACTGCAAATTGACAAACTCAGAGGTTGATGAGGGATCCTGGTAAAACTACTGGAGGTCGAGTGTGTGTGAGGAGGGTTGTTTTCTGTGGCACGTGCAAAAGTTAAATTGAGGTTGAAACTCCTGATGCCCTACAACCTTCAGAGCAAGGACACTGATAAGACCCTTGAGCACACACACAAAGACAATTGCTTCCAACACAATGGCCCACTCTCTCTTTGTAGTGCTGGTCCTTGCAATTATCTCTAGAAACACATCTATGTCCTGAGAGAAATACATGTGCTATTCATAAATGATATTCCTGTGTGCCTTCCACATGCAGATACCGTTTGTTTAAAGGGGGGGTTTGTCTTGTTTGCATTGCAGTTCCCGCAGGTGGTCTCAGTTATTAACTTCCCATGTTAACCTAGGCAGCATCACATAGCAGTACACACTCCAACGTTGTTACCTAATATTTCATCCTCGTGGGGTTTCTCATTGAAACAAAAAAGTGTTCACCTAATATCTGAAGATCTTTTTTGTGTCGAGAGAAAAAAAGTTATCATCTCTAACATGTCTTTGAGGTTAGTGTGTCAAAACGGCAACGGGCTGGCTACATTGCATGCGTAACATATGTGAAGCAGATGTTCCAACACTACACTTCCACTATAATCAATGAAACTGGCTACACTGGGCACGAGAGCAGTGCATAAGTGGTGCATATGCTTCACGAGATCTGCTCGTCAAGCGTAAAATAGTACATTTATTCTAATAGGTCTTCTATTTATATTTTTTCACTTGAGATGTGTGCAGCCCTTTTACACAGAAATGGTAAAGATAGGTAGATCATAAACTGTCTATATTGCTTTTAGGTTGAAATATCGATAGACAGGAAACAACTATATAACTCAATGAGCGTATTGGCAGATTGGTTTTGAGAGTTTCTGTTTTAATGTCGTTTCCCTCACCTGCGGCCTCTGATAACAGCTGACAGTAAATTGACCTTTCACAGCGCTGTGCTGGCTCCACAAACTGAAGAAACAACAATCCCAAAGCAAAAGCTCTCCGTCTCGCCTGTGACTCACACATTCTTATGCCGTGTGTGTGCAGCAGGTGTAGCCAGATAGATTCCGCAGAACATCTGCTCTGCGAATGGTCCGCATACGTTCCGCGTTCAATGTAGCCAAAGCGTTACTCACAAAAAAAGGCATCGTTACTGGAAACATTCTGGATGTCATCTCTAACAAAATGCTTGAAACAACTTTTGTATAACTCATCTAATCTCAGTTTATTTTTGGCAAAATTTATGGCAAAATTGCTGATAACATACACTTGAAATATCTCCCACACACCCAGCTAAAAAAACATTTCAGTTGCCATCTTAAGCTGTTAAATGATGATGGTTACAGTAAACAGAAACATACGGGCCTTCCATGGAACTAGAGATTATGGTTTTATCAAATTCATTGGAGGGATACACAGGCTCTTCCCTGTTACAAAAACACCCTCCCAATAATCAGAGCACTCCCACTGGTTTCCAAAGAACCATCCCAACCCATTTAATCTTTTCTTCCACCTCCACAATGCCTCTCCATTCGTATTCGTCAGATTCAATCATTTTATACAAAAGAGGTATCATTATTTTTGACAGGAAGGATTCAATTCAGAATTATAAACAACTGACTCCTGAGTACAATGACAATGTTGATATTGCGCTTTCCACTTTCAATCAATCATCTACCGTTCGTTCCCATGTCTGTTATCCTTTAACTACTCCTGACCTGAGATACAGGCAAAGGAAGTTGAATGATTAAACTGAGGCCATACCAAGGCTGGGTTTTTGTATATTTAAACAAAGTGGGACAAAAGCCAATTTGAACTCTGCTCTGGCCAATCACCAAGTGACTCCACCTTCTACGCTAAAAAACTCTGATGCTTAGAAGCGCAATCAGCACTATAGAGAACACTCACTCAATCCACCTCTGACTACAGAGATAGAGAAGACCTCTGTGCATTTTGACTCACACAGAGTTCAGATATGCCTTCAGCGGGACTGGAGATACTTGGATTGGTTCTGGCTGTCCTGGGATGGATCTTAGCCATTGTATCCTGCGCCTTGCCCATGTGGAGAGTGTCAGCTTTCATTGGGGTGAACATTGTCACAGCGCAGACCACCTGGGAAGGCATTTGGATGAACTGCGTGGTCCAGAGCACAGGTCAGATGCAGTGTAAAATCCACGACTCCATGTTGGCTCTCAGCCCAGATCTTCAGGCCGCCCGTGCCCTCACTATCATCTCCATCGTGGTGGCTATCGTGGGAGTTCTGGTGGCCATAATGGGTGCAAAATGCACCAACTGTGTGGATGAAGAGTCGGCCAAAGCTCGGGTTATGATAGCCGCCGGGGTGGCCTTCATCGTGGCTTCTCTGACTCAGCTGATCCCTGTGTCGTGGTCTGCCAATACTATCATCATGGAGTTCTACAGTCCAATTATACCTGAGGCACAGAAGAGGGAGATAGGTGTGGCTCTGTACCTGGGCTGGGCTGCAGCTGCATTTCTGCTCATTGGAGGGGGCATTCTCTGCTCCAGTTGCCCCCCAAAAACTGAGAAAAGGTACGGGCCTCCATCAAAGATGATGTACTCCCAAACTAGGTCGCTGGCCCCAAGTGGTCACGATAGGAGAGACTATGTCTGAACTTGCACCTGCTCTCACACCTTTGCCATCATGGAAAAGACTGCTCAGAGAGAACTGGAGAGGACAGTCCTTTTTATAACCTATATATCTGTCTTCATGTTGAAAAGATTGATTGTAATGCCACCATATAATGTATGCCCTATAGAACAGAGCCTACATCAAACTTGTTTTTCTTTGTTAAATGTTTTGTATGTAACTTTGAGGCTAACAACTGAGGCTAACAACTATGTTAGTGATGTGCCCTGTGTTTTATACTTTATGAAAATAATTGCATAATTTGTGATTCAAATTTAGAGAATAGGTGACTCTGCATTCATACTGTATTGACTGTACGTTTTATAAAAAAAACTTTAGTTTTGATTAAGAAGTTCGACAAAGCCTGTCATGAAGTCACATAATGCAGTTTTGTTATTTATACATTTTGTAAATCACTTTATCTGAAATGTGTCTGACATGTTATTTTTTTTATTTAAAGGCCTTGTTTGTTTTTAAACACAAATTTTCTTGATCATTTAAACTTTTGAAGTACTATTTCAGGTTGTCTTTCACTATTAAGGCTGAAACATTTGGTCATTAAAGTTTGAGGAAAATCATATAAAATACACCTATCAATGACTTTTCAATTCAATTTTCAATTCAATTTTATTTATAGTATAAAATCATAACAAGAGTTATCTCGAGACACTTTACAGATAGAGTAGGTCTAGACCACACTCTATAATTTATAAAGTCCCAACAATTCTAGTAATTCCCCCAAGAGCAAGCATTCAGTGTGACAATGGCGAGGAAAAACTCCCTTTTAGGAAGAAACCTCGTCCAGACCCAGGCTCTTGGTAGGTGGTGTCTGACGGTGCCGGTTGGGGATGTGATGAACAGTGGCAATAATAGTCACAATAAGTCTGTTATTTGTCATGTTTATCAGCAACAACAACAAAAAAGTGTATTTATGCCCTGAATTCTAATGCGACCTAAAAAGCTTTCTCTTCTGTATTACACAGTATGGCCTACATGTGTCCGTAGTATACTCTAGATTTCAATAGGCCTTCAGGTTATGGTAGGTTGGTCATAACAAAACTGACACCCATTGGGAAACTGAAACAACACGTTCAAAAAATAGATTCAATGAAATGTTTGATCTCCAAATCAACAGGTGCAAAGAAAATTTCTGATTCTATGCACCCTGAATACCCAGCCATTAGGCTGATGACTGGGAGTCTGTCACAGCACCTATCCACCTGGCTGTCTCCCACATGTCTGTTGGCTCTATGATAACAAGAACCGCTACTTTGTCAGCTTCCTCACACTCGACTATCTGAACTGCCTTCCCAAACAATGGACCTGTTTCATGTCAGAGGGGGACACTGGGGGAGGGCTGTCAACACTGGGTTTTCTAGGGAGACAGTCCCAGCCCCGAAGAATTTCAAGGGCATTCTGCAGACAGACAGAGTCATTAAGGCCCATCAAACATAACAATGTTGTCAGGTGAAAGCCTCATGAACTCGCACTAAAGGTGATCCTTAAACATGAAGGAGTCCGTAAAGATCAAGAAAGTTTCCCTATCCTTGGTCTTATGACACCTTTTCAAAACCTCTTTGTATCATTTCTAAAAATAAACTGCTGTCAAGCTGAAAGCAAGATGGGTTTGTTTTTTTACATCCTAGAGTATTGGCTTTTTGGAGATGCAAGGTTTTCACTAGTGATGATAAAAAAAACTTAGGAGGGTGTTGCAACAGAAATAGAATTAGAGTAGACAGGACATTCCCATTCAAATCAAGATACCACGATGGTCATAACGGTGGCCATTTTTATGTGTACCATTGCAAAGAGCTGTGACCATTGTAGCTGGCTAATTCATTCTGTTTCTAATGGTCAATGCACAGTGCTGAGCACCATTTTCTTTTGAACTAGTCAAATGACCACAGCAAACAGTTCAATGTCCATTCCACTCTCATTCTATTTCTATGGGTGTTAATGATGAACAAAGGCCAGGCATTTGTCATCTATTAGCCATTTTTTAAAGCATCAGACCTGCAGAGAGATACCTGGGCTAAACATGAGGAAGTGATCTACGAGTTATTTAAGGCTGAAACACAAGCTGTTCAGTGATTATTGAATGACCATCTTTCTGATAACCCGTACATATGTTATACACAGATTCTGAAAAGGTCAGATCCCATTTACAACCTGGTTCATCAACAGGATAAAGAAAAGTTTGTTTTACAATAAAAATACATCAGTCACCTTTTTTCTTGCATAACATCTGTACTTAAAATGAAATACATTCGTTATTTTCAATCATACAATAAGCCTTAATTCACCTTAGAACTGTTTATTTGGTTATGACAACACATGCAGTACTTGCATGCCCTTTCAGCTGTAAAAAAAAGGCCTCTTTGTGGACAGGCCCATTGTGAAGCTGGCCGTGTAAGCTGATAGCAGAGTGTCTCCAGGTCCTTCCTCCCCTTTTGATGATGTCAGCTCCTTCAGGGACTCCTCCCCTCCACCTGATCTGCCATATAAAGGATACTGGCGAAGTTGAGGCAACAGATCATCACACACTCACAGATGCGAGGCCTGGAATTTACTTAATTATTAGTTGGGTCTCTGGTTGAACTCTTCCCCTTTGCAGATTTTTTTTTCTGTGACCTCCTCTCAGGTGTGACACACATTCAGCAGCAGAAGAGGAAGACATTTCAGTATGTCTGTAGGGCTAGAGTTGATAGGCATCTCCCTGTGCATTTTGGGATGGATTATTGCCATTGTGGCGTGCGCTCTTCCTATGTGGAGGGTGACGGCCTTCATCGGCAGCAACATTGTGACGGCTCAGATCATCTGGGAGGGCCTGTGGATGACTTGCGTGGTCCAGAGCACAGGCCAGATGCAGTGTAAGGTCTATGACTCCATGCTCGCCCTCTCCCAAGACCTCCAAGCTGCCCGCGCCCTCACCATTATCTCCATCCTGTTAGCCATCCTAGCAGTGCTCATCGGCATCGCTGGGGCCAAGTGCACCAACTGCATTGATGACGAGGCATCCAAGGCCAAGGTAATGATCATCTCTGGGGTCTTCTTCATTGTTTCCGGGGTCATGCAGCTCATTCCTGTCTCTTGGGCGGCCAACACCATAATCAGGGACTTCTACAGCCCTTTAATTACTGACGCTCAGCGAAGGGAGCTGGGGGCCTCACTGTACATCGGCTGGGGAGCGGCTGGCCTCCTGGTTCTCGGTGGTGGAATGCTCTGCTGCTCCTGTCCGCCACGTGAGACCAGATACAACCCTTCGCGAATGGCTTACTCTGCCTCACGGTCCGCAGGTGGCCCAGGGTTGGAAAGGAAAGACTACGTATAAATGAAGGTCAAAGAGGAAAAGACATTATTGAATTTTAAACCTGTTGTCCACACCAAACTGGTGTGCTGAGGAAAAGAGCTCAATGAAACAAGGAGACTCCGTAATGAAGGATGTGTTTTATTTTGCCTTTCATGTTAAGTATCGCTGACTTAGGCTCTTTGTTTTTCAGAGACTAAAAAAGCATGCAAAGGACATTGAAGTGGAACTTTAATCATGTTTCAAAACAAAAAGCAAAGAAAATGTTAGTGCTGTTTCATAAGGTCAACACACTAAATGTTATCGTACAGTATACAATCATATACTTTTTATACAGTCCTGGTTTCCTAATGTTTACCACTGAATTTTTGTTTAAAAAAACCGCCATGACTGCTTCATGTAACACCTTCATAATTGAGGCACTGCTGTGTACAAAAGAATTAAGAACTGGATGTGTTAAATGGTATGACAAGGTTATCAACTGGATTACGTGATGTAAATACTGTAGTAAGAGTATCATTAATCACCTGTAAATGTCAAGACAGATGATAACTGTACTCAACGCAGATTATAGTGCAGTGTGGTAAGGGGAGGTATGGTGGGGGGGGGGGGGGGGGGGGGGGGGGGGGGAGGTTGAGTGCTTCTGTGCCCAGAGGGAGAACAAAAGCACCTGGGATCATCCATAACAAGAATTATCTTTGTAGTACATGTATCTAACAAGTGTTTTTTTTTTAAATAAACATGCCTGTTTTTTTCCAAGATACTGCATATCTGGTTTCATTTAAAAACATAAATAACCTTTTAACTTACTTATTCTTAAAAACGGCATATTCACTCCCACATAAGTCAGTAAACCGGTAACAAAAATGACGGAGTGCGTTCTATCCAGGTGGCTTCATGAGAGTACCCTGACATTCAATCCCGAGGGCTACGTTACCAGCAACTGGCAACTTAACCACACACGCTCTAAACAATTAGCCACAGGAGCAGTTAACGGGCAGAGGTAAGAAGTGTGAGCCCAGAGGAGTGGAGTCATTCCAGACAGGTTACATGATGTATTCGTTTTCTTACCCTTCAGACTTCAGTTATCATTGGATGGTTAGCTGAGCCTGCATAGTTCTTTCAAAATCCCTGCCACATACTTACACTATTCGTTCACACAATTACACAATTATTCATTCGTGGGAGCTGCCCTGTATCACCACAAACTTCTACTGTTGGCCACTGAACAATTTTTTTAGCCTATATACGGGCAGGTTCCCGGGGATATCTAATTTCCCTTTAATCTTCCACTGTCCTGTTTTTATACTGCCATCTCTGTGTTTTTATGTAATGATAAGATGCAGCAAAGCAGGGCATATTTATTTAGACTCTGGCACATTTAAAAGACCTATCAGCCAGAGTTTCCATGATAGTCAAGCCTTTCAGCAGTCTAGTTATAAAAACACATGCAGTCACGCCTGACAAAGGAAGTGACCTGAAACATTAATGAACATATCATAGTAAATATGGGAGAGGTCCCTTGGCGCTCACATATCACATTACTCTCCAACTATTGTCTCTTACTCCCATATCAATGTCGCCTCTAACAAAGGACAAGAAACTGCTTGACATCTGGTCATGATAAGAGTAACTACAGATTAGAGCTCATTTGTAATTTGTATCCGAGAAGATTACATTTGAGGGTTTTGTATTGGTCAGGCAGGAGTTAAAAGAGCTAAATCAATAGGAACCATACCGTCTGTGGCTGAGATGGACTATGTGACTTTTAAGGTAACAGTCATTTACACACCTTAATACAAAAAGATGTCCTACTGCTAAAATTTCCAGGAAGAGGTTTTTAAGATAATATGATAAATGAGTAAATAACTTTAAGTTTGTACATTTGGCAAAACAAGTGTTTTTTTTATTGGTGTTTAGGTGAAGTAAAGATTATCTAATGCTGTAATGTATGTCCTGACGAATGTTACATATAATGCTAAAATTGTGACATTCTTAGAATTTATGCCTAGTCATTTAGATGACAATTATTTACTTTATGACAATTATTTACTTGCTGATTAAAACAGAACAAAATCCTGAAATAGAGGCTCTCATCATGTCTGGAAATTAAACAAACTGACTTCTAACTGATGAAAAACACAATTTCTTTGTTTTGTGACTAAATGACTGCTACAGTAAACGGGCCTGTGTAGGACATCACATAACACTAACCAAAACAGCAACATTTAAAAA
Organism: Zingel zingel; assembly: GCA_023566125.1. Taxonomy (NCBI): domain Eukaryota; kingdom Metazoa; phylum Chordata; class Actinopteri; order Perciformes; family Percidae; genus Zingel; species Zingel zingel. The sequence continues at coordinate 37,091,266 of CM042316.1, read as the reverse complement.
CACAAAATATACACCAAATAAATTGTGCTCTTTCCACATTAGTGTGACAGAGCATGTTTACCAGTCAGCAGTTTCCTATGTGCTGTTCCAGTGACTTGTCTAAGACCCTCAGGCATGTTTGGTCTTTGTTAAGCTAATCATTGATTCTTACAGAGGTGATTCCCTTTTGACTAATGGTAGCATATCAAATTAACATTTTCTTTTGAAGTGCGAGAGTGAGAAAGAGAGACAGTAATGTTTCTATGTTTTGACAAGAAACAACAAAACTATAAATCTAACAGCAGCGTTGTAAACCACAAGTTCCTGAGGCTATGAATCTCACCAAATACCTGACCCTGGCTGACTGCAGAAAAAGACAGACGGACAGAAAAAGGCATTCTGTGAGTCTCTCTCGTCATGCTCCGCTGGCTCTGGCCAAACTTTGGTCACATGACCGATACTGGGGAATGTGAAGGGCAGAGAGGTTGCCTAGCACCTGAAGTCAAAAAGAGAAAGCAATCTTCCCCCCCTTCCTGAAAATAACACAGGCTCACTGTGTCCACTAAGTGGGAACGGAAACACACTGAGGTTTCTTACCTGCAACGGCAAGTTATCTAAACCACAAAAGACCCACAAAGGAATTAATTCAACAAGAAGAATTCTCTCTCATTCAAAGTTACAGAATCTTAACAGGCTCTTCTGTTCGAAACTCTCTCACCAGGAACCACATTCCACCAAAGTCTACAGAAGAACATTTTCCCTCCTGAAAGAAGTTTTATTTGAAGGAACTTATTTTAGCTGAGATATATCCCCAACATATCACGGCCTGAAGTGAGCTATTGCTTTTATGAAGTCAAGTATGTAGTAAGTATCAAGTATGGCAATTAGAGCTGCAAAGATGAATCAATTAATTGACTGGTTGTCAACTATTAAATTAATCAGCAACTGCTATGTTCACATTTTACAATGTATGATCCCACCGGCCTGATCACGCGGCTGCAGAAGAGGTGTGTATGTATGTATGTATGTATGTATGTATGTATGTATGTATGTATGTATGTATATATATATATATATATATATATATATATATATATATATATATATATATATATATATATATATATATATAAATTCTCTTTTTCTCCCACTCTCTCTCTCTCTCTCTGTGTATGTCACACCTCTTTGTTTATATGCATTGGGTGAAAAAGACTTCCACAAAGAATACACCGGTGTAGCCTCGATTATAGCTCCTCCGTCGAGGCTCCTTGCTCCTTGATCCTCTCTCCTCGAGATGCTTTAAATGACTGGGACGTTCTTCAAGACGGTGCGCTGAGATCAATTTCCGGGTAACAAGCTGGAGGATCAAGGAGCTGAGGAGGAACAAAATCGGGAATAGGGAAAGGGTCCTAGATAGTATGGATGTAAACAACTCTGGATGTAAAATACTTTAAAAAAAAAAAACTTTCTTTGCAAGTGTTTTATGAGGAAGGAAATGCACACAACACGTTTGCAAGACCACAGTGTTTTTGTTATACAGACTGGTATTTTTCTTTGACATATTTTAAGTAGTTCAGGGCTAAGCAGCTTAACGGTATCAAGATGCAAGACTCCTTAAATCTCTGAGATGATCATAAATAATACTGTGCTTCGTCTTCACCAAAATAAAATGATAAGGGAGTTAAGGGAGGGCGGTGTACAGAAAGGTACACAATGTGATTACTTGGGTGAGGTTGTATTGGCGAAACTCCTTCATGCGTGTATGCGTGCATGCATATTTTGGTGGAACATCTACCTATTAGCTCATTGGCGAGGCCCATATGAGCAAATGTACTGCTGATTAAGTTCCCAGTCAGATGCCAACAGATCCCTCCCTTACATTCCAGCCGAGTGCCTTCCAGCTAAGCAGAGATCAGAAACACTCCCTCTCATCACTTTTCAGTTTTGCGGTATAATTAAATGAGGTTAAAGCTAGTTCGGGGTGACAGCAGCCACGAGAGAGTGAACATATAAGGTCACTGGTTCTAAAGCAACACCCCTACAACACTTTTGGTAAAATGTGGGTGGAAGAGTGAAGTGTGCAACATCCTCCACTCACTGAGCAGCTACTGGCCAAGAAGAGTTGAGCAAGGCACTTACAAATGAAATGGATGTTGTGGCTCTAACACTAAAAGTCAAACATAGTGCAATTCTTATTCTATTCTATTGTTCCTTATATCCAATAGTATTGCAACAAAAGAGAGGAGTGGGGGGGGGGGACTAGTACAGCATGGCACTACACAGTAAGAGTGTTTTGCCCAAAGAAACAACCGGTGAAAAATATTCTGCTGCCCTCAAGTGGTCAAAGTTAGAGCAGTGTAATGGACGAAAATACTACATTGGCTGTTAAAGATTGATAAACAGTTATATGCCGTTATTTCTGTGCAACAACTGATATGATATGAAAAAAAGAAATGAACATGCTCTTGATAATCTTACATGAAAATGTTTTTTTTTATTTTTTGCCTTAGCCTCTTAAGAGTCACTGTACCATATACGGTACAGTTTGTGGTTGTGGCGTCGCTGTAACCTCCATTCATAAACGTTTTTATAACTTTACAGCATTAAATCTTCAAAATATACAGCCATGCGACACACCAATTGAAAGCTTTGTCTCTCATGATTAAATTAAGCCCACACACCAAGCATAAGATGATGTATAGCAGTTACACAACTGCTACAAAGTTAAAGAAAATAAAACAATTCAGCGTAAACAGTGCAGCTGGTGTGTAGTGCATCCATACCTTTTTCCTTGTCCCTTTAGCCAATGCGGGGATTTTTTGCCCAAAACCTTTTTTTCTTAAATCCCCAAGAGTCCAACGAAATGGAATATCCAAGCCATTATATCCAAAACGAGCTGTTTGCCTCACAACCTTGACGTTTCTGACCGAATAACAACAGAAAATCGCTACACTGTAGCTCATTTCCGCACTTCTATCGCGTCTCGCTCTTCTCTCGAGGCTCCTAGCAACTTGATGTGGGCGTCACTGTATTCTCTGACTTCTACGGTTTTCTATAAGCCAATCGGTGCATGTTTGTCTGTGATAGCCCTATTGGAAGGCAAAGAAGTCTCTGACACGTTGTGACCCCACGTGAAAATTATCGACATTTGCTCGGACCAGTTAGATTTAAATGCTATAAGACCCGCCTACATTTTTAGCGAATGAGCAGACGAGTCGATAGACACCAAATGTGCCCCTGAAATTTTAACCCTGTCATGGCTGGAGCTGTGTCAAAGCAAAAACAGGACCTCCTGTAAGCATATGGCACCCTGTGCAATGTATAATGACTTATTTCTATATATTTATGTGTATAGTTATTTCAAGTATGTGTATGATTGATGTGGGTGTGTTTGTGTATTTGAGAAGTGTTTTATTTAGTACTTTATTGGCTTTTTTCTTGGCACTTTTCAAATGGAAATCAGAAAAACGCACAGACATATATGTAGAAAACAATTCATATAAAATCAATTTTTGAGTCTTTTGGCTTCTGGATTTTTTCTGAAGTAAGCTCAGACATGTGGCTATGGCATTGGTGTATCTTACCAGATGTGTTTACAGCAGTGTATTTTAATAATTTTACAGATGTATGACTTGGACGGAAATAAAAACCCTCCATTCTAGCCTCTGTAACTCTGTGTCAGTAAGGCCTAGAATCACCCTGACACTTTTAACAAAAACTTGAGCGTGTTACCTTTCCAATGATGTCAAGCACATCCCTGAGTGTCAAAGTATATGGGAGCTGTACCACTTTTAATTTGGGTATGTCATTGTAGTAAAAAAATAAAAAAAAACTTTCTTTGCAAGTGTTTTATGATGAAGGAAATGCACACAACACGTTTGCAAGACCACAGTGTTTTTGTTATGCAGACTGGTATTTTTCTTTGACATATTTTAAGTAGTTCAGGGCTAAGCAGCTTAACGGTATCAAGATGCAAGACTCCTTAAATCTCTGAGATGATCATAAATAATACTGTGCTTCGTCTTCACCAAAATAAAATGATAAGGAAGTTAAGGGAGGGCGGTGTACAGAAAGGTACACAATGTGAGCCACAGGATTACTTGGGTGAGGTTGTACTGAATAAAATAGAATAGAATATACTTTATTGTCCCCTAGGGGAAATTTGTCATGGACTCAAGAGTGCGTAGTGCATTGTAGTAGCTGCCATTACAGACAATAAATACACGTAAAAAAAAATAAAAAATAAATACAGAACACCAAGTTATTGCACACTTCTCAGGCCTATATATTACAAATCGTACAAATCTATTTAAAGTTTTGATTTAAAATTTTGATGGAGACTGGTACGAAGGAATATTTAAAACGGTTCGATTTAGTTTTAGGGATTCTGTACCTTCTGCCAGTAGGCAAGAGCTCGTATTCCGTTTGAAGGATGTGGGATGGGTCCAACAATACTCTCCGCGCCTGCCTAAGTACAGACTGCTCATAGATGGACTGAAGGGAGAGTTTATCAGTCCTCCCCATCACCTTCATAGCAGTCTGTACCAGGCGCTGCAACTTTGATTTGGACTGTGTGGAGAGATTGCCGAACCACGCCGTCATCCCATACCTGATAACACTCTCCATCACTGCCTGATAAAATAAAAACATGATGTTCTGGCTGACACCAAACACCCTTAGTCTGCGTAAGAAATACAGTCTTTGCTGTAAACGGGAACATACATAATCTACGTGGTCACTCCAGTTTAAGAGGTTATCCAGGTGGATACCCAGATACCTATAAGAAGTGACCTGTTTACTATCCTCCCTATGAATGGACAAAGGGGTATGATCCCCCACAGACCGAGGGTCAAACACCATCTCCTCAGTTTGTTTAATGTTAATGGTGAGATGGTTCTTGTCACACCACAGAACAAATTTGTTAACCTCCGTAAAGTACAATGATGGATCTGAGTTCTGGTGAAGCAGACTAAGAATGGCAGTGTCATCAGAAAATTTAAAAAACAGGTTGCCCGGGAGACTATTATTACAGTCGTTAGTATAAAGGGTGAACAGGACCGGTCAACTTACACAACCCTGAGGTGCACCCGTACTAATGCATTTTGATTCAGAAAGCGAGTCGTTAATCCTAATATTTTGGGTTCTATCTTTTCAAAAAGAATAAAACCATTTAATAATAGAAGGATTAACATTCATCTGAGTTATTTTCTGTAAGAGCAGATGAGGCCGTAATGTATTAAAAGCAGAACTAAAGTCAATGAACAAAAGGCGTGCATAGGCCTTGGGATCCTCCAGGAGCTTAAGCGTTAGGTGGGTGATGCTATTAATTGCATCGTCTGTACTCCTCCCCTGCCTATAAGCAAACTGGAGTGGATCTAATTCAGTATTGACTTCAGATTTCAGTATGGATACCATGTATTTTTCAAAACATTTCATGACGACAGAAGTTAAAGCCACCAGTCTATAATCATTATTTTCTGTAGGACAGGGTTTCTTTGGAATGGGAATGATGGTAGATTTTTTCCAGAGAGCAGGAACCAGATGGGAATCTACAGACCTCTGAAACACAGGGCACCATGCAGGGGTTAGCTCTGCAGCAAAGGTATAAGGAGAAAAGCAGAGATGCCATCTGGGCCTGCAGATTTCTTTTTACATACATGGCTGAAAAGTAACTGAATTTTGAGGGGACCAACTACTAACCTAGAACAGGTGTCAGTTGTAAATGACTGTAGTACATTATTACATTCCAACGAGTAGTCCTGTGTATCAAACCTCAGAAAGAAATCATTAAATTCATCTACTTTACTCTGCTCATCATATGTTGTGAGGCCCTTTCTATGTGTTGTCATATTTGTAACAGATTTCATGTAGACCCAAAGTTTTTTAGAGTCCATAGAGGCAAAATTCTGTTCTATAACATCCATATGTTTCCTTCTTGCATCCCTTAATGGCTGATTAAGCTCCCTTTGAACTGATTTCAACCCCATCCTATCATGATTCCTAAAAGCCATTTTCTTCCGGTTGATACAGTCCTTTAAATCTCTGGTGATGTATGGCTTACTGTTAGGGTAGATTGTAATAACCTTCTTGGTGGCCACACAATCCTCACAGAATTTAATATAATCCGTAATAGTGTCAGTGGCCTCATCAATACCCAAACGAATATTCTACTGGCGAAACTCCTTTATGCGTGTATGTGTGCATGCATATTTTGGTGGAACATCTGCCTGTTAACTCATTGGCGAGGCACATATGAGCAAATGTACTGCTGATTAAGTTCCCAGTCAGATGCCAACAGATCCCTCCCTTACATTCCAGCCGAGTGCCTTCCAGCTAAGCAGAGATCAGAAACACTCCCTCTCATCACTTTTCAGTTTTGCGGTATAATTAAATGAGGTTAAAGCTAGTTCGGGGTGACAGCAGCCACGAGAGAGTGAACATATAAGGTCACTGGTTCTAAAGCAACACCCCTACAACACATCTGGTAAAATGTGGGTGGAAGAGTGAAGTGTGCAACATCCTCCACTCACATACATACCTGGACACTCTAACTGCTCTTAACTTTTAAATTATGCTAAATGTCATTTATTTATTAACTGTACAATAACACAATACCATACACAGTCCTATATATCTATACATTTATCTGTAGTTTATTGTTGTTTTACTGTTTGTTTGCTTTTTGCAAAAAATATTTAGCTAAAAGTCTATGTATATTGTTATTCTTATACTGTATTTTTTTCTATACCTCTTTATTTAAAGAGTGTTTTGTTTGTATGCTGCTAAAATCTGCTGCTGGATATTTAATTTCCTTGCGGGAGTCATCCCAAAAGGATCAATAAAGAGAAGTCTAAGTCTAAAAAGTCTCACTGAGCAGCTACTGGCCAAGAAGAGTTGAGAAGGCACTTACAAATGAAATGGATGTTGTGGCTCTAACACTAAAAGTCAAACATAGTGCAATTCTTATTCTATTGTTCCTTATATCCAATAGTATTGCAACAAAAGAGAGGAGTGGGGGGGGGGGGAGTATTTTGTAAGAGTGTTTTGCCCAAAGAAACAACCGGTGAAAAATATTCTGCTGCCCTCAAGTGGTCAAAGTTAGAGCAGTGTAATGGACGAAAATACTACATTGGCTGTTAAAGATTGATAAACAGTTATATGCCGTTATTTCTGTGCAACAACTGATATGATATGAAATAAAGAAATGAACATGCTCTTGATAATCTTACATGAAAATGTGTTTTTTTTTTTGCCTTAGACAGAGAAAATCTTTTCTTCCTGCATCTATATTTACATTGACACTTCAAGGTGCTAACCACATTTTAATGTTGCAAGTGTGGATATTTGTGAAATTGGAATCGTTATCTGAAAATCAAGTATCGGAGCTCCTTTTTGAAAGTTAATTTTCTAACCATTGGGGGGAAATGATGTCTACAAAAGAAAGTGACATTGCACTGCTGATATGGTATGCCTGCTAAAATTTGGCAGGCAGTGGTTTTTGGTTCGTCCACATAAAACCCATCGATGTTTTCCAGGTTTAAAGCAAAAACACATAATAACACATGTAAACAGTACTACTACTACAGCACAGTGGCGGCTGCTGGTCTTTCAAAGAGGGGAAGTTCATTTTCGGCCTACATCATAAAAATTGTCCATTTATTTATAATAATATATATAATAATAATGATATATATATATATATATATATATATATATATATATATATATATATATATATATATATATATATATATATATATATTCTTTGTCACAGCACTTCCAGTCAGCCAGCTAACTTTGTCATACCAGGAGAGCTGAAAAGACCTGTTACTTTGCCCTATCTTTTGCACTAAATCAATCTTAAGTGTTGATCTAACCCTGCTGTTTAATTCTAAGTTTCTCCGCGAAAGGAAGACTTTCAAATGGCTTTGCCAAAACCAGGTCAACAATATTAGCATTGTCTGCCATCGTGTGCAGTTTGCTAGCTGGCTAGTTCACCCATAGCCTAACTAGTTCAACACTAGCCTAGCCTACTGTATGAATGAATGAACAAACGATCTAACAAAATAAAACGATATTAAACTCGAAGGAGGAAATGTGGGAATTAGGTTACAAGTGAAACAAGGAATGTGGTGTACACTTGTATGAAATGTATGATGAAAATTGACTTGCAATTTCGCCAAGCAAATACCAAGAAATAGGTTGCAGCAGTTTGTCTTTCAACACCAGTTGCAAAATCCACGATGTGACTGAGCTGAGCTCTGGCTCTGCTCGAGTAGCTTCGGCGACTTTTTATAGTACAAAATCGCTGTCAATCAAAAGGAGATGCTGCCTTTCGACAGACCCTCCAATCATCACGCAGAAGCCCAGCGTCCAGGCCAGCAGGGAAATGCACTGTGATGCTAAGGGAATGTATGAGAAGGAAATCAAGTCAGCTGATTCTGAACGAACTCGTCTTCGAGATGAACGTTTTCTAACGCATTTTTGGTCAATAAAATGTTAACACAATAGTACATATTTGACCATTACATTTTAGACATTTTAGGGGAAGCCAAGCTTCCCTTGCAGTCTTAAAGAAATCACCACTGCTACAGCACTACTACAGGAAAGGACAAATGACAAAGCTCTGTCCAGCCCATGTGGACTCAAAACCTTAACATTTACATACAGGACATTTTTTAAGGACCAGCTTCTGGGATTTGTGTGTATAAACTGTGAGCCACAAACTGCACAGTATGTACATTACATAATGAAGTCTTTATTGCACATTAATCTTACAGCTTTTAGGTATAAAAATACGCAAATCCTAAATGGATTAAGAATGCCTACTGTAGATTACAGATAGAACTTTGTCACTGCTTGTGTAAAACTTTGGTAAAAAACAATCAAATTATTCACAAGCGTCATAAGCCCCCGAAGCAATAATCAGAGTAAGACGATAACTTTTCTAATCATGTCAACAAACACTTAAAAGGCTTTGCAATGGCTGCGGAGAGAGAGTAATTCCTGTTCTTTGGGGGTTTTGTGTACACAGGTGAGAAAAAAGGGCCAATATGGTGATATAAATGCATACTGAGATAAATAATATTTCTGTGAAAATGTGAAAGATTTAAGATGGATCATTAGAGGATAAACATTCATATCTCACCGGCAATAGGTTTCTGTATGTTATTATATAGAATAACATAATGTGACCTGATGTTGTATGAATGGTTAGACTTGATGTAATGAGATGTGTTGTGGTGTAACATTCAGTAATGCAACATCATGTGCCAAGGCAAAAAAGGACCTTGCATGATAGCAATTAAAAATTTTTTACAACATCCTGGGTCTGTATTTGATGGACAATAATGTGAAGAACACCACCAAGTCGCACCAAATAAGCCAACAACAATAAACTGCAGGGTTAGATTACTTAGCCTATAGGTGCTTAAACAATCCCTTAAATATTTGCTACCAATGGTACACGTCGCCCCATCCCCAGATGTGTCCCAGTATTTGTCGAGCATGTAACAGAGTCATGGTTAAAACAGTCAGGACTTTGGCAGGGCTAAAAGTCTAAACAAGAAGAGACATGACCTGACGTTATGTACATTCTCATAATGTTACTTATGCGATACTTATACAGTAGAAAGTAGGTCTGCACGATTCGGGGAAAAATATGAATCACGATTTTTTTTTTGCATAGAATTGATGTCACGATTCTCTGCCACGATTTTTTTCTCACAAAGTGTAATGTTTATTGCACACATGAACCATGACAAAACAAACAAATTGGCAGTACCAAACATAGATTTCTTATGGCACCTATAGCACATTGCGCATCACTACAAGCCTGTAAACATAGAGGCTTCAATGAATAAGGAAAATAAAGTACATACTGGCCATTTAAGTACAGTAAGCTACCAGAAATAGTGACATATAACATATTGAACTAAATATGGCCCTGATACAGGCTCTATCTGAACTCCTTGAACATGTCTTAACATCATTAAAACATGTCAATGTTAATTGCTTTCAATAAATTAATTGAACAATTAATTTATTGTGCAGGCCTAGTAGAAAGAACTTAAAACTTTTTAAACCACATTTATCCTACATTTCTACTTTGTGATATTAGAAAACTACTTTTTGATAAGCCATTGGCAAGTATAACTTTCGACTAGGACATTACATTCATACATTTTAATAATGCAATTTCTCTTTGTCCTGTATAATAGGGCTTTATTTCATCTCCCTTGCTTTGGCATCCCATAAAACATAAAATCCCTTAGAGTGCAGAAATATGAAAACGATAAATATAAAACTGCTTGAGGAGCATAAAAACCTCATCATCTGCTCTCGTCAATTTTTTTTTTTTTATCACTATCATCTCTCTGCCACTGTGAGATGGATACAGATTCTTAATGGCATGGTGCGTGTTTGTGTATATCTGGCCTGCTTTGTGTAACACAATTTGTATTGTTTGTATTTGCTTTCATTTACGACTGTTTGACTGCATTTATTTACACTGTTCAATCAGACAGGAGGAATGTAAATCCGGTTAAAACTACATGACACACATTATCTCCCAACTCCATGGTATCACAGGGGAGAATTGCTGTACTTCAGGTCAGTTAACACTACAAACACACCAAACACAGATACAGGCTCATGGACACTTGCACGCAAACAACAGAGCTCTTTTATAATCTGTGCATCATCATCCATGGTTGACAGATTTATGTTTGGTTGATTCTAGCTGGGTCTTAAATGAAACGTGGCCTCTCGCCGCAGTGATGGGGACAGCACACATTCTTTCATTGAAATAACATCTCTTGGTGTAGACCAATCTGTTGCCTGGATTATTTTACATTTTGCATTTTTTTTTAAATAAGTTAGAACTGTCCTCACCTAAAAAACAGTTGTTATACCACTGCAAAACCTCGTAGGGGGGAGGTCAGGGAGGATGACAGGGCACACAAAGTGTCTGACTTTAACACCAGAGACCACAATCTGCATCACGTCTCTTAACAACTGTAAACAGTGCTTTCTTCGGTGCAATCTTTCTAAGTGTGTGAAATGCGATGCACACCAGGCAACTAGGTGGCACACACATCACTACCAAGACCACGGACCTTCCTTCTACTTGTCTCCCTCTCCTCTTCCTCCCTCCCTCTCCTCTCCCTAGTAGCGCTAAGCAAACAACACACACACACACACACCGATTTTACCCTTAGAATGGAACGCGACGGTTGAGCAAGATTTCCACTCTGGAGGATGGTTCAACTTTTTTGCATTTTTAAGCCCCAAAAATGCCGTCGCCGTCTAAACACAATATCATGTTGCGCAATATTATATCGAGGGGTGCAAGATATATCGACTCAATATCGTTATCGAAATATATATATTATATATTATATATTTTGTGGAGCGCTGCGTCCCGTCCGTTGGCTGTGTGGCTTAGTTGTGTTTGATTTAGAGCCCCCTTGAAACGCTGTAATGATCATGTTTCATTGGCCAGTTACCGTGCCACTTGTACATGTTAGTGCACGTCAGCGCACGGGTCCACTACGTGATAAACCCTAAGGAGCGTACCACGTGACGTGTGTGCATATTTCGACAGAGTGACAGTGTAAGTGAAGAAATAGATAGAGACAACAAAACGGAACGAATCAGAGAAGCGAAAGAAAAGTTGTGTCCTGTTCTCTTTATTTATTTATTTTCTACTGTCCAACCAGTACAACATGTCCTGTTCTGTAGACATGGTCCTTATTTATTTATTCATGTTGTACCAGTCCAATATGACAGTCAGTTGAAATAAACCTTGTGTTGTATTTGTTATGAATCTATTTTGATGCGTTTTCCCGTAACTTTTGTAATTTTAAATATGTTTAAAAATATTGAAATTAATATTGATATCGCAATATTCATAATCGATATCGCAATATCACATTTTGTCAATATCGTGCAACCCTATTCATAAGGCATGTCTCTGTAACTCTGTCATGCCCTGCAAGCAAAACCTATTGCAGCCATCTTTAATTATCTTGCCTCATTAATCACTTTCAACTTAGTATCTTTCCCTATCTTTAACAGCACTGTGTGATTTTACAATAGGGTGGGTCTACGTATGTTTTAAGCTATATTGTGTTTTCAAATACATATCAACCAATGTATTTGTCAGTGCATTTCTCTCTCTAGCTGCATTAAACAACATTTACACATCCAGCAGACACAGGGCAAGCTGTGAACATCAGGGGAGCAGAGACATACCAGTAGCCTATAGGCCTACATGGAATATATAAGAATATAGCCTAATAAATAGATTGTTTGGTTGATTCATTTTCAGATCATATTTCTCTAATGGCTAGTGGCCAATAAGTCATCAGGGAAATAATTAATTATTTGAAGAAGGTGTAGAGGGACTATGGGTTTGATCTCATGGTGGTGAAGTATTTGACACATGTATTGAAGATTGAGTATATATGCAGGAAAATGGTTTGCATATGGACCCAGTGTGATGTTCCTAGGGGAAGTGCTCACCATTAATCATTTTGCTTTGGATGGGAAGCATACTGTGTGATACCCTCTAATGAGGATTAATGGTCTCTGGTTGTGTATGAGTGATGCCTAACGACAGAAAAACCTATAGGCTAAGTCATACTCATTTGTGACAACAACACATTCTTGGTGCAAAAAACTATCTGCCCTGAGGGAAGGGTCTACACACACAAACACACTCAATGAATATGCCTAATTCTTTTTTCTTTTCCTTTTTCACTCATTCCTTCCATTTATTTTAATCAGCAGGAGAGCCGCTCTACCACTGTTGAAACATGCAGATGATATCCATCACTTGGGCACCCTCTCATCCAAACAAAAAAACTTCTCCTTGCCAGTGGCGTTTTAATTGGAAAGAAACTAAAGTTGGGCTACTTTTTACAGATGCAAAAAAAACAGAAAATTACACAATTCAAAATAAACGATGACAATGGCGCAGCGACTGCAAGCAGCTTTTTGTTTACATTCAACATGACGGCCACCGAAGCACAGCAACCCGTTGATGCCGCTGTCGCTGCTACGTCACCCAGATCGTTGGTCTGATTGGTTGAAGGACTATCCAATTGCGCCCAGAGGCATTTGAGCAGCGTCCATTGGTGATGCCCCTTTGAAAATGGACTGTGAATGAACATTGCCAGCCAGATCTACTCTCAGTTACAACTGAGAAGGGTCTGGTGTCAACCAGGCTAGTGTGTGGGCGTTGGCGGAAAATGGTAAAAGAACCAAACAAAACGGTAGGAGAGAGTCTCCCGGAGAGGTGGCATGGTGACTGGGAGCCTTGGGCCCAGGGGCTCCCAGTCAGCTCAAGTCCACAGCCCCACTTACATGTACCTGCAAGAGAAGAGCAAACACAGTACAATCAGCAGGCTTTAGAGGGCCGTCTTGAAATGTTGAAATGCTCCAAATGTCTGTCTGTGTAGATATGTACATTATGTATATGTACATACTGGTCTATGGTATGAAACTGGGACACACCCTTAGAGTCCACTACATGTAAAAACACTTGAACACATACAATTCTTCATCTTTCAGCTCACACCAACCGTTAACTTGTTGTTGGAATGTTTTGACAGGAAAGGGGTGGGATTGACCTGTGTTTATACTGAAATGTGTAGGCTATTTGCACATATTTCACTGGCCAATTCAGTGGTGAAATCAAAGGTAGAGGCAAAACCAACAGTTTTGACAGATAACCCTGGATTATTTTTTACGACCTGCCATCTTGTTGAGGGAAAAGCTCATTAGAAAGCAGAGTGATGGACTGTTGACCCCCACCCACTAATTTACACTTTTTAGCATATTTACTTTAACATATATTAGCTCTAGAGAAGATTATAGGATGCAACAAGGGTCCAGATCCTCAGATTACCCATCATCATTTCATCAAGAGGAACATTTTTAAGTAAACGTGTTACCTCTTGCAACTTTAGCGCAGAGAAACACACATTTAAATCAGAGTACCAAATACACCATGCAGTAAATGTATTAATCACTAAGACATCAAACAACACTCAGCAGTTCCTCAATGATCAATACAAATCAAATTGCACTTGCAGATTCATATCAAGATTTTTTCCTGGGAGGTGCCCGAGTGAGCAGCTGCTTGTAGTTAGAGAGAAACCAAAACATCCTGCCCCGTCCGATCAATATCCATCACTATAAACACCCAAGCGACCGCCATCCTTCAGGTCAATGAGAGGAGGAGGGAGAAAGAGAGAGAGAGAGAGAGAGAGAGAGAGAGAGAGAGAGGCGGGTTGAGCCGGTGATTGCAGACTATGTGCGCTCCGTGGATGCCAGTCAGTCAGCTTTCCAATAAACCATGCTGGATTCATGGCGTTATGCGACTGCCGTCGGGACACTTCTGGACAACAATTCCTAGACGCGGACCTGCTTATGTTTTTTTTCTGGGGTTTGGTTGCAGACTTTGACACTGAAAACATGAAATAACCAAAGGTGAGGTCCACATTATTTTCCTTTACGTTCTTCTCACCATGCATGCAGCCTTCTTTACCTCGGGTTCTGTGACCTTTGTACAACCGTTTCCAGTGTTTGGTCTGTCTTTTTTTTCTTTTTCTTTCAGAAGGATAATTGGGAATCGTTCATTGTAGTTGTTTATTATAGCATGATATGGTCGTTGAGGATTATGTAAGCATGGCAATTGCATGTCTGGCAGAGTGAAGGGAAGTGACACAAATCAAAAGAACACGAATACTCTAATCTCTAATGACTTCACACGTTTAAGCATGTATGGATAACAATAGGATAATACATGTTAATGCTTATCACAGTGAAATCCAGTGCTGTGCGAATGGCCACATGTAGGGGTACAGTTTCTGTCCTCAGCTTTTTAAAAGAGAGGTTGAAGGTGAGACAGTGGACACAATACATTTTAGATCAAGGGGTTCACCGTCAGTGTGATGGTGTTGAGGCTGAGCAACACACTGAACCACTCTGACCTCTGACCCCCACACAGAGTGATGGGGAGCAAGAACAAAAAGTATCTGTCAGACACAAGTCACTGAAAAAAGAAAAACTTAATGACCATTTTAAATTGTATTTATGAACATTAAAAACAGGAGACACAAAGAGCAAAAATAATTTAAAAGCCTAAAGAGATTACAAAATATAATAATTTAAATAAGTTGATAAAAGAAAAATAAAATAAATAAAATAAATATCAAATATAACAATGATTTTAGAAAAAGGCAGAAAGGTATTTTAGGAGATTGTTGTGGGCTCTTGTAACTTGAATTGATCATTCGTCACTATTTTTGATTGGGTGCTAATTACTGAGTTAGTGGTGTAAACTATTACGTGCAGCCCTGTGGGGTGGTGCAACACAGGCATGGCTTAGGTATCAGGGGAAGCTGGTTGCAACACACACACATACACACACACACACACACACACACACAGTCTTCTAGCATTGTTACATAAACTTATATAAGCTGTTGGTGGATGCGGGGTCATGCGGGGTATTTGTGTGTGCCTGCAAGTTCCCTCCATACCTGTCCCTTTAATTTGGGTATCAGCAGCCACAAAATCAGATGAATTTGATTTCTGAGCCTAACCCAGGATTCACCCACACCTGCGAGAACGCTGTATGCTGCCCGAATACACAGTGATTTGAAGCTGAAAGTACAGATGAGATACAAATTAAAGGAAACGAAATGTAACAAAAAAGAAATTATCTAGAACAACAAAGTTTGAGAGCAGATGCATTTTTTTTAATTTCTTTTACTTAGTTTAAATCTTGTTTCTTTTAATGATCAATCTATTAAGGAAAGGCAGGCCTTGAACTCAGGCTCCTCTGTTGCATGGAGTTCTTAAAGGTTCCATGGCATGAAAATGTCACTTTATGAGGTTTTTTAACATTAATATGCGTTCCCCCAGCCTGCCTTTGGTCCCCCAGTGGCTAGAAATGGCGATAGATGTAAACCAAGCTCTGGGTATCCTGCTCGCGAATTATTTTTTTTTTGCAGGATGGTAGGGGGAAGACTCATGAATATTCATTAGGGAACTCATCGCTGAATGGCTAGTACTCGTTGCCTGCTCTGGTTGGGGTGGTTAGGTTTAGGCAAGAGGAGGGTTATGTTTAGGCAAGAGGAGTGGGATTGGTTATGGTTAGGATAAGGATGTCAGGTCGAGCCACTCAGGGATGAGTCTTCCCCTACCATCTTGCAAAAAGAAAACTTGCATCCTGCTCTGCCTTTGAGAAAATGAAAGCTCAGGTGGGCTGATCTGGAATCTCCTCCTTATGACTTCATAAGGAGGAAGGTGACCTCCCCTTTCTCTGCTTTGCCCGCCCAGAGAATTGAGCTCGCCCATGAGAAAGAGAGAGACATCATGGCTTGCAAACAAGCAAAGCATGGCAGTTGGTCAAGGCCACACCCCCACCCTCCACCTTGCCCCCCCTCTCTCCTCCTCAATAGCATTTAAAGCTACAGACACAGAAATGGCACATCCTAAGGAAAGTTCATTGTGGGACTGGCTCTAGTGGCTGTAATTCTGCACCAAGGCTGAATTTCAGGAAAGAGACTTCAGATACAGTATTAGGGGACCACTAAGTCCTATATAAAAGAGACTTCAGATACAGTATTAGGGGACCACTAAATCCTATATAAAAGAGACTTCAGATACAGTATTAGGGGACCACTAAGGCCTATATAAAAGAGACTTCAGATACAGTATTAGGGGACCACTAAGGTCTATATAAAAGAGACTTCAGATAAAGTATTAGGGACCACTAAGGCCTATATAAAAGAGACTTCAGATACAGTATTAGGGGACCACTAAGGCCTATATAAAAGAGACTTCAGATACAGTATTAGGGGACCACTAAGGCCTATATAAAAGAGACTTCAGATACAGTATTAGGGGTCCACTAAGGTCTATATAAAAGAGACTTCAGATACAGTATTAGGGGACCACTAAGGCCTATATAAAAGAGACTTCAGATACAGTATTAGGGGACCACTAAGGCCTATATAAAAGCATCCAAAAAGCAGCAAGTCATAGGACCTTTAAGTGTTTCTAGATTATCCCGCCTTTCTGATGAAATGAAATTATAATGAAGCCAAACTTTATTCTTGCGGTCTGTTATCATAAAACGTAACGATCTGCTGTATGTAATATGGTACAAAACCAGTAGAATTTCCATGCAGACAATGGAGGTAGAAAGGAAACTTTTTTAACCAGTGGGGTCGAGGGTGTGGCTCTCCCTGACTTCTTATTAGGAGAGATCATTTGGTTGTTTGTAGATGCAGAAAAAAAAAAAACTCAGAGAGGCACTGTGACGTTCTTTGTATGATTTTATGTTGTCTAAGTTTCTACAGCTGTTCTCTCTGAAGCTGGGATGACTATAGCTGTTCCTCTGTTGCTCTTTTTGTTCTCTATCAAACATACTACAGTTGACAGACATAAAAACCTAGATATTTGACAAAAAGACAGATAATTCTCTATGAAAATGCCACTGTTAATGTAACATAAATGATTTCTCCCTGCCATCACAATATGGCTGTGCTACTGTGTTCACTGGTTTCTAATGCAGTGCACATTGTTCTCTGTCAGTCAAGTGAATAGCATTTAATCAGTTTAATCAAATCACCAAAACCTCCATCTCCTCATTAACATACATTTCCCCTTCTTAGTTGTTACATTAATGGCTAAATTAAAGGAAGTTGTCTAATTTAAGAGGAAGTACCAACCATTTGAACCTTTTTAAACATGGATAAAGATTTGTTCTAATGGAAAGGGTTTATTATCTCGTAGGTTCAGTTTAGAAAGAGGGAGATGGAGGCATTTAGAAAGAAAGAAAGACTTGAGTGCAGCGTAATTTGTTACTACGTATGTGATATATGTGTGTGAGTCTCTTTAATTAAGAGACAGAAAGAAAGAAAGAAAAAAAAGGAATATTCACAGTTGAGATGCAGAAAGTTAATAATGACAAACAACAACAAAGTATTCATCCAATAATGTAAAAACAGCTTTGGTTATTGCAGACTCATCTGCTTCCTTCATGACCTCATTCTTTATATTCCTTCATGTTCCTTGTACATAGTGCTCTAGGCAAAGCTGCACTGCCAGCATACTGTCCATACAGAATACATCATGTGGTTCATTGTAAGCAGCAAGTTCTTATCTGCCAGCTCAACAACACACAACCACACCTCTCTCATTTACCGCTCCGTACCTCTCTCTAAGGAATAGCTTCACTATTTTTAACAAGCTCTGTAATGGTTTAAAGTCTCAATCAACAAAAAGACAGAATAATGTCCCACTGTTTTACAAATTGCTCGATTGTTAATGGGCAATTTCCAAAAAATTTCACAAATTTCATGTACTTCGATTTAGAAAAAAAAATACAAATGGCTGCATTTATTTTTTTATTAATGGGAGTTTTTATTTTTCTCCATATGTAAAATATTCTCTTTCTCAGTTTGATAAAACTTGATTTTTCACTTAATTCACATTTCTGACTACACAAAAACAGATACAATTCTTATAGAGGTAAGCTCTACATCTATGAATCTATGACAACTGATAAAGCAAGCTTAATATGGATGAGTGTTTTCATATCTCATTGAGACTGCATTATGCCATACAATTATAACCAAATATAAGCAGCAGTCACTTTTTGGATACAATCTTAAGCTGTATATGAAAATCATGCGACAGGTATTAAACACTGGTGAGTCCAACTTTACCTAGAAGGCTCTTCCTCATTCTTAATGAAACAATAGTTTTCTCCGTGCGGATTGAGGCGACTTCGCTGTCAATGTATTCACTGGAAAATCTGTTAGACATGACGACAAGAACCGACACATCCAGGATTTAAGAGCAGTGTTGCAGCAGTAACCTATTTTTATGTGTCAAACAAGTCAAAACAAAAATGATAAACGTGTAAAGCACTGGCGTAGGCAGAAATAGTATTTTGGGCAGGCCAGTACAAAAGTGAGTGGGCTATTTTCAAAAAGACATAGAAGTAGCAAAAAGGACAAACTGAAAAAAAACAGCAACAATTTTACCTTCCAACATATACTGCATTACAACGGCAATAGCAGTACTGTCTACAACATGCTCAACCAACAAAGCTCAGTCTAAAAAGTTGGTACACAACAAAATAGATGAAAACCTGCCGATTTGAACCTATTCAGGCTAAAATATATTTGCACCGGCAGAACCAGCAGCACTGGCTCTGCACAGCACTGTTGCAACGAAACATGAACCTATACAGCAGAGAAGAATAGCCTACATCAGACAGAAATCGCACATGTAACATGTCCTTTGTGCATTCATAACAGCATTGTTGCTTCAGGACTATGGTCAGATTATGAGCGGCAAATGCACTAACAGCAGTAAAAGAAAATCAAAGAATGAAAAACTTCCAGCCAAGCATTGTTTGAATGATGAAAGATATAATGAAATGTGGCCAGCAAGGTGCCAAATCTTAGACGGTGTATCGACTCCAAGGCAGTGACAGGATCAAAGAAAACTAAAAACTACATCACTCACAGTTTTCTTCTTATTTAATGTGGGCAAAACACAAACACGTTTCAGCTATAAGCCATCATCAGTGTTCACGATTTCTTACTAAATAGGAAGGTTACTAGGTTATTTAAATAATAACACAAGACACATTAAACACACACAACTAGTTCTATTAATATTTCTTTTTTTTACATACATTTGAATATTTTTCATAACAAAACGTATTTTGATCAAACTTGGCTGGTCGGGCCAGTGAGTAAAGTGGGCGGGCCAGTGCCACCCTGGCCCATTACTGCCTACACGCCTGGTGTAAAGGTTCAGACATAGAGAGCAGCAGAGTGAAATTTGTGACCTGTACACGAAATAAACGAGAAAATCGTGACCTGTACACGTATCAATAAATAAAAATAACGTGACCATTTCACGAACTGGCGTGAGACCGGGTTGGGGTCATCAGACCCAAAATACCAAAAATACCAAAACTAATTAGCTGACAGCGAAACAAACACAGAAACTGATCACCCCATCTAAACTAACAAGCATAGACTAAATATTAGAAACATATCTCAGTACCAATACAACAAACTAGAGCCTCCAAAATGACCATAACATACAATCAACACCTCTGAATATTTTCAATAAAACCTGAACATTTTAACCTTCATGAATGATGCATTACATTATATTGTAGACTGCATTAGTTTTAACCAACCTAATACACTGGCAAGTGACATATTTGTGGAACAATTTAAAAGTGATATGAGATAATCTAGCTTTTCAGAAAGCTAAAAGTTAAATGCAAGCTTAAAAATACAAGCTGTAGTGACACATTCACCGGATCAGAGATACAGTAAGTCTGTAATAAAAAATTAAATAATAAGAAGCTATTTCTCATCAACAAGGGAATAATTCAAGGCGGAGGCCGTACCAAAATTGAAGAGCACACAAAGGGCAAACTGTTTTTATTGACTAGGGAGAGCTAATAAGCTACGATGCTGAGAGAGGAGAGAAGCTTAACAGGAGTCTTGAAAGTCCCAGATGTTAGTGACATGGTTGAGACTTATCGCTTTGTAAATCATTCGCTCTCTGTAGCATAATGAAACTATGTTGTCTCTGAGTGTTTACGGTAGAAATCATGCTTGTTATATGCCGTTTAACAGTATACTGCCATGGCCGGTGGATACAAGCAACAAGGGAAGGAGCCAAACACAGATAACAGACAGGTAACAGAATAATGCTACAAAGCAGTGTCATGAGGCACATGACAGATTTGACAAACTGGCAACAAATGTTTTAAAAAGGGCCAATTATAAGCCACAGGGCTGAAAATAAAGTCTGAGGGCATCTAGTGGACAGGTAAAAAATGAACCCTGAATGGGTTTAGAGAATGTGGCTGGAGGCAGGAACAGAGTGGCAGAATGGGACAGGAATACACACAGCTAAGGCAGACAGAGGCACATCCAGCCCAGACGACTATCCTGTTAGAGTCAAAGTCTGATTAATTATGTACAGTATATGGCTAGTTTAATTTATAGCCCAATATGTTATTTCCCATTCTTTGGGATCAATAAAAATCTATCTATCTATCTATCTATCTATCTATCTATCTATCTATCTATCATATCTTAATGTCAAGTTAGAACAAGTTCATTTAAATGGGGCATAACAATGTTTAAGTCTAATGAATCCTCTTTTTTGAGAAATGCAGTCTTTTTTTTCCTTTCTTTTTGATCTCACTTCTCTCGTTCTCCATCCTCACACCACAGCAGGCTTTGCTCGTCACACGTCAGCCCACATTCTTCCTGGCCAGTTACATTTGCTTCCTGCCAGTATTGACTGGGGGATTAGAGACAGGATTATTCTGCAGTCTTTCATGTTCCTTCCTCTGTATGCTTTGATGGCTGGAAAGTGCACCTACTAATCAGTAGTTGCACAGGGAGGATCGTCCAAAGTCTGCTTTAGATGTATAGACCAGATGTATATACATCTATGGAATGGGACACAGATGGGACACAGACAACCGTTAATATGTCCAAATGAATTTACCCATAATATTGGCTCCATATGTTCATGGCTCTACCTCACAGTGACCAAAACTAACGGTGGGTTTTGGGCGCTCATCATCAGTTCATGAATTCAAACATTTCCAAGTTCATCACCAGGTGTTGACCAAAACCCTTGTTACAGTATAAGATGTGACATTTCAAGGGAAACGTGTTGATTTGCTGTCTTCTTTCCTGAATGATTATAACGTGTCTACCCTAAAGCCACACAGTTGACTTGAGTCTAGCTGGCTTGAGTGTAAAGTTGGAATTCTCATTTGTAGAGCTGCAAAAGATTAATCGATTAGCCTAGTTGTCAACTATTAAATAATCACCAAACAACTAATCGATAAATCAAGAAAATAATTGACAGATTCATCGACAATGAAAATGATCGTTAGTTGCAGCCCTAATTGGTTGCAGTTTTATTTATTCCTCGTACACTGCTGTCACACACTACATTTATGGGTGTAAACCAGATATTACTGTAAGTGATTGTTTTTTTTCCACTTACCTTATCTCACGTTTTCTTTTACATGACGTCTGATGACCCCTCAGTGACGTTGTGGTGTCTTGTAAAGCTCTGAGATGATCTCCCGGCAGCCACCCTGGCACACCTCTGAGTGATGAAGGCCTCTGACACATTCCTCATCCTCCTTCTCCTTCACAGGACTCTGGTATGTTTTTAGGTAGATAGATAGAATGATGAAAAGTACAAAGCAAAAACAATATCTCAGTGCAAATAACAAAATATAATCAAAGTGCAAATTCCTCCAAATGAAGCCGATATTTACTTAAAGTGTGGTTTGCTTGTTTGTATGTGTGAAGTGTGTGTCAGGGAGGACTGTGAAGGATACAGTTGAGGAATGGAACCGCTACAGGAAGGAATGTCTGCTCCAGATGAGTACGGAACCCAGACCCAAAGGTAACATGCACATTTTTAGAAATGAATGAAAACACACACACACACACACACACACACACACACACACACATCTTTGTGGGGGCCCGTCATTGACATAATGCATTTCGTAGCCCCTTACCCTAACCTTAACCATCACAACTAAATGCCTAACCTTAACCCTTACCCTCACCCTAACCATAACCTAATTCTAACCCTAATCCTAAAACCAAGTCTTAACCTTCAAACAGCCCTTTAACCTTGTGGGGTCCAGCATTTTGGCCCCACAAAGCTGTCCAGACCCCACAAGTATAGTGTATTCCCGGTTTTTGGACCCCACGAATATAGTTAAACAAGAACACACACAAACACACACACACACACACACACACACACACACACACACACACACACACACACACACACACACACCTTTATAATACAAATGAATAAAGGGGCAGTAACCTCCTCTCCTCTCCTCAGGAGTGTTTTGTGGTCGTATGTTTGACATGTACGCCTGCTGGTCAGATGGGAAACCAAACTCTACAGTCAAAGTGCCCTGTCCCTGGTACCTGCCCTGGTACAACCAGGGTAGGAATACACACACACACACACACACACAGACACACACACACACACACACACAATACTATTGTATGTGGTCAAGGGTGTGTGTTTCATCCGCTGCCGTGTGTCTGTGTAGTGCGTAATGGCTTTGTGTTGCGGGAATGTGGTCCTGATGGTCAGTGGACGACCAACAACTCCAGCCACACCTGGAGGGATCATTCTCAGTGCGACTCTGATAGCCAACCGGAAGCTCAGGTACACACACACACACACACACACACACACACACACACACACACACACACACACACACACACACACACATATACACACACACACACACACACACACACACACACACACACACACACACACACACACACACACACACACACACCTTTTTGTCCACAGTGTTAACCCACTCTTGTATTTTGGTTGTATTCTGTACAGAAGAAGCAGATGCTGATCTTAGCCTGCTTCAGAGTCATGTACACAGTGGGTTACTGTGTTAGTCTGGCCAGTCTCTCACTGGCTCTGATTATTCTGCTGTTCTTCAGGTAGGCATCTCTACATCTCTGAAATCAGTTTTCTGCCTTTGAATATTCTTGTCTCGTTATCTCATTATTTTTAACCTATTTTTGGTTCATTATTTGTATCTGTTTATGTACTGTAACACATTATGTAACATTATGTAACACACAGCCAGTATGGTTGTGTACAGTTTTAAAGCATCTTACCATGCAGTTGCTGTTAAAGGCTTCTAACGATTTGTCATTACAGTAGTTTCTCTTATAAAACAATTGTTTATTCAAAATAAACAAACTTGGTCATATGTCTGATGCTGTTCATAGGCATTCTACAAATTAATTGTTTGTTGTGTAAAGTGAACTGATGCAAAAAAAATATCACAGCAACAAGCACTTACCATAAAAGAATGAAATAAAGAAAATAAACAGACCTCAGTTTGGCCATTAGAAAGTGTGTGCTTTTCACAAGAGGATTTTTCTTGAGGTCAGGTTCCTTACTGACCTCCATCATCAAATAAAAGAAAGGGAGTGCTGAACTTTCACACATTTTCTCTTTAACACTTTTTGTGTGTGCCACACCTTTAACAGTCTGACTGAACTTGAAACATCGTTGTGATATGTTTAACGGCACTGTGACATGTGTGATGTCTGCAGGAAACTGCACTGCACCAGGAACTACATCCACACCAACCTGTTTACATCGTTCATTCTGCGAGCTGTTTCCATCCTGAGCAGAGATGCTCTGCTGAGCAGAGACACTCCGGAGTTCAGAGACAACAGGGACATCTTGGAAGCGCTCAGTGATCAGGTTAGGAGACACACACACACACACACACACACACACACACACACACACACACACACACACACACACACACACACACACACACACACACTGACAGCGAGAGAAGAGGGGAGAGAGAGTAGGAAACAGGGATTATTTCAGGGATGTCTAAATTTGTATCACAGAAAACACAGCTTCCATTGCATCAAAGAGCAGTTTTCAACCATTAGCCTTCACCTTGACCATGAGTTTTGACATTCTATCCATTATACAAGTCTGATAATACTAAGTAATTATTAACATTGTACAAGTTTATCACATAGCAATAATTGACAGTGGTTCAGTTAGAAAACGAGTTGGCTCTCTTAAGACTTGACTTGAAATGTAAAAACAACCCCATCACCCACCAGGCAGTGTCTGGCTGCCGTGTGGCTCAGGTGCTGATGCAGTACTGTGTGGGAGCCAACTACTACTGGCTGCTGGTGGAAGGCCTGTATCTCCACAATCTGCTGGGGATGATGGTATTCTCCGAAAACCGCTGCTTCTTTGGATACCTTCTCATTGGCTGGGGTAATGATACAGAAGTAGTCACACACACAACACAGCTGAAATGAAAAATTAGTAAAAGGTGAATGGTTGCACTCTTAATTATCAAACAGGTCACGTGTGTGTGTGTTATATCCAATATGATTAACTACATCTGCTTTTCTGTTGTAAACTATTTTGTGTCAGGCACCCCAGTGTTATTTGTGGTTCCTTGGATTATTGTACGTTACCTGTTTGAAAACACAAGGTGAGTCATTTTTATCTTTGCCTCTTTAATAGATTGTGTGGAGTTTATCTTTTTTTTTTAAATAGTTACTCTGCCTCGTACCTGTTCAACAGATGTGAATTAAATTTTCACTTTTCGTCTTTTCATTCTTCACCTTATCCAGTACTTTAGTTTCGTCAGGATACCTTGTTGTGTATTATTGCTTACATTTTTTGTGCTTGTAGGTGTTGGGAGGTAAACGAGAAAATGGCGCACTGGTGGATAATCCGCACTCCCATTCTGATCGCCATTCTGGTAACGTACACACACACACACACACACGCATACAAATACAAAATACTCAGTGTAAGTGGCAGTCTCTGGATGTTTCCTATTAAACCCTACAGTCAATATGAATGCAGAACAGAAACATCACAGGTTGGCAGTTGTACATGTGATCTGTACATTGTGTTTCGATGGGATGTTCCTCATCTTATTTGTATCATTTGGCTTTCTCTCTCCGTGACTTCATGTCATAGTGCAGATAGACACATGTACGTCATTGATTCCTAGGGGGGAAATTACAATTTTACACTCATTCCCGATATACACACACATTCACAAACAGGACCGTATACATGCATTAATGGAGAGATGTCAGAGTGAGGAGGCTGCCAATAAAAGGCGCCCTGAGCAGTTGGGGGTTCAGCGCCTTGCTCAAGGGCACCTCAGCATTGCCCAGGAGTTGAACTGACTCCTCTCCAGCTACCAGTCCACAGTCCGTACTTGTTCCGTACGGGGACCACTACGTACTGAACTACCACTGCCATGCACAGTACATGACCTGCAGCACTCCCTGTCACATTCAAATTACTCAACCATGAACACAGATACACACACACACACACACACACACACACACACACACACACACACACACACACACACACACACACACACACACACACACACACACACACACACACACTTTTAGAAGTCAGTCAGTGATTCAAATTCATGGGTGACTCATACAGCAGTAGCTTCAAGCCTGGACTGTTTGTACAGAGTGATGATGACTGGGTGGGGCAGTAGAGTGGACAAAGTTGTCAACATAAGCTATAGACCTTCATTCATGGATTCCCTAAATTATTCTGATTTGAATCTGTGTTCTGAACTGTCATCATCTCATTTGAAACACAACCACTGAGGATGTAAATAACCCTGTTTGTATCACCTCAGGTGAACTTCTTCATCTTTATTCGCATCATCCACATTCTTTTATCCAAACTGAGAGCCCAGCAGATGAGATACACCGACTACAAATTCAGGTAAGACATGTGGACATGGCTGGTGTAAAGTTATATTCACCTTGCCTAAAAAACACTTAAGGAAAAATACTACAAACACATTGTCAAGGAAAACAGTATTTGCGGTAGGCAAGACAGTAATTAGGCGAATGGTTTTCAGGTCAACTTGATAACATGGCTAACGTGGTGAACATGTGAACACTGTGGAACCAGTAGTGTGGGAAACCTCTTCAATGGATTAGAGCAGAATTAACATTAGTGGAGGTGCATAGAGCCCATGTCAGCACTGTGATAGCTTGACATGACCTTCTAATCTTTGACTGAAAGAGGCACAGTGTTGTCTTACATGGCTTTCACATGACGTGTACGGTCACGAAGGTCATTATTCTTATTTTCTTATTATTTTTTACTTTACTTCCCTGTGGATTTTATTTGTGTCAGAGTGGGACTGAGACAGCCTCTGAAAAGCTTTACTTGACTATCCGTTCACTTGAAGCTCACTGCAGCCATTATAAATACAACAGAAGACATACAGTAGGCCTACATTAATACATAAGTATGTGAAATATATGCAATAAACCAAAAAGCCAGCAACCATAAAAAAGAACTACAGTTAAATTATCAAAAGTAAAACAAGATATTCTATCTGACATTATCAGATGAATACTAATGCATATGGTATAAATGATAACAAACATCTGAAACATGACAAAGGGGCCCCAGCTGCTTTTTTGTAAGGGATCACAAACCAAAACGTTTGGGAACCATTACTGTGATCTTTACCAGTGCTATCTGTAAGCTTATCATATGTGTTTTGATGTCACATTTGAATCTATAGAGTAACTAGTGATGAGAAATGTCAAATAAATGCAGTAGATTAAAAATAGCAATGTTTCCCTCCTAAATGTAGTAGATTAGGTATAAAGTGGGATAAAAGGGAAATACTCAAGTACAAGTACTTCTAAAATGTACTTAATTACAGTACATGAGTTCAACATACTAACTGAACTCTGTTTCACCCTTCTTATTGCAACATGTCAAATCAACTCTGAATGAACAGTATTTCAGACTAAAGCTGCTGGAACAAGGAGCCGCAGTGGACACACACACACGCGCACACACACACACACACAGACACAAGCTGATGGCTATCTCGCACAAAAGGTCTGATTTACAAGAATAATTTCCATCAAGCAGAGCCTCTTTCTTATCTCCCACAATGCTCTGCTGGACGAAGATAAAGTACTCACTTTTCTAGTTTACTCTGCAGAGCCTTTGGGCAGCTGGATAGTGGGACTGTCCTGTAACTGGAAAGCAGGTGTTCAACAAACAAAGCAAAGCATCTACCCTGCTGAAGGGCCTTTGAGCAAAACACTGAATAGATAACAGATATAAAGTTCTGGTTTGTGTCTTTCCCTCCAGACTGGCCAAATCCACCCTGACCCTGATCCCTCTGCTGGGGATCCATGAAGTGGTCTTTGCAGTGTTGACAGAAGAACACATGGATGGCATTCTCCCCTACATCAACCTCTTTTTCCAACTCTTCTTCAACTCTTTCCAGGTACAGTCTGGACTTTGTATATCCATGATGAAGACTTTTTCTTGATAGAAACAGCATCACAAAACACATTTTATGGTATTTCTACGTTGGGTTAAGAGTAATTTCCCCTCTTCACAGGGTTTATTAGTAGCCATCCTCTACTGTTTTATCAACAAGGAGGTAAGTGGTGTGTCTATGTGTGTGCATGCATTATACCAAAGTGAGTGTATACATGCAGGCACTGTGCACCAGGACCACAGAGGCTTGACATAAAATGCTTGTGAAATAAGAAAAGGAAATGTTCCAAATGATTAGGACTATTATTGGTGGGGCTTTTTAGTGTCCCTCATGGTCCACCACGGACAATGATTCTCCCAATGATACGTGGGGAATAAAAAGATTTTCTACTTGAAAGCAAACAGATGACCACTACTTACATTTTCCATCTTTAGTAGCGTCTTGCCCAAGGACTTTTTGTCTTCCGATTTCTCTCCTCTTTCTCTCACTGTACCTCATCCTTTGCTTGCAGGTGCAGGCAGAGATAAAGAAGAAATGGCAGAGGTGGAAGCTGGGGATGACTGACCTGGATGACCTGAGAAACACTGGCAGCAACACGCCACAGGTGTGCGCCAATGCTGCAGCTTGTCCAATAAGTGCATGCTGTAGCTTAAACCAAAATGTTTAGTAGTTTTTTTTCCTGCTGCGTTCCTATTTACAGGCCTTGCGTATCTGAGAGAAACACTCTAAATTAGATTCTTTGTATGACGGCCAGTAAAACAGACAGACATGTAAACTATGCTTGTAAATGTGTGTTTCAAAAGTCGAGCGCTGGAAATACTTAACCTTTATCTGTCCTGTGCATCAATCATGTGCAAGCCTTTTTTTCCATGTTGCTTCGAAGGTGCGCTTAATTTATGAATGTCTCCCTTACTATTTTTTCTGCAATAGATTTATAGGTGTTGCTTCAGTGATTCAACATTCAGTTGATATGTTTATGGTTTGTTTAAAACCCCTTTGGGTTGTTTGAAAGCGATACTGAATATGCATGCATGTCATCATGATCCATCCATCCAAATTCGTGAATCACTAATCAGGCTAAAGTAATGGGACTTTTACATACTTTATAAAAGAGGCAGCACATTTCACAGATACTAATGGTTGTGAAGGCAAAGAAAGTTCAACAACTTTAAAAAGGTATATAAAGTCAAATGTATTTTCTTTAGAGATTCATAGATAGACATTTAATGGATTATTGTAATTTTGATAAATAATATACTCATGTTTTCTACACTAGTTTTTCTTTTTTTTCACTAGGTTGGTGCCAGCATGCCACCATGTAGCCAGTGCCCCCATCCGTCTCCCTGCCATGCTACCGCCCATTGCCAAGAGGCTAGCTGCCTCTCCACTCCACCCCACCCCTCTGCTCCTCTTCACCCTCAGCTCCCACTTCCTCACCCCTACACCCACCACCAGGACCAGCTGGGAGCCAGACAGCTGAAGACCTACTGCTACATCCTTGCTCATACACAGGGTGGAGGAGGAGGAGAAGGAAATGAGGAAAAGTCTTGCGAAAGCTACTGCTGAAAAATCAAGATGGTCTTCAGCAAAATAAAGAAATATCAGTGATTAGTGCGTCCAAGGAATCAGACTCACGATTGCTCTGTTCCGCCGGAAATTCCGCCGGATTTCACTCATTTCGGCCGGATGTCCGTTACCTTCCGCTTTCTTTGTGTTGGCATTGTAAACTCCGGTGGATTTCTGAGGACTATGGTTAACTGCTTAACTATCTAGCTAGCTAGACTATCTGTCCAATCTGAGTTTTCTGTTGCACGACTAAAACACCTTTTGAACGTATACATGTTCCACCAAAACAAGTTCCTTCCTGAGGCACCATATTTTGCAGAGGCACCATGGCCCTGCCCGGCGCTTAGCGCCGCCCATGACGATTGTGATTGGTTTAAAGAAATGCCAATAAACCAGAGCATGTTTTTCTCCCATCTCAGAATGCTGTGTGGACTAGCCAGACCCTGCTCCGCGGCGCTAGACTAGACTCACTAACACCCTGACTGAGAAGATTTACGATGTATCATCCATTGTTATGATTGTAGGATTATTCACAAAACACTGTACTTAGATTTAAAAGGACTGTAAAGGTAAAGAAGATACAGGATGAGTGGTTTGGGAAATAGACCGATGGATTCCAGAAGTTGATAATATCATACAGGAAGGTGTGTGTGGAAGATTTGGGTATTGAGTATTTCGTCAACCCTGTTGAAGTGTCTTACAGCAACAGCGTGATTCTCAAGTATTTCCTGATGGTGTAGCTGAGCCTGATCTCCGACCATTCTATCAAAGGGGGGTGGATTAAAAGAGAATTTCCATTTGTGGATAATTTAAACTCATGGGCTTGTGTCCTTCAGGGTGAATCAGCCGCTGATAGGAACCATCCTCTTTGTTTTTATTCCCATGGAGGAAGCAACATGCGTTTCTTTCATTTTCTACCTCTGAAATCGTTTTGTGTTGAAACATAGAAATGTGCCAAACGTGTTTAATTGAACAATTTTACACATAAATGTAATAAAATCACAATGGTATTCTCTTTCCAAGAAAAGCCAAATCTCCATCAACTCATCCAAGGTACTGTCATGTCTACTGTTAGTCATACCCACCCTAAAAAATATTCATCTCCTTCTCCCCACAGTTCACTCAGATATTCATTTTTTTCATAACCTTCATATTACAAATTAGTGCAAACAAAATAAACAAATCATCGCAAAATAAATACTTGAAACCTTGGTATGGTGCCAAAAATAGTCTCACACAATGCACAAATGAATACAGAGCGATTTGACTCTATAAATGCGTATCTGTGTCATCATTTCATCATTTGTAAATCAACTTAGTATTTTTCAATGGACATATATTTGTAAGTCTCCTTCTACTTGGATACTTTTGAGACATCTGAAATCTGTAGTTATGGCAACAGCTACAGTGTAAAACATGATAAATCCATTTTTATTCTGATAGCTTGAGGTGCGAGAGACTCCTTTCAAAATGGCCTAACTTTGGTACGTTATTTTATTTATCCCCCTTATCGACAAGCGTGACATGGTTGGTATCAATGGATTCCTTAGATCGTCTAGTTTCATATGATAACAAGTAGGGCTGCACGATATTAGGAAAATATCTAATTGCGATTATTTTGACTGATATTGCGATTGCGGTATGATTCACGATATTGGAGGGAATGTTCATTTTTGTATAATTCTCATTGAAAACTATATATATATATATATATATATATATATATATATATATATATATATATATATATATATATATATAATGATTGAAGTGTGATTTTTTGCGAGGATCTGTACCAAACAAAGGTTTTTCTGTAGGATACAATATGATTTGTAGGCAGAGATGTCTCTGCAGCAACACAATACTATACTCTGGTTTGACACATATTTTGTCTTTAACAAATATTGCACTAGCTCTAGTGCAATATTAGAAGATAGAAGATCACTAGAAGATTAATTGTGCAGCCCTAATAAGGCTTCGACCCGTCCAACTATTTATACACTTCATGGCGGGCAAATTGAAATTGTATATTCAAATAAATACCTCAGCATTTGGCTTAATAATAAACTCTCATTTTAGACTCATGTAGAACATCTAACCAAAAAACTGAGGAGAAAAATTGGTTTTCTGTACATCAATAAGTTTTGTTTTTAAATTTTTAGCAGGAAAACTGTGGTGCAATCACTCATAATGCCTGTTTTGGATTATGGGGACATTCTTTACATGCATGCTACATTTTTTTTTTTTTTTTGGGGGGAGTGGCAGTAACTCAGTCCGTAGGGAGCTTGGTTGGGAACCAGAGGGTCGGTAGTTCAAGTCCCCGTACGGACCGTAGTACGGAGGTGGACTGGTAGCTGGAGAGATGCCAGTTCACCTCCTGGGCACTGCCAAGGTGCTCTTGAACAGCCTTTTTCCCCACAGATAAACAGCAAGGTACCTTGTAAGAGTTAGAAAGTGCAAATTCAAGTAAGGGGGTCTTTGTTAAATGCTGATCTGTGTGTAAAATCTCCGGTGGTCCAGATTAAACCGCTGCCTCTAATGCCACCTAGAGGAGAGAGAGAGCACTCCATGAGGGAAAACCACCTACTGTATAAAATCAAGCCAAGAAGCAGGTTTACTGAGTAATCTGGATCATTTCGCTGAGGAAAAGCGAGAACTACTTCATATGATGAACATTGACTGAAGTAAAATGACCTGATCCAGGTTCAACTCTGCAGAGTTAAACAGATAACTCAGTAAACCTGTGAGATTTGTTTAGTATCACATTAGTATCACGGCATAGATTCAACGAGGTGCTGGAAACATTCCTCACAGATTCATGTCCATATTGACATGATAGCATCACATAGTAGTTGCTGCAGATTTGCTGGCTGCCACAAGTGGAAGAAGAAAAGGTCAAAGCTGTCAGTGATGACGATTACATCAAACTCATATGACTCCATTGGCTGGACAATCTTCTTTTAATAGCTAAAATGTGCAGTCACTATAGAAAAGAAGCACACACCTAAATGCAAGTTGTTTTTAATTTGATATGTACGTTATCACAAACGAACAAAAAGTGGTTGGAGAAAGGAGGGGTAGAGGATGGAAACCTTTAAAAATAAACACATTCAACATTGTCCCATATTACTCATTCATATTTGTGCAAAGCTCACAGCAGAATCAACAACACACTGCCACATTTCATACACAAATTTCATTTTGTCAAGAGAAAAGAATTAGGTAGGATTTTGTTTTCAACAGTAATAGCGACGTCGCTTTTTGGCACAGTGGGCAGCAGACGGACACAGATGGGACAGTCAGTCTCACATCATTTCGCCTGTGTTAATTAGTGGAGTATACAAGTATGCACCGTCGTCCTCTTCGTAGATGATTGCCACAGTCTCACCAACTTCTGACACTGCTGCACTCGTCTGTATATAAGCCTGAGACAACAGGAGGAAAGGAGACAATAAAAAGTGAAATAAAAACAATAATAAAACAAATAAAAAGACAAATAATAAAACACTGTTTGACATTTTTACAAAGAAAATATATATAGTCTCTCAAGTGTTCAACCCCTACACCTAATCATCTCTGGCTGAGATGACTGTTTTTGTAAGTTGCATAGTAGAGTTAATGGATAATTCTATATCTCCCAGTGAAATATTAGAATACACCAACAGCAAATGGAAGCTTTATTTTAAAATGAACCTGGGCCACGTTGAGCGCTGACAAAACGCAGCAACACGTGTTTTTTAAAACTGAAACGGGGGTGCGTTGAACACCCTGTTGTGTGTGCAAGCGCGCTGCCTTTTTTATTACCACGAGTTTACAGACACGTCTCTGATGATTGGGTATCCCCTGTGACACAGCCAAAAAAACGAGAGACACACCTACCAAACGAGAGAAAACATATCTCAAAGCCGTTTCACACTGTTCCAAGGAAACATGTCGTTCAACACGGAAACCGTATAAAAACCGCTGCACACCGTTTTCAGATTGAACTTACTCCTGGACTTAGAACGATTATCAGCCCTGGCCAATTATTGGGCTGGTTTTTTTTGGCACTTTGCAGTTATCCGCATCAGCGTTTTTATTGCCTGATATCGATATATCTAATTAATTAAAAAGTGCGCTACTTTGGCCCCGCTACAGCTATGTGTCTGGTCCCAATGGTCCCACAGCCCTATGGTCCCACAGCACAATGGTCCCACAGCCCTATGGTCCCACAGCCCTATGGTTCCACAGCCCTATGGTTCCACAGCACTATGGTCCCACAGCCCTATGGTCCCACAGCCCTATGGTCCCACAGCCCTATGGTCCCACAGCCCTATGGTCCCACAGCACAATGGTCCCACAGCACAATGGTCCCACAGCACAATGGTCCCACAGCCCTATGTTCCCACAGCCCTATGTTCCCACATTTCTAAGATTTTTCTTAAAATTAGGCCCTATGTTAGGGTTAGGGTTACATTCCATATGTAGTCCATTGCTACTGGATAATAGGTTGGGTGTAATTGGCTACCAAATTGGGAGAAAGGGGGATACAATCTGATGCAAATTCATGAAAAAGTAAATGTGGGAACATAGGGCCTAATTTTGGAAAATAATCTTAGAAATGTGGGAACACAATTTTGAAAAAAAATCTTAGAAATGTGGGAACATAAGTCTGTGGGAACATAAGTCTGTGGGAACATAGGCACGCTCCCCTACTAATAATCCGTATCGGCCTTGAAAACAACTGTATCGGTCGATCTCTACCGGACTTATTTCAAGAAAATGCATTGAGCTCTTCACCCTCTCGAGCAGCTGTAGTCGCTCTTCGTTCAGCAGGTTGTTTTGCCTTAGCTGGCTGACCGTGTTCTCCAGGCCCAGAAGCTTCTCCAGGTGTCGGCGGTGTCGCTGCTGCAGCACTTTCACCTTCTTCTGCAGCTCGGCCACGATCGCCTCCAGCTGCTCCTTACTCAGACTGTTCTTATGGTAGCTGCTTGTGTAAAGAATGGAAAGAGATTGTGAGAGCTGGAATGCAGAAATGGAATAGAGGAAAGAAAAGCATGGCTACTGAAGTGCTCTTTAGCAGTTATTTAAATGGTCTAATGTGGATATTTAGTTATTGATGTGTTTGCTATATTTTTTTATTAAGTTGGCAGTGACGGAGTTCTGATCCCATTTCCAATAGGGCTGTACAATTAATTTAATTTTTACTCGCGATAAAGATTTTGGCTTCCTAACATTGAGTAATCGAGAAAAACGATAATTTTGCACATTATGTTTTGCAAGTAAACATTTATTTTGTCTTGTGTTCTGAAAAAAAAAAAAAAAAAAAAAAAAGTTAAAAACGGGAAAAGTATGAAGGGAAACTTCACAGTTCAAGGCGTTTTCACTGTTGAATAAAACAATTCAATAATAGCAACATCTTTCCAAAGGTCAATGATTCATCATGTTGAATAATCGCCATTTTCAATATTGACCAAAATAATTGCAATTATGATTTTTTTTTTTTTAAATACAGACATGTCCACGAAACTGAGAGTCGGCGCTCACCAGTGCTCCTCCAGCTGGGGATCCTGTCGCTCTATGTCGTCGTCCTCTGACTTGCCGTCGTCTCC
Source organism: Zingel zingel (assembly GCA_023566125.1). NCBI lineage: Eukaryota > Metazoa > Chordata > Actinopteri > Perciformes > Percidae > Zingel > Zingel zingel. The sequence goes on along the minus strand of CM042316.1, from coordinate 37,056,160 downwards.
CTCATCTGTGTCCAGTCTTTCCACGGTGAGGACCAGGGACGTGGGGGACGGCGACACGTGTTTGGACACTATGGGCACAGTGGACGTGATGGGCTTGGAGCTCAGAGCGGACGACAGCACCGTATCCGGGGTGAAGTTGAACTGGGTCGAGGTTTCACTGGGGAAAACGTTTGGTATCGTCTCAAAGTAGGCGAGGACTTGAGTTCCATGGCCTCCGTGGACGTCCGAGAACTCCTCGGTGATACATGTCACATCCTCGACACCGAGAGTCGCCGCCGCCTCACCTGTACAGCCGAGCGCGGAGTCGTTCATGACCAGGCCGTGGCCCTGAGTTAGAATGGCAGCAGTGATTCCATTCAGAAGCTCCTCTTGCCCCTCACCAGCACAGCATTCAGACATCACCACCACCTCTCCACTGTTACTGAGATCATTTACTGTCTGGAATAACGTTAACGGGATGTTTGCCCGCGTTTCGAATCGATCCACTGATGCCAGCGGGTTCAGGTCAGGTTCTCCAACATCACTGGACTCCACCAGGCTGGTCTCTCCCTGCTGCGATGGGTCGACAGTGATCTCATACAGGTGTACAGTTTGCAAAGCACCTTCCATTTCTACGGCGTCGACAGCCGTAGGCCTGTCACCTGACACCATGCTTTGATTACTGTTAACTCGACGCTGTTTTGGCTTCGTCTCAATGTGCTCCGGGGCTTTCCGTTTCTAGAAAGAAGCAGGAGTGTGTGTTTATTAAAAGCAACATTTTCACTTAGAGCAAAGGTAGTGTTGCAATCCTAACTCTTTTCTACTGACACCAACTCTGGCCAAAGCATGGTAAGTCTTTGTATGTTGCAAATAATCAATACAATACATGTGTCTGTTTGGTTGTGCCAAGTGAAAACAACCATACGTGTGTGTGTGTGTGTGTGTGTGTGTGTGTGTGTGTGTGTGTGTGTGTGTGTGTGTGTGTGTGTGTACACACAGTGTATATATATATACACAGTATTTATTTATATATTAGGGGTGTCATGATTCTGACTTGCAATTTTAAGGTCACGATTTGATTCAATTTTAGATTTACATTTTTTTTTCCAACACGGACGGCAAAGCCACAATAAGAGCCACTAAATGGAAGAAGGGTATTTTCAGAAGGGTCCCATTAAAGCCCACATGCTTTACCTGCGTTGTTTGTTTACATAGCTCATTCCCAGGGAAGGCAAGTCAAACAGGTGACTTCAGGGAAGCAGGAGGATTTACCAGTTCTGTTGTTTTTCCGTCATCTCGGACTCCGGCAGTGGCCATGGTGTCTGGAAAAGTGCAGCTGCAGCAGGCTACTGGTAAGCCAACGTTACCCTGTGTCTTTAGCTGCATGCTACCAGCCGACCAGCTACGCTGTGTGGTGTTGTTTTTACTTTAGACGTGCGCAAGTAGGCGGGGGTGAGAGGAAAAAAATTACTGGGGGAAATCGCCGATCCTGCTTTTGATTTCAATAGTCAAAATTGAAAGCTCATTTTGATCGATTTTCGATTTAAAATCGTGACACCCGTGATTTATTGTACTACATTACATAACATAACACAACAATCTTCACACGTATAGGCGTGAGAGGAAGAATGAAACAACCCAAAAGTTTCTTTCGGTTTTACCTCGGCCTCCTTGAAGACTGTGGGCACAGCATCGCTCTCAAGGTAACGGATCCCCCATCGCACCTTGAAGCAAGAAGGTGCAAAATGTTCGTGGCAAATATACTGGTGTCGAGAGGGAGTCCAGTTCTCACGTCTCATGTTCCTCAGCCACTGCTGCAGCCGGACCGGGTCCTGCAGAGGGAACCTAGAACACAATAAAGACTACAGATGTGAGACACTGGTCACACTTGGGCCTCCTTCAAGTGAAATATTTTCAAATGTTTAGAATCAAATTGAAAAAAGGAAAATGCACCCGTAGACTGAATTTACACGGTGCTTCTTCCAATGATTTGATAATTAAGTCTATAAACATGAAAAACTGCCTCCCAAAGCCGGAAATCAGAGCGTCAGAACTGATCGGGTAACTGACTGACTCTGTGGACTCGGCACATTTTGCCGTGTGCCATTACACCATGTTCAGTATAATGCAACCCAAGTACATTATGGGATTACATTCATATTGAGAAGTTTCTAATATTAGAACTCTGAAATGATACTGTCGTATAAACCAAAGACACAATGGTAGAAGTTACTGCAAAGGTTGTTGCTTTATATAGTAGACAGGTTTCTGTTAATTAGCTCAAATGTGTTTATCAGTGTTTTAAGCCCCCAACGTCTCTGGCACTAGGATTAGGCAATGGTTATGGTTAGGGTTTGGGTTAAGATTATGGTTAGGGTTAGGGTTATCGTTAAGGTTAGGTGCCTTGAAGTCAACGGTTGCAGCGCTGCCTGGGTTCCACCATTGAGCATCAAATGTGGGGCTCCCAGTTTTTTGTATTTAAGAAAACATTCCCAGTAAAATCATCATGAGTAGTGTCATACTGTCAGTTTTAGTGAATGGAAATAAGTATATTTACTCTCAAGTACTATACTGGGTTTTTAGTTTAATGCAACTTTATACTTCTTCTCCACTACATTTTGGGGGGGGGATATTGTACATTTTACTTCAAGATCAAGATTAACTTTATTGTCCCAATTTGTCTTGGGCACTTAACCCATGCTGCAACCATAGTAAAGACAAACACACACAGACAGCATGTACAAACAACAAATACTGTACAATACCATACCACAGAACGTACTGTGGTCCTGATGGTGTATAAAACCCAACAGGGTGTTATGCAATGCATTAGTTAAAAACATTACTCAAAATAAATAAATTAAACAAATTTAAAAAAGAGAGATCACAAGTATAACAATTACAAACCTCCATCTATTTAGGAGCTTAATAGACACTGGAATAAATGAGTTTTTGAAACTGTTAAGTCTGCAGCGAAGAACTCTAAACTGCCTACCGGATGGCAGCAGCCTATATTCTGCGAGCAGAACGTGAGACGTGTCGCCAACAATTCTATTTGCTTGTCGCAAAGAAGCCTGTTCATAAATACTCTGCATGGATAAGTGCTCTTTAACACCAATGATCTTTCATGCAGTATGAATCAATTGTAACAGTTTAGTTTTCAACTGCACAGGGAGGTTGCCAAACCAAGCTGTAATACCGTACCTGACCAGGCTCTCCAGGACTGCTCGATAAAATATCAACAACCGTTGCTGCAGTCTGCAGCAGAGACTGTCGACATGTGTGCTCCAGGTTAGTGACTCGTCAATATAAACACCAAGATATTTGTATGAGTGGGCCTGAGTGATGGTGTGGTTGTGGATGACCGCAGACCTGTGGTCACCAACTCCCCGAGGGTCAAACACCATCTCTTCAGTCTTGGAAACGTTTAGAACAAGGTGGTTATCGGCGCACCAATTCACAAAGTCTTTCACTACATTTATTTGACACTTGTTACTTTTTACATTATTGGGTTTTAATAATGCATAATATGTTTATATGATATGATGCAGCAGTAGTATACTAATCTACCAATAAGTATACATGATTGGCCCCACATTGAAGAACATTAACATGGTCTTATATATTAGTGATAAAAACTCCCATAGTACTTTAAAAATCAATCATAATAGGTACTTTTTACTACTTTAACTTCAACATTTTGATTTCAGGACTTGTAATATTTTGTATTTACTTATTTATATATTGACCTGTAATGGAAAAAATTTTGGACTACGGTATTTATACGTTTACTTAAGTTAGGGACCGTTCGATATTTATGGAATGGACCACTGTAGGAAAATAGGGGATGGTCATGTCTTTTTATTCTTTGTTGAGGGGAGGGTCACCCAACATTTTTTAGTCTAGGAGGGGGGGGGACATTTTTTTCACCCAATTTTTGTATTCATGAAAAAAGCAACATTTCAAAGTGGCTTGTTTGGTGCATATTTTTTCATGTAGCTCTTAGTCTCGGCCCTCCTTCGCTACCAGATGCGTCTGGTGGCTGAAACGGTTAACTGCATTGTTTAAAAAATTAGTGGAATAATTAATTATATCTGGCATGACCAGATATTTTATAAATATCTTAAATAACACAAAACAACTAAATGGTGGTAGGTAATACATCAGATTTCATATACTGCTTTAGTAAATTAAATTATCTGGCTGACGATGGGAGCAGCAGGACGCAAAAAACGAAAGTTACTTTTGCACTAGTCTGGACATCTTGCCGTGCCAACCTTGCAATAAAGTTGCCATGCAACAAACTAAATGCCATGTATATACATGTGATGTCAGCTTACTAATTGATTGCGGGTTTTGTGTAGATTTGGACTTGTATATGTTTATTCCACTTTGTTTAAACGGCAAAGTGGAGAGGCTTCGTTCACCTGTTCGGAGCTGGCTGGTGAATGTGACGCTCGTATAGGCCTTGCTGGATACACCGTGTCATTTACCTTTTTGTGGATCTACTGATCACTGTGGATTACTTTTTTTTGTGTCATTGGATTACGGCAAAATACGGATCTTTTATGGTGAGTTTGGAGAGGCATCTCAACAGACTGTAGGTCCAACACGGATTGTTCACCGTTACATTTTAGTTGAATTTAAGCGTCTGTCTATTGCGTTCCAAGATAGCCGTGCCGCGATTGGATTTCATAAGGGTGAATTGTTAAATTGTTACAATGTAATTTAAATTCTGCTTTAAAAATAAACATGTTTTGTAATATAATGTTCAGTAATGCAGGAAGTGTGCATTTAGTTTCCATGCTTATTGTGTTTTCACAACTATGTTAGTGAGTAAATCTACTGAAATGGCCACCACACCATAACAGAGGAGTGGGATGTGTAAGATGAGAATGCAGAGGTTAACTCGTGCATGTTATGGCTGTAAAAAATCAAATGGTATCTGTATATCTTTGCTAAGTGCAAGCTAGCACATAAGGGGAGGATCATGCTTTTTTTTCAAATCATTTCGAATGTGGAATATATCTTAAGGGGGGATTAATCTGTCAATAAAACTTTGACACTTAAAGTCTCTAATCAACATTCAATCAGGACTCAAAGGAGTATCTCAAAGGTCAAAACAATCCGACACAAACTTAGCAGGTCATCAAAAACGGCATTTTATTATATTTTAAATATTTAATAACTGTAGTGACTCATTTCAGTCAGCAATTGACGTTGTGCACGACTGAGTCATTGCATATGAACACGTCTCTTAAAGTTAGAGATGACGCTTCTACCAGCACCACAGCTAACGTTAACATTGACTGACAGCTAAAAGACGGTTAAACACAACCAGCTTACTTGTAGAAGCTCTTCCTGTCGTTGCCGTTTCCGGAGTCATTCTTACAGTTTGGGACCGAACAATATTTTGGCATCGCAGGTCGGTGTAGGTGTTGTTGAAGGTTGGTTATCTTCGTGTCCAACTGGGTTCACAACAAGGTGAAACTCGTGCTGCTGTGTTGTCAACGCGTGGCGCTTAGTTGACGAAGGACGATCAGCTGTTAGAGTCGTGACGTCAAATAAATGCGACTTTCGCCGTGAAAATGATGCTGAATCTCTCTCATAGATATATACACCTATGAATCTTCCTGAGTGCAGAGTTACCTCTTGTATACAATTCCTGATGTGTTTATTTGAACATTTACTTCCCACGGAGACCAGTGAAGTCTATTAGAAGCACTTTTTCGGTGATGGCTGAGCGTTACTGCGCAGCCTCCAACTCAGACGTAAATGTGACGTGAGCAACCTGTCTGAAAGTTGGAAGTCTTCTGGTAGCTGTGCCAAGAGAAATCTCAATCATTCCCACTATTGCAGAGACGGAGAGCGTAGTTATATGTAAGGAGATAACATAGGCACAGGCTAATTATTGCTAACTAAAATGCTAGTTAACATTAGTAATTACACTTAAACAGCTCATGTAAGTCGAAACTGCCTGCGAGCTTCTCCTGTACTATACGGTAATTCCTCTAAAATGCAACAGTAAGTCCTGTGGTTATGACACAATCGTTAGCCTATTTTTATAAAAACGTCTACTACGGAGCCATAACGTGAGGTACAAGGTAATGGAGCCTTTTATACTTTGTCGTGTTTCTTTAGAAATAAACAATGGACAAATAAAGTCTTTAAACGCTTCAGATGTAAAGTTATTCGCTGTCAAAGTGACGTCAAAATGAATGGCAGTCAATGGAATGCTAACGGTTGGGTGAGTGCTTGTTAGCATCAAAATGGCGCCATATATACATATCTATCCCCACTATGTTAGTATATAAGTGTATTAAATAAATACACTGGATTAAAACGTATATTTGCTCGGAGTTAGTGTATAAAGTTACAGAAAACAGAAATACTAAAGTGAAGTACATGTAGCTCAAAATTGTATGAAAGTACAGCATTTGCATATATGTACTAAGTAAATTGTGTAATATATTTAAATATTTATATGTAGTTGAAACAAACCAACAAAGGACAGAACAAGCGTAGACCAGACAATATTAATAGACATAAAGATACCAGATTGTTTCTAAAATCACTGAACTGGATTTTTTTATTTAATATTTTTCTCCAAACATTACACGGAATCTTTCAATGATACAGTATATATACATACACATCAGTGTATTTCTTTATTTAAAAAGTTGAGGGCCACTGGACAATGCAGCTGTGCGTTTTAAGACAGGATTGCATTTTGGATGTTTGTGTACTGAAGAAATCCACATATGGGTCACCAGTAGTTTAATGTTTATGGGAGACTAGAGTGCCATCAGTGTTTGCCTTACACCAAAGCTAGACTGGAGAGTAGACTGTGCAGGAGCTGCCGGGTGAGTGGCACAATGACGGTGGAGGATCAAAACATGGAGAGCAGCAATATCTTCCTCAACAGGAAGCAGTGTAGCAGTGCAAATTAAATGTTACCAGCTACATGACTGAACCAACTAAATACACCACTAATGGCAAACAGCACCTTTAAGAGTGTACCCAGAGACGATCAATCTATTATTTTTTTATACACGTTATCATTTTTGTATTCCTGTAAAATAAAAAAATAAACGGACATACTGTAGGATAGTTTGAGAAACACTGATAGACATGCTGCTCTTAACCCAGTTTACAATGCTTGAAGCTGTGTACACAGGCCAACGCTAGGCTTCAGAGTCACAAGATGCTCTTTGTGAAAACTGAACAATCATTTTAATTACAGATCTTTGGTACATATCAGCTATTCGATCCCATCTGCTGAGTATATTAAATATTTTAAAACCAAGCAGCTCCAGGGTGACTCATCTGAAAGGTTGGCTTTTTACCCAGTGATGAAACACACGAGTGGGCAAATTCTTTTCAAGTTTTAACTGATAACATAAAAGAATGTACCCAGTTCTGGACTGGGCTGGTGTAAGTGATCTCTTCCCATCTGAACTACACCACGTGTTTTCTGTACACAACTAGCGGAATTTTGCCTGGGAGAGGGATCCCTTAGCATGGGGCGAGAGCATGTCCGAGCACTGTAGGGAGTGAGGTGGCTGGGATGGTTCAGGTCAGATGGGAGGTCGTCAGTGTCACAGACAGATTAGCGTGGCCTCTACATCATCCCCATCTGCATTAGCGTGTTGGCATACGCCATGGGTTTGACATTCGGATGAGGCTGTACAGGACAGTGAGAGGCAGACAAACATTAGACCTTGCTTCAACAAACATTTTAATGATTACAACTGAGTCATCAATAGCCTGATGCAAAGTGAAATGGCCGAACTAGTAGCCAAATGTGTTTTCAGTAGTTGTTTGTGTCTGTCCACAATATGAGGCAAAAAGTAATTAATTGTAAATATTATTTTTGTTATTGTTTCCACATTTAACCTATTGAGGGACATGTACAGTGTTTGTTTATTATCTTACATTACATCATAATTATCCTGTTTACCTCCATTATTATAATTTTGTCAATAAAGCAAATTGAAACTGAAATAAATTAGATGCACAGCAACTTCTATCTATCATATGTATTTTTATATATATATATATATATATATATATATATGCACACACACATACACAACAAATATACTTAACTATAATTTAATAATTATAAAAATATCACTCATAATATTTATTAATAATACTGTAATGTGTCACTACAACAGAGGTTTAATGTAATAGGTTTTATCTTTCAGAATCATTTTACTGAACAGGACCAGTTGAAACCGTTGCCCGGTAGATGTCACTCTAACATTAATAACATTATGCATAGAATAATGCCACAAGTTCAAAATCTGTACTATGAACCACTGAACTAATAGGCACGATGACAAAAGATGATGAAAACAGAACCCATCAATTAGAAAGCCCAGTTCCAAAATTTGTGATTAATAATTCTTATTAATAACAGAAGCTCCCATAACAACTATAATGAATGTAACAGTTAAAGTACAGGATACTGACCACAGCAGTGAACTGGTGAAATTCTGGCTTGAGGTCTGATCCCCTGAGGTGGATGTAAGCTCCTTTGTTTCCCATCTGATCACTGGGGAAAGGCAGAATGATACGCACAACAGTTCAGTGAACAGCCTTACTAACAGCTGACTAAAGTCTTAAGCCAGACGGCACGATTACGTACCAGTAGTTGGGTGCTGAGAACACGGTGATGCACTTCCCTGAGTGAGTGACCTCGTAGCCCTCAGCTTTGACCTCATGACTACGCACAACAAAGTCCAGCTTGTTCTGTTCCAGGAAGCGCTCCGTCACATCTGGTCCAAACTGACAACTCACTCCTCGCTTGCTGACTGATCGGCCATTCTACACATAAATATAATATAATATATATATATATATATATATATATATATATATATATATATATATATATATATATTTTTTTTTTATATATTTTATATATTTATATATATAATATGAATGAATGAATGAATGAATGAATGAATAGAGAGAGAGAGAGAGTTGGACAAACATTTCTTAATCCGAGATCAAAGCGGACTGAATTTGCTCAAACACGAATAGACCTAATGAGGTATTGGGTGTGTGAGAACTGACCTGAGGCTGTGGATCTGACCAGAGGAGGTCACACATGGGACCTGTGAAAGAGCGGCAGAAGGTGTTGAAATGTACCCATTTTTCTTTCTAGTGACGGTTTATCGGTGCCAGATTTATACTGATGGTGCACTTGGGAGTCTGAGCCTACCTGAGTCGGGAGGCTGTCTGTTCCTGTCAATCTTCCTGAGGTCATCCAATGTGACACCATCTTCACTGAACAGTCCACCATGCATAACCTGAGACGGAGAATCTTGTTAGAACTGTGTGCACAGTACAAAATATCAAACCACTGCGGTTGCAAAATTAACAGCAGTCATCAGTAAGATCCGGTGAATTATGGCTGTTTGTCCATTATTCATGAAGTATATCCACATATACTATCATCAGTAACAGTCACTACATTTATTTAAAGATAGTCAAATAACCCATGACAAGTAGTTGCATTTCCTGGTAAAGGTCTCTTTGAGGAAACGTGCATCACAACTGAATGAAGATATATATAATGCATCTCCAGGATAAACAGGCATGTAACGATAAGTCATGCTAGTCTGGTATCTTTACTAACACCAAACGGCTTTTCAGGTTCACCTCTATTCCAAAATCCTTTCTGAAAAATGACAATAGCTCAACTGCCTACAGAATTTAAGTATCAATCTGGTGAAGAACAACAACATTGGATGCACGACCCTGTGACTGCTTTCAGCTTACAATGCCACTGCTTACCAGTACTTTGCTGTTGATACACTGTGCAAGAGGCAGCCACTGGAAGACCTCACTGAACAGCTGGAACATCTGGGCTGTGTACTTGGCTTTGACCTCCCCTTCAAATCCATACATCTGGTTCATGTTGTCTGTCTCGTGGTTACCTGCATGTAAAAATCTTGATTGAACAATGCTGTTTAAATAACTTTATATGCTAATAAAAAGTCTGTAATGTAACCGTAGAAACCAAATGAAATGAATTTCCGTGTTGTGCTTTGAACTTCATGACAGCACACATGTATTCAGTGCGACACATTAATATGGCACGCTAAAGCACACATCTGTCAATGCTACACATGCATCCACAGGCTCAAGCACAGACAGACTAAGTGCTCTCACCCCTAAGCAGGTAGAAGTGGTCCGGGTAGAGCAGCTTGAAGCCAAACAGGGTTAGAATGACCTCAAGAGAGAAAGAGCCACGGTCCACAAAGTCACCATTGAACAGCTAAATTCGGTGGTTAAGCATTATGACACGCACGTTTCGAGGCTTTCAGCGGTTGTCGTAGTTGTTTTAGACACAGAATGGTACAGACAAGGAGCATGGCTGCACTCAACACACATTTAAAAGCTGATGGGTGGACGTCAAAAAGAAAAGGATACATAGGGGTTGGTCTCTGAGGGTAAGCCGTTCAACTTGAAGATGTTGAGGAGATCGTAGTATTGCCCATGGGTGTCACCGCAGATTGTTATTTTTTCTGTCTGCGGTAAAGAGAAACAGAACACCTTAAATAGAGTCCCAAAAAATATAACCGTACAAAACCACCATGACAAATAAATATGTTTTATATACTGTACTCTGGTGCTGTGACTCCAACCCCTGCAGTCATTTTATGAGCTGATCAAAGAATATAAGTAGTTGTACATGACGTAACTGCAACTTTTAGTCACTTTGCCAGTGATTACTTACCTCTTTTAATGTGATTTCGACAAGACTTGGTAGTTTTGATAGAACATCTTTAACTTGCACCAAAATCTGAAAGATTACCAAAAAAAAAAAAAGTTAAACAGCAGGTACATGCCTACACTGCCATTTACTTCAGCCAGTGTATTTCATAGGAACAAACATGTTTACCTGATAAGCACACTTTCTGTGCAGTTTCTTCTGGTCTTTGAACCAATCCATCATCTCCTTCATGAATCTCAGTGTGACCTTCCCATCCTCGAGTTTGGGACCTTCATAGTCATCCTCAATCGCTGCAATACAAGATCCCCTTAATTTCAGATAAAAAAAAAAAAATCGAGAAGTACAGCGCAGAATCAAACGGTTCACAAACAGGAAACTTACTCATGCTTTCGATGTCCAGAGAGTCGACAACAGATTTTTTTATCTCATCGCTGGCAATGGCTCTCTCAAAAGCCTTCTGTTTCACAATCTTGTTACATTCCTGATACTTCATCTTTGCATCCTTGTCATTTGGTCGGACCCTCACTACCTATCATCAGAACAGGGAAATGAAATAAATTAGCCACACTGGTTAATCATCAACTGGCGTCAAGGCCGACAAATTGACTTAGTGCAGCTGTAAAGAGAAGGATGTATAACAGTATAAGGTTAAGGTTTTAAATCCAGTTAATACTGGATAATGAAAAGACTTAAACCATTTACAGTCAGTCACTGTTATGCCCTATACATGTATAAATCTAGCTCCAACCTCTCATAGCTTCATAAGGATAAACTCACATGTTCTGTTGTCATGGGACTTGGTCCAGTTTGTGCAATAAATTGCTTTGACTATGGCTGAGCTTCAGAGGTCTTTGTTGCCAAAGCCCCAGTATATTTATATTGCTTACAGCATGAGCAACAACAGGCACCAAATTAGCAGTGGTATGAGTGCCTTCACTGGATCTAATTGGCATCATGACTGGATTAAAGGATAACTTTAAGGCAACAAGAAGAGCCTAACACACGGTGACAGATCAACAGATGGAACTGGAGAGCTCTTTCTTTTAAAAATAAATAATTCAGAAGAACATTTAATTATACTGTGCACACTACTCATGTCTCACATGCTCTAGGTTCAGACTAAATGACAGTTGAAATTGTGCGGCTACAAAAAGTCAAAGAAAGATGCTATTTCTTACCGTCTCATAGTCCTTAAGTGCAGCCTTGAACTTGCCCAGTGCCATGTTGGAGGTAGCACGGCGATAATATCCCTTAATGTAGTTTTTGTCTATCTCCAGGGCCTTTGTCGCATCAGCCAGGGCATACCCATAGCACTCTGTGCGTAGGTATGCCAGGCTTCGGTTGCTGTAGTAGATAGCATTGGATGGATTGACCTCCAAGGCCTCCGAGTAGTACTTGATTGCATTTTCATAGTCTTTGTCTGAAAAACAAACGTCACATCTTCACTGGAAAGTTTATGGTTCTACAAAGTTCCAATAAAAGTGTCAGAAACACTGACGGCAGTTCGGGTTTATTACTTAATTTCTTACTAGAACCGATGGCAGATATTGACAATGTAAAAAATGTATAATTACAAATTAAAATGTAAAAACTGGAATGACACGAGTTGCTTTTTTTAGCCAATATCACTGCCATGACACATGGTATTCTTAATCCCACTCTGTAATAGCAAATAGCATGCCGGACACTGATAGCACTGAGCAGCTCCTTCAGCGACAGGCTGCTTCACCTGCAGCGTGTGAAGGAGAGACACGGCAGGTCCTTCCTTCCTGTCAGACTTCACAATCTACACTGCTCCAAGTCAACATCACATACCACAACTGACAACTCACTCAAGTGCAATATCAAAGTTCAATTAACTGTGCCTCTGTGCAATACTGTAAATACTTTGTAGTCAACCTTTCAGTCTGTTTACTTATATTATTTAGCCTTACTGTTTACTGAATTTTAAAGGTTTATGTATTTATTATTATATCTTGCATTTTTTAAATGATGCCTCTTATTGAACTACCCCTTTGCTGCTGTACTATTGCAAATGTCCCCACTGTGGGACTTTTAAAAGGATTATCTTACAGCATTTCATTACTTGTCCATTTTAGTGGTGTGATGGACCACAGCTGATCCGCGGTTCGTACGGATTACCACTCACGATTCGGAATGCATGTGAACCACAAATTAATTACAAAGCTTAACCATAATAATAGTGTGAAATACATTTTTACTGTCACTGTTACTTAAAGTAGGCTAATTAATCTCTATGGAGGGTTTCCGTGAAAAGATACAGGCAATGCAGTTTTCTATTCATGTGAACGGGGCATGTTAAAAGCAACTGATAGAGACGGAGGAGCGGAAGAATTCAAAAATCTGTGATGCCTGCTAAAGCTACGTTCATCAGCGGCAATTGCCTACTGGTCATGAGTAATAGTGAGTAAATATCTAACCCTGTCCTGATTATTTTGTTATGCAGTATACCTCAGACAAAAGGCAAACCTGCCTATCCTGATTTTACAACATACAACCTTACCCTCACACCTGCTCTGACTCATCATGTAGAAATCCCAAACTTAAACCTACAGGAAGCATGTCGAAATATACTGTCTATATCATGTATAACATAACACCAGTAACCGCTGAGAGGCATTTTGAAATATACCTAAACAAACAATCAAAACAGAGATTACATAGTGGACCAAAGGCAGAGAACTTGACTTTGATTATTGATGTGTTTCTCTGTCAAATTGACAGTGGTGGAATGTAACTAAGTACATTGACTTAAGTACTGTACTTTGATGTTTTTATTTTTTATTTTAAGGAACTTGTATTTTACTTGAGTATTTCCATTTTATGCTACTTTACTTCTACTCCAATAACTTTTGGAGGCAAATAGCCTTTACTTTTACTGCACTACATTTATTTAAAGGCTTCAGCCACTAGTTACTTTGCAGACTCAGATTATTAATACAAAATAGAAATAAACTGATAAATTATGACATATTATTAAAGGTTAAGGCTTTAGTGATCCCCACAGAGGGAAAATACTGTGTTGCAGCAGCACAACGGCAAAAATAAGTAGATACACAGAGAAAGGTAAAAATAAAATAGAAATAAAAATAGAAACTATAAAAGAGCAATTCAACTCAAAAGTTAAGGTGTACAAAGTAAATAAAATTAGCTCCGCCTTTACAAGCTCCAATATTAAAGTGATGTGCACATTTATGCATCAATAATTATTAGGGGTGTGCAAATAAATCGATTCACATTCGAATCGCGATTCAAGCTCTACCGATTCAAAATCGATTCATAGAATTCCAAAAATCGATTCACTTTTATTTTTTATTAATTTTTTTCTTCTAATTGTATGTCTACTGCAATCACATGGGAAAGTAACTACATTTACATACTGAGAATTTTTTTTAAAATCGAGAATTGTTTTTGAATCGAAAATCAATTTTGAATCGAATCTTGAGCCTGAAAATCAATATCGAATTGTGACATTTTCTGAATCATGCACCCCTAATAATTAAAATCCAGTAATATAATACATGAATCTGAATGGGCCTAATAAGTACTTTTTACTTTAAGTCCTTTAAGTATATTTTGATGCCAATACTTTCAAACGATTTTGAATGCAGGACTTTTACTTGTAACAGAGTATTTTTTTACACTATAGTATTGCTGCTTTTACTTGAGAAAACTTCCTCCACCATTGACAATTTAACAATTTCTTGGACCTAAACGGAGGCGCAATTGGACAGTTAGTATTTACATCCTTTCAAAATAAACTGCCGTCTAATTCGAAATTCAACTGAATTAAACCGTGACCGTTTTGAAACACTTTAAATTATGCAGCTGCTCACATGCGCTCGCTGGCTAACAGAATATTCTAGGAGCTGTAACGTTGTCTGAATTTCCTTTTAAACTACACGAGAACCTGATAACACGACTGAATACAAACACATGGGTGAACACAACATGCGGGTAAAGCCCAGACAGAAAATACCAAATCTGAGCATGTGAGCAGTGCACTATACACGACACGCGTGACGGCATGTGTTAACATCGATGCTGTAGCTTCTGATGTTGTTCTGGCTGCTAGCTGCAGTGTAATCCAATGAATGGGGTTTACAGTTAGCATGGTTCCTCAGCAATGTTAGCCTAGCTTAACATTAGCAACCCGGCTGCGGTTTGGAGCGTGTTGAAACACAATTATGTCGGTACTGTAATTACTACTCACATGTTTGTCTATTATAAACTGCTGATAAAAGCCATGGACTTGACAGGTATGTCACATTACCTTTAAAGTACTTATTCGCCTTCTCCTTCAGCAGCTCTGCATCATTACCTCCCTCCGCCATCTTCTTCACACAGCCGTTTTCTGATGCGCGCGCCATTGACTGCACTGTCGCAAAAGTCGCAAAGTCTTCTTTTCTTTTTTTGCAGTAGACTACTTTTTTTTTTTTTTTTTTTTTTTTACCGATAGTTAAAAAAGTTACTGCTACATAAATATTACGTCTAAACATATTGAAAACCCGTGTAACATTATTTTTCAGTCGTAAAGAAATTGTAATCGAAGTCAATCATTAGTGTTATTAAAATGTGTATGTAGGCTCATTGCAGTAGCCTACAGTTAACAACGAAATGCAAAAAACAGTGAAGCAGAGTAATGCACATAATAATATAGTCTACAAAGTATAGCCCTAATTAGAATGTTCAATAAACAGTGGGGGTATGAATACACTATATATACAGTGTGAACAGTAGGCAGTGTAGGTAGTATAAAATATATAGTGCAAAGTAATGCTAATAGTAGAAAAAGGTTTTCAG
Organism: Zingel zingel; assembly: GCA_023566125.1. Taxonomy (NCBI): domain Eukaryota; kingdom Metazoa; phylum Chordata; class Actinopteri; order Perciformes; family Percidae; genus Zingel; species Zingel zingel. The sequence continues at coordinate 37,040,607 of CM042316.1, read as the reverse complement.
TGAAATTAGTCTTTTTTTTAAATGCTTGTAACTTGAAAAATGCAATATACACTGTAGTGAAAACAAAGACACTTTAATACAAAGATAAGAAAAAAAAACTAAAAAGATTGCTCAATTAATAAGACAAATGCAAAACTGCAATACAATTCCGGTTAAAACGATGCAGCCTTGTGTAGGTAATTCATATGTGCGTGTTGTGTTGATGTTTTTATGCCTGAAAATGAAACTGCATGTTTTTGTGAGAGTTTTCATATTTATTGTGGCTATGTTTTGTGTTTCCCTATCCAATAATACGTTCCTTTGATCTTAGTTTAAATAAAGGCAAAGCTTTTTTACTGGTGGATGAGTATGAGACTGAGAGATATTGACAATGACATTTCAAAGCTAAAAGTAGAAAACACCAATCAGGAATAACACTTCCATTCTTTTAGTTTACCAGCAGGGGTCAGTATAGACCTTTACTGAAATACCCATAAAATTAAGCAACATAACCCTTTGTAGACAACCATAACTGCTGATAATACGTTCATGTGAGGTTAACCAGAAAAATGTTCAAATGGTGAGTAATGTGTCAAAACTGAATCATTAGTTAAAGATTAGGTAAATGATTCATGTGGTAGCTAATTTCCCCTGGCTTGTCTGGAATTAGTTTCCCTCTAATTTTGAGGGATTGTCCGCACATCTCTGCCTCTCTGACTGAATTACAATAATATTTCAATTAATTAAAATGTAGGCTCATGTAACACAAAAGTACAACCTCAGTCACAAGTCCTTTTGGTCGTATTCCAGATGCCTCAAGGCTCGCTTGAGGATGTTGCAGTGGAAGTTTCCTTCCATCTGAACGCTGCATTGTTGCCCTCCTGGCAACCACAGATATGGCAATGAGGCGTTATTACGGAATCCACGCAACTTCTAGGCAAGACCCGCCCTTCAATTGCATTCACACACTACTATTGGCCAGGCGTCCATGCTTACGCAAGGTAACGTAATCCGATTTGTTCACGTCCTATCCCCTGACCAATCGGCTATCCTAACCTTAACCACTCAAGGTCAATGCCTAACCCCAACCAATTGAGCTGTTTCGCTGGGCGGGACTTGCCCAGAACTTACGTGGGATCCATAATAACAAAACAATGAGGTGACAAATGTTGCACAGGTGCACATCTTCGCAACTTTATTGACTCACACATGGCATCTGACGCACCCCAGCCTTGAATAACTGGTTTGCAAACACATCCTCAGACTCAGGTTGTCCAAGGGGCAAGGGCAAAAAAAAGGGGCACCAGCTACATGAGCAATCAGAACGTTTTCTAGCATGTAGGACAGCCTATACAGTATGGCATTGCATCCTGTTTACTCAATTTTAAGGCCAGAGGGGGCACCTCATTACATTTTTCTCTACTGGAAAGGCACTCTAGAGGGTACTTCATCACATTCTCTCCACTGGAACAGCACCATAGAGGTAACTTTATCATGTTTTCTCCACTTGAAGGGCACTCTAAAGGGCATTCATCACATTTGCTCTACTGGAACAGCACCCTAGAGGTAATTTTATCGTGTTTTCTTCACTGGAAGGGAACTCTCGAGGGCATGATAAAATGTTCTCCACTGGAAGGGCACCCTACAGGGCACCTCATCACATTTTCTCCACTGGAACTGCACCCTAGAGGTTAATTTATGTTTTCTCCACTGGGAGGGCACTCTAGAGGGCACTTTATCACATTTCTCCACTGGGAAGGCACTCTAGAGGGCACTACATGAAATTTTCTCTACTGGAAGGGCACCCTAGAGGCCACTTCATCATGTTTTATCTACCATAGGGTCCTCCAAGAGAGCACTTTTGCTGTGTTTTTTTCAAACATGGGGTCACCAGTGCAAATGTCCACCAGTGGGCAGAAACACATCCAAGCTGAAACACCTTTCCTTTGCCTGAAACGCTACACTGTCTTTAGTATAAGAAAAAAAGGAGAACAAATATGTGCTGTGGTCAGTGGAGTCAGGAGAGGGACATCTTTCTTGTGTTCCAGAAAGGAAAAGTCAACCGTTTGAAATATAGGTTTGTGGTTTGGTGTGTTTGGGTTTTAGATGGTTAGGGTTAGAAGTTCAACAGAATGAGAGACGTTCAAGACAATCATGTGACACAGAGGATACATGCCAGTCCAGTCTGCTGCCCTGACTCATAAGCATAAGCAACCTCCCGCAGTGAAGAGTAAGAGGCCAAGCAGGCAGGTGACTCACTGTGACCCCTGTCGAACACTTACTAACCCCAGAGAGGGAGTTCACTTTCTCTTAGCAAGAGCACCCCGATGAGTCGTCTTTTTCTCTGAGCCATGACACGTCTAGCTCTGTGATGCCGGTTTTACTAGTAGCGCTTGAGGTAGGAAAAAATAAATAAAAAACCACGACGAGATTGACTGAGAACGAGTTGACGTTACAGCCTAAGAGTAAACGCAGACAGTGAGTGGGAGAGACGGTGTGGGAGGGAGAGAGGTAGAGAAAATCTGGCTTGCCGGGAAGACGGAGGAGTGAAATTGCTGTCCTCCTGGGTGCATGATGCATGAGCATGGGCTCTGGAGGGTCCTGAGAAAGTTAAAACAAACACAAATGGAGGAGCGCAGAGATATACGAGCAACCAGAGAAAGAGACACATGAAGGTCAGGGGGAATGTGAGTGACATTCCAGGGTCGTGAGCCAATGAATGATGAGGCCTCTGAGTGAGTGGAGTATATGTTACATAGGCCTGATCCAGAACCTCTTACTTATTATCCAGCATGTTAGACCATTACATAGTAAGTGTTTTGAACACCCCCCTCTGCTCTTTAACTCCACCCCTTTAACTGTCATGGCAGACTTTGCTAGTATTTTGTAGAAGCTGAAATAGCAACAGTCTTGTTTCCCCTCCTTTGCTCCACTCTATCCAAATAATTCACTAATGAGAGCTTGACTCCAGAGGGTCTGTGGTGGGTCGCACTTATTTGAACCATATGTTTTTCTAGCGGGCGGGGCTAAGGTATTTTAGCAAAATTAAAGATAAATTGAGGAGGGGAGGGGGCTCATCCTTTGGAGCTCCACCCTTCCTCCTATTTCTTATTTCCCTCTATCTTGCTTGTACTTGGTTTAGACATTTATTTCCTCTTTAAGCTGTTTTTTTTATTTTTGTTACTGATAGTCTCTTTGAGTCACCTACAAAATCGCAGGGATTGCTCACATTATACGGCGGCATTACAAACTCTCTCCTCCATGTAGCCTACCAGTGGAACGTCCTGTTGATCGGTGTGTAAATCAACATCCTGAAATGACACATTGCATATTCACTGAGGTTATTTGCGCTACAGGGGAGCGAGGAGTGGAAATTTCATGTCATTGGAAAAAGAAACATGATGCATACCTGCCTGAAAGGTCTACTGCTGGCTTTACCTTTCCACATTAAACCCCCCTTCTGTTTTCTCCTGTGTGTCTTGGACTTGTAGCCAGGGTGGTTAGGGGTGGGGACTGGAGGAGGGTATAGAAAGCAATTGTGTTTATATTTTCTTGAGCGTCTGTTTACATTTCTTGCTGGGCTGTTTTAAGTATAAAGTAAGGTTGCTACCTTCGGTGCCTGCAATGAAATCAGCTGCAGTTGCAGCTGCTGTTAAGTCCTGGTAAGCAGATATGGTTTCATAAGAATAAGAATCCAGATAAACAAAAAATGTGTTCTTTTCTTTGTACGTATCTTAAATGTTTTTTTTCAAACTTTTGCATTTAAACACATATTTTGGACACTATTAAGGTATTTAATAGGGCTTTAGTTAAAAGGCAGTGACAGATGCTCTTTGGTAAACTTAAAATGACCAAAACGCTATGTAACAGTTCAGTTATTTTGTATGCTTGATTATAATGACTAAATATATATATATATATATATATATATATATATATATATATATATATATATATATATATATATATTTGATAAAACATTGAGTGTTGCAGAGGGGTTAAAGTTGTTTCTGTTGACATTTTGATTAGATTTTTTTTTAATAAAATAAACAAAGTGATGCTGCTTTCCACAAAGAAAAATGTGGTTGTTTGTTACATGCATAAGAACTTTGTGGCATTTGAAAACAAAAATGCACTTTCAAATCGACTGTCTCAAATGTGTCCAACTGACTCTTCCATCCTTCATCATTAATATTGCTTTTTATTTTAGCACTTTTAGAACAAAAAGCAGGCGTGGGAATGATATTTGCTGGTAGAACACACTGTGGAATGTGGCTCTTTTTAGAAAAAAGTTTCCAATCGAGCAGGCAGTTTTGACTCGCAAAGTAATCCAATAAGGAGTTGCATTAGCCACTGAAACCACCTGAATGTAAGCCCACACACAGCCTGAATGGAATCAATTCTTGACAGTGGAAATGTGAAGCAGACCACGGGAGTATTTTTTAAAAAGATTTTTATGGCTCATACCCAGCAGCCGCCCCCGGATCAACTGGCACCACAGCCTTGTTAAAGGAAAATTTAGAAAATGACCGTCTAAACATATAATTAGGATAAATAAAAACAAATTGCTATGGGAAGTGAAAGCAGCCCAGAATCCTTAAAAAATTAGATTAGGATGAAAAAAACGATTTTGCTGTACGAACTCAGCGAGTCTGGCCTTATTTGGCCATATCTGTGGACATCATGATAATTAACCACTTTGTGTTTTCTACTCCTTAATCATTTTCCTTTGGTTTTCACTGCGTCTGTGTCATCAGTCAGGATTTTCCCTTCCACTGTTCTCACATGTTCATCCCAATTCTCTCCACACACACCTCTCTCCTTACATATACTTTTGCCATTAGTCCCTACTTTATAAGCTTTCTGTGTGTCCTCCGTTCTGTCTCTTTTTCTCATTTTGAGCAGCACAAGTGTTTGAAGTGTGTTGGCAACGAGAACAAGGGATCGGTTACACACCCCAAACAGGAAATGAGAAATTCAAGCAAATAGACCCATGTCTGTGTGCCTCAGAGAGAAAGACAGAAACTCGCAGGGAGGAATGCAGATAGATCGAGTAGGGCAGACGGTAGAGGATGTGAGATAGACACACTGAATCAAGAGGCTGTAAATGTTGGAGGCGAAAAGGTTGTTACATACTGTGGGTGAGTATGAGTAAGGAGAGAGTAGGGACACCCCAAGGATAATATTTATAGACAGTGACCACCCCTAATGCTGCTCTGCATTGCCCTATGACATCAACCATCCTACTGAACCCATCAAGGGTTCAAAAACGTCACTCTATATACAGTATGTGATCTCGTCCCGTCACAGTCATGTGACTGCTCCGGAGCTCGAGCACCCACGGAAAATACTGAGCACCCATGTGTGCCAGACTGCCAGTAGGCTACATTCATTTAAAATTAAACATTGCAGTTGGTGCTAAGTGGAGGGTCTGTCATAGTGTGATTGGTTATGTCGCTGTCAGTCCCCTGCTCCATATCCTATCCACCAATCACAGCGTCTCTCGGATAAAAACGCCTCTTTAGTGACCCCCCTCCGTGTCAGTTAAACTTTTCATCTCCAATCCTATCTGTATTTGTGAGAAGTGGTGGCGCTGTCCTGAGTTGAAAGTTAGCCTAGGCCTACTTTACCTAGGCTTTATTATCGAGTTAATAGCATGGTTAATAGGCGTGTGTGTTCGTGTCGGCCGCTGTCCATTTCCTAAGGTTCTGAAATGCAAACATTTTTGACTACTTTTTTTTAAAGGGCGTGTGCCCGTGGGCACCCACGGAGGAAAACATAAATCGGCGCCTATGGTCACAGTTAACTTTATTTTTCAGTGCTCAATTCAGGCAGTGGAGGACAGCAACAGCCCATTTGGAGTCAGACAATGCAGCATTATTTGCACATTTCACCTGGAGGTTACACCAGCTTTTTGCCAGGTTCTGCATCACACCCACACCCCATAGTTGTATTAATGTGCTAGACTGCAACCCTCTAGCACAGGGGTCTTCAAGTTTTTTAGGCCAAGGACCCCTTAGCTAAAAGAGAGACGGAGCAGGGACCCCCAACTAAATACACTGTATAACATTTAATTACATATTGAACTGGGCTGGATGGATGAAAATTGATATTCACATATATATATGTGTGTGTGTGTGTGTGTGTGTGTGAATATCAATTTTATATATATATATACTATTTTTTAGCAAAAAAGCTTTGCTAATAATGTGTTAGATTCATGTTAATGTGTATTTTCAGTAATATTTAAATCTTTGAAAAAACAACCATCAAAGAATTATCAATTAACAATAATTAGGCGGCCTCCCCTGCAGTAACTCGGAGGCCCCCTTAGGGGTCGCGGACCCCCTGTTGAAAATCCCTGCTCTAGCAGTTGAACTCGTAAAACAAGAAAGAGCCCGACGATCATCTATCAAAGTGACAGTGGCGCACAAGCAGAGCAGTGGTGTGACCCGCTGCAGCCCTTTCATCTGGCTGTGTGGTTGTTGTTTCCCCTCTAGTTAACGGTAGCAACAACATGTTGTGGCGGCTAGTTTATTTTACATCGCAGGCTGTGCTCCTACTGTTTATGAGCAATGAACGATTGAGTACAGCACACATGGTCAAGCTTTTCCCACAGAAGGGAACCCGCATCATAAGTGACTCAGGATGTCTGGGTGCACACACTCTGACCATTAGATGACTATATGGGACTTAAAAGGGAAGGAAGACTTCCAAAGGGCCCTGAAAACAAGGTGGAAAGCGAGACGGGCTGTTGAGAAAACCACCACAGCCCCTTGTAAGGGCGCTGAATTGTCTCATGTGGCGTGAATAGCAGAGATCCGATGTGGCGAGACAGCAATAACAAACAAGCAAATCGGCAGACAGACAACCATGTCACAAGGGTTCAAGACAAAGTGTAAATATCAGTCAGTGGAGCAACATTACTTTTCCCAACCACTGCATAATAGTTGGCACACACAAACTGGCGATGCACAGATGCTTTTTAAGTCACTAATGACACACTAAAACTTTGCCATGTCAATACCAGCTGCCAAGCACAAATACTGACTCAGAAACCCTGCGCAGTGTCTGAAAATATCCAGTCACACATAGGCAAGCCATCCAGGATGTTGACGGGGAGAGTTTCCTCTTCCTGTTGCTCTTTCTGTTGGACTTTCCTGTCAGTTAGCATTAACTACTGACAGACCTTTTGGTGCCTTCCAGACTCATCCGTGAGCCTTTTCTTTTATCTCTAGGGAGTATGATTCCTCACTGTAAAGTATTAGTTCTACATCCTGTACACTTGGGTGGCCAGGCAGAGGAGGCAGCGTCAATTCTAGGTACTCTCTGGAGCAGACGGTTTCTTGGCACCTATTTGCAGTGCAGAGACCAGTGGGTATATCAAAAGGAAAACGAGGACCACACTCAGTCACAGGAGTTCATCAAGTGGTGTGAACCAAACATCAACCACTGATAGCATCTTCCAAACTCTCGCTGGACCCCAGTGGAATGCAGTAGACTCTATGACCTCCCTCTTTATCATCACTGTGGTCAAAAAGCTGATCACCTGAAATTAATTTAGTCAAAGATTGCTCAGATGCCACTAGGGAAGGCATGCTGTGTGTGGAGCTCTCAGCCGTTCCAGTGTATTGAGCCTTTATGATTCAGCAGTGCCAGAGGGCCAGACTGTGGTGCCGATGCTAAGATAGACTGGCTGGAATTAATACCTACTTTTAAAGTCTGGGTTCTGTTATATCTAGTCACGCATATTTCTTTCTTTGTCAGTGTGCACATGTGTGTTTATAGGTGTGTGCATGTGTGAGTACTGCACTTTATATACTGTACACCACGGGTGTTGTCAAGTCAAATTTATTTTTTTGGTAATTTAAAATGGAGGCAGGAGGGGGTGTCGGCAGAGAAAGAACACCAACATCAAAACTGAGACAAACGGAAAATGACCATTATCAAAAGCAGTGGTGGATACACCAAGTAACAATAATCAAATGCCATATATATATATACTAATAATATTTAGCCATTTGCATTTGATTATTATTCTCAGTACAGTCATGAGGAAACAGGAAGCATGAAGATCATTTAACCAACTATTGTTTTGTATAGCATAAAAACTAATCATCTTTGTAATTAGTAATCATTTGGTTTTAGGTCAAATCTGCAAAGGAACCAAACTGAAATGTAGTAGAGCAGAAGTTTAATAAAGCATATGATTGAAATACTCAAGTTAAGAGAAGGTACATCAAAATTATATATTACATATACTGGTTATTAGTTACTTTTCAACACTGGTTAAAAGAATCAGAATCAGGTTTGATGGCCAAGTAAGTGTGAACACATACGGGGAATTTGACTCCAGCTTTTTGTTGCCTTTAAAGCTCATACACAGAAATATATGGGTAAAAACAAGGACAACAAAGCTGAACAAGGTCAACATAAACATTTTTGATACTATGTACAGATGTTAGTTTGTATTAAATAGTGTATATATCCACATGCATACACATACGTACATACACACATGAAAACAAACAGCTCTATGAGGATTGTAAACAGTAAGACAAAAGGGCAATGCAAAAGTGCAAATCGTGCCAGAATAAATTTAAAATTATTAATATACACTGTGCAAAGTAACAGTTATAGAAGATGAAAGAACATGCATGCTTAAAAAGTAGTGAATAACAGTAATGCTTCAAAACTACACTGATTGACTTTTTTTGTGTACGCCACTGACTGCATACGTATAAAATCATGTATATGTGTGAGCACATGTATGCACCAGTGTGTTTGAATATGATCTCATTGGTGTACATGTATTATGTGATTGCGTGTGAGAGTGCATTGAATGGGAGGAGAAATGAGGAAGGATTGCATAAACCAAACACATAATTTCACCCTGATGCCCGCTCATAAAGTGCCCCGATCACAGGAAATGGGTGTAAAAGAATGACTCAGCTTGCTTTGACCTCCACCACACCCCCAACTCCCTGACACCCCCACCCTCTCCTTCAGGGCTGCTTTAATTAGAAAAGCAACTCGTTTGTTTTTCTTTGTCTCAACGACCAGTCTGCCCCTCTCTCTCTGCCTCTTAAACGAGCGCATCCCAAGTTTGGTGATGACTCATAGCTTTCTCCTCCACCCATCACTCTCATGCACTCTCTCTCTCTCTCTCTCTGTGTAATTCAATTTGCCTACATTCCGCCTTTCGATGCAGCGATGTAAAGAACAGCTGTCACACAGATGTGTGCCCTTATCATACCTGCTCAGGTGTGTCAGTACCGCAGAATACGCACAACACGCTCAAAACACACGCTCCAGCTTTGATAGTGTCATGCTGAAACATTTATGTTTTCACCAAGGCTCAGTTGCTCAAAGCTAACACACACACAAACACACACACATTTGTGCACCCGTGCTCATGCATGTACACAAACACCCACTTGCTGCCTCAAAGGATGGCGTGTTATAAACAGAGGGACTTGGAAGGAGGAATGTGTTGTTCATTGGGGAATTCAGAGTCAGTGGGGAGAGGAAGGAGGGGTGGGGGCACGCTGACCTAATGTCCCTCTGAGTGGAGGCAATGGAGGAAAGGCTGCAGAGCCTTTCTCTAGTACGCCCATCAATACAGCTGAGAGCCCCACTGACACAGGAGGCTGCAGATCACGGCTGACTAATCTAAAACAGACTCTATACCAAGCTAACACCTCCCTAACCTCCCATTTATCCAATAAGAAGAATCATGTTACCATAGGATACAGACAATATGTGTGTATGTATGTGTGTGTGCATTCACTGTGCGGGAAGATGATATTTCTTCCTGTCCACCATGTCAGTTTAACGCTGGTGTCTGTGATTTGTGACTTTAGTCACACCTCTCTTGATAGGAGTCAGCAGCTTTGCACCTGCTATATTGTGTGTGTGTGTGTGTGTGTGTGTGTGTGTGTGTGTGTGTGTGTGTGTGTGTGTGTGTGTGTGTGAGTGGACGAAGGAGGCAGTGGGATGAGTAATAGAGTGTGATTGAACTTAAAAGTACTCCCACTGGTGAGGGTCACAGCCGCAGTTCAGCCAATCTCACTAAGGGGTTTCTCCCAGCATGCCTTTGGCTTCTGTAACTATGGCTGTGTCCAAAATCATTTAGTATTCACTAGGCTACATAGTGCACTACATCGTGTGCCATTGTGTAGTGTCTAGTTAGCATTAGTATACCCTATATAGAGGATAACAATGATCCAATGATCCAACAATTCAACGTTAAAAGTAGGATACGATGGATGGTAATGAAACAGGATTTATCTCCACTGATCAATATACTTTTTTAAAAATCTTTTTCATTATCAATTCATCTGCAGATTTTTTTTTTTGATGAATCAATTAATTGTTTAAACACAGTTTAGGAAAATCTCTGCCCAAATGAAAATGCAAAAACACAATTGAAGTGCTGTCAAAAGCATGCCAAACCAACAAGCAGCTATTTAACCCCTAAAGCCATGTTGGCCAATCATGCAAAGAAAAAGAGGAAGATGTTGGCCAATCAGAAGCCCATCTATACGCCAACACTGAAAACGGAGTTTCTGAACATCTTCACCCTGGAAGGATTTTTACAAAAGGTTTCCGTCTTCAGTGACTGCTAAAAGTTTGCGTTTGGATGGCCAAAATGCATCGCGAAAGCTATTATGCTATTAAGCTATTACGTGTGGACAAGGCCCAACTCTGATGAACCTGCTGTACTGTATACGCTCCTGACCAGCAGAAAAAGTTAAAGTCAAACATCTCGTTAAACAGCAGAATTCTTTTCAGCAATTGGTGGAGAACAAAACAGAGCTAACTGGAGAGCAAATGTTGGACTTATGGATAGCCATAAAGACTAACTACTGTATATGATATGAATGATTCCATCCCCAAGTGACCAAAATTATTCATATTTAAAAATATTACTGTGTTCAAATTTTACAAGCCAGAAGGGCTTAAAACCTGAGAAATATTTTTTTGAAAACATTGAAAGAAACCCTTCTGTAAAAAAGTTACACATGCTAGTGCAATAGAGGCTCAATTCTCCTCCTCCTCAGTTGGGGTTGTGAGATTAAACTGCTATTTAAGGGCTGCTTCTCCTCTGGGAGTATAGTCATGGCCAATGTCGTCTTTTCAGACCCCAGAGTCAGATCCTCTCCTCTGTTTATTACCAGGGTGAAGATAGTTTATAGGGGTAGATGTGTCCCTCTGTGTCCAGGGACAGAGAGAGAGAGAGAGAGAGAGAGAGAGACTCTGAGAAGAAGGGAAATGGAGGGGCGGTACCGTGAGAAGAAGCCAGTCCAGAGATATAATTGGTACCTTTCCTTTTTTAGAAAATGTTTCTAACTTACTGAGGTCCAGCAAATGAGTCAGGGCGCACGCAGCATGCTTTATAACCACTCTCAGACACTCTCACATGGTTTATCATACTTTCCCTTTGTAGTTCTCCCTTTGAAGAGGGTTTGAGTTTCTTCTCTGTCTTTGATCCTCTGTGTATTAAGCTATGAAGGTTAGCTACTGGTTATGTACATGACAAAAGAGCACAGCCACCATCTGGTAAAAAGGAAATGACAGAATCTGGTATTGTGAATATGCTGTTTTTTCCCCCCAGTTATTTTTTTTATTTTGTTATAAAAAAGTTAGTGCTAAAACATTTTAGCTAGCGAGCAGAGGTGTGTGGTCTTTTATTCTATCTTTTATCATTAATTCGCTCACATTTGTTTTCTTCCCCTATCACCTGCCTTGTTTAGTTCAGGTTATAACTCCAAATGGCCAGGGAGTCTTCAAAGTGCTGGCAGGGGTTAATATAAAGATGAGAGAGGAAAAGAGAGAAAAGAAGAGACGGAGCAAGAGATACGGTCGGCTGACTCTGCGATAAACTCGGCTGCAGGTGTGAAGTGAGAGGGATGGCGGTAAAAGCAAGACAGGTGGAGAGGGGAAGACCTGTCAACTCACCGCTAAACTTTTGCATATTCATAAGTTCTGCCTTCACACAAAACATCTCAATTTCACACTGTGGTGAATTTCTGAGGACTCATAAACCCAAGAGTTTAGTTTATATGTATCTTAATTAAACAACCACAAAAAAAGATTCAGTGAGATCATTTGTGTGTGTGTGTGTTTGTGTGTGTGTGTGTGTTCTTGTTTAACTATATTCGTGGGGTCCAAAAACCGGGAATAGAGTATACTTGTGGGGTCCGGACAGCTTTGTGGGGCCAAAATGCTGGACCCCACAAGGTTAAAGGTCTGTTTGAGGGTTAAGACTTGGTTTTAGGATTAGGGTTAGAATTAGGTTATGGTTAGGGTGAGAGTAAGGGTTAAGGTAAGGCATTTAGTTGTGATGGTTAAGGTTAGGGTACGGGGCTAGGGAATGCATTATGTCAATGACAGGTCCCCACAAAGATAGTGAAACGCACTGTGTGTGTGTGTGTGTGTGTGTGTGTGTGTGTGTGTGTGTGTGTGTGTGTGTGTGTGTGTGTGTGTGTGTGTGTGTGTGTGTGTGTATGTATGTGTGTTTCTCCGGTCCTCACTTCTTCAAAGGACTGTTTGAGGATTGATATTTTGAGTTATGAGGTTTAAGTGAAAAGGTCATTGTGTTATTTTGCTAATATGTCAAGCTACTAAACGTTATGAATGTAAATTATCACAATGTCCATATTCCAGACTCACTAAAATAAATTCAAAAAGTAATTTGTGTATCCGCCTTGTAATTCAGATCCTCTCAAAAATGTAATGGGTTCTTTCTTGGCCTATGCTTCACCCTTCCACCAAGTCAGACCAATAGTTTTTTTAGTGATCTTGTTGACAGACAGACAAACAAACCAACAAAGTGAACTGAAAACACAACCTCCTTGGCGGACATAATAGCAATAAACAAAATTGAGAAAACAAGATGTATAAAAAGTCAGTATTTACTCCAGTTTATTCATCCAGACCTCTTCTATCAATACTACTTTTGCCTAACTAACTTTACAATCAAAGTATAGTATAATGTAAAAATGTAAACTAGTTACACTGCTATTTAAAAAACCAACAACTTATAAGTGAAAACAAATATAGTCAAATGATTACACAGTCTCAAATTGAAATGAAATGGCAGCCGGCAATCAAAATTGAAAATAAAATTAAAAAAAAATCATAATAATCACAACACAGTTATAACTGGGAGTAGGAAGGCATGTTTGTTGATGTGTGAGTATTTATGCACAGATTCAGCACCTGGCTGCAGCAACAATGGCTTTGAGCAGCTGTGTGTTTGTGAAGCAGAGCTGAGCAGCAGCAGGACACCAGAGTGTGTTATTAAGGTCACAGGCAGCTCCGTCTGAGTCCGCAGGAATTACCCCAGGCCGCTTTACTGCTCCACTCGTAATGACCAGTTGTGGCAAAAGATCACTGGACATATAATTGCAAATGTCATAGATGTTGTAATAAGACACAACCCAAAATAGCATTTCAGTACCAGCGGCATGGCCAATCAGCTTCCATTTAGCATGATCAGTTTTCATTATGAACTTGTAAAAGTGCCACAAAAAGTAAACGTTTCAGGCGGCATTACATGAAACAGAGCCTTTCATTTTTTTTTGCAGAAAAAAGAAGACCAATCACAGCACATGGATGCAATTAAAGGGCCAATTATGTAAAAATGGACTTGGCTCTGATGAAGTGCAACAACAACAATTTTCTGGTTACTCATGCAGTTGTATAAACTCAGCACGTGGATTGTGTTAGTTGTAAAAGAACACCTGCTTGACCTTAAAATGCTGCAGGCATCCATCTTCACTCTTTTTTTTCTCTTGCGTAGCAGTCATCCACAGTACGATGGGTTCAAGTGCCCCCTTTTTTCTCTTTGGATGGATCATTTTTTGGGATGTGCTTCAGTATGTGGCAGGAGGTGTCAACACTTTGTTTCAGTTACATAAAAAGCCAGAGGGCTCGAGAGGAAGCAGCTGCTGTGGAATGAACATTGGTTAGAAGGACAAGCCTACTTGAGTTTGACTTACCTCTGGGACTGTTCCATTAACACTGTGATAGATTTATGGGCCTCTTGACTTTTATACACTTTGTTTTGTCATTACAAGGCAAGTTAAGCAGGTGGAAGTGCAGGCATTTTTTAGAAACACATTTTAAAGATCAATCCTTCAACAAAACTCATGTTTTGCTTGTTTGAGTTGGGTAATGATCCTGTTTCTTGGAACGAGAAAAAAAAAACTTTTTAACATTCCAATTACATCTCCCTTACCAAGATAAAACAGTACATATTGTGCCTTGGCGCCATTAAAAATCAAGACCTGGCAACAGATCTGTCTGAAACATTCTCAAAGGTGAGACAAAAGAGGATTGAATTATGCTGATCGTGTTTCATTTTACGTTGTTTATCTGCCTTCGGAGCGCATTTTTCAAACAAGCACTCTGTGTGTTGGCTTTCCAGGGGAATCCTGGGTAACATGACCAGCTTTAGAACAAGATAGCACAGATCACTGTCACCTTGTTAGCAGCACAAGCATCCCTCACACCACTCTCTAGCACAAAGCTTATGTAAGGTATTTGACGTTGATGTGCTTGAGCCGTGGCTGTGTGTAAGTGGGTTCAGTGTTTTCATGTGCATGTGTACGGTATGTGTGTTTAATTTTCCATGTAGTCACTGCCCTTGAGTCTGGGACTTACCAACGGGTCTGGACCTGCTCTCCTCACTCCCAATTCAGCCTCGTGGGCTGCCAGTAATCCCTTGAGTACTGAGGGAGAGGGGTGGGGCTGGCAGGGTGGGGGTGGACGAGGTGCTCGGAGATACTAAAAAAAAAAAATGTTGGTATGGCATACCCTACAGGTAAAGGCAGTGTCAAGAACGGGGCTGTGTGTCCGGGAATTTTAGTGCTGGCTTAGCCGTATAGCCGTATAGTTAAAGCTCAGCAGGGCTTGCTGCTCTTCTTCAGTCAGTTCACAGCCGTCCAGAGTAAACAGGCATCCATTGCTTGCCCAGAAAAAGACCACACGCACCTGGTGTACGACGTGCTTTTCCACTGGTAGATCTCTCTCTTGACATTGGAAATTCATTGCTACGTGTACAACCTGGTTTTATAAAAATGTGCTAAAAGAAGCATGATGTGTGCTCTGTACATGCTGAGCGAGGCATATCCCAATCAGTGAAGGATTACAGGAGAAATGTTAAAGTGAAAGAGTAGCCTTGTCCTAAAAAAAGTGTAGGAGGTGTTTTAGTTCACAGACCACAACATGCCTAAAACTAAGATGAAACTTTTCATTTATGTTTTCATGCGAGGAACTAAAACTGGATATCTCAATGGTGACGGAATTCATGTCCACAACACGCTAGGTGTGTTTTGGTTTTTGCTTATTTCGCAAAATGTTCTCTCCCCTTGCCGTAATTAAACACACACATACACACACACACACACATGCACTGACAAGTGCAATAGACACACACCGCTTCATTTTGCTCACAAAAAACTTCCACTCCGACGTGATAATTTAACATCAATGTTTATTTAAAATTGTTAAAATATTTACAAATACAAATTTCACACGGTAAGTGCACTATAAAAAAATACAAAACACAAGAACAAAATGTGTCGGTTTTATTCCTAAAACAAATCATAGAAGCTGAATTAATTCTTGAGTTGTGCAAAAAGCATTACACTTCAGATGAAAGATAAAAACTTGTCCTGAAATAAAATTACTTACCCTAATTTACTATGGCGATAAAAAAAAAATAAAAAATAAAAACAGAAAATGTATGTATTGGGTCTAAATGGCTTCCCTAAAACCAACACCACAACCACATCCCCTGACCCTCACCATCTAAAGACAACACGCTGGCTGTAAATCCTGAGAGGGAGGGAAAACGTGGTGTCATCACTCTTCCAGCCACTGGTATTACTCATGGCTTTGACAGCATGGGAGGCTTCATAAAGGACAAACATTCAACTATGAACACAAAACAAGCATTGTATAAATCACGTGGGTGGAGAAAACAAACACGCAAAACTTGGAACGACAAGCGAAACTGATGGACGGTTCGTGTCAAACGTTTGCTCAGTTGGCTGACGATTCCAGCCTCTCAGTCAGAGGGAGTTCCCCCAGGTCGGACTGTCCCTGTGGTTGTCTGCTGTCCTTTACAGTGCAACTGTCTCCGAAAAAAACACCTGTAGCATTATCTTCAAGGGAAAACTCCAACAGCCACTGTTTTCCATACCTGGGATTTAGCACCTTTAACTGTGACCACATAAGGAAGTTGATTTGGAAATAACAGAAATATCCCAGACAATCATCTGTATAAACAAAAGCGTTCTTCCATCGAGGTCATTTTGGTCCTCATGTCCTTTGGCATCCTTTATCCACTTGTTTTGGGGTTTTATAAATCATTTCAATCCTTTTCCATGTCAAACTGACACACTTTTATACATGTAAATCACTTCTTTACCGACCTGTCCCTCCAACAAATAAATTAATTCATTTCAAGACAGATGTTTTTACTACTGCAAGGAAAAAGTATATACACATAGGAAAGGATATCTTTATCTATATAAAGAAGTCCACGGTTGGTGCGTTCAACATGATGATGGTAGAGATCGCAGGAGGAAAAGTGGACCCACAAAGGCCCCGTAAAATGACTTTTAACTATTTTGTCCCTATTTTCCACATCCTTCTCGTCCCACTTTTTATCTCCGTCAGGCTCCTCTCTGTGGTCTCAAACACATCTCTGTGTATGTTTGAGGGGAGGCAGAGCATTGTGATCCATTTTTAGCTACATTTGCAGGACTTCACTATCATATTGGACAGCTGCTCCACCTGAAAGTGAAAATCAACAGTAATGTGATAAATCATGTAAAATAAAGTGTTGCTTTCACCTATAATGTTCTGTAAACATTTCACCTCCGAATGAAGGTTACTTGGCTGCGGTATAGATACCTTGTGTTGCCTGCCCACGTAGTAGAGGATTGGCAGGGGCTCCAGTGTCTGGGGAACACAGCAGGGCTGGGCAGAGGCTCCTGGGTTGTGATGCTTGTACAGGGCCAAAATCTATAAACAATTATATGAAAGAAAGACATGAAAACAAAGAAACTCAGCTCAGAATTTCATCACAGACATGTCGTGTAAAGCAATGATACTAGACAATAATAATACAGTTCGAGTTAGGAGAGTGCTTTTGTTCAAATCCACATATAAGACACAAAGTGTTGCTTCTTGATTAGTCTTTGTATATTTCATTTAAT
Source organism: Zingel zingel (assembly GCA_023566125.1). Taxonomy (NCBI): domain Eukaryota; kingdom Metazoa; phylum Chordata; class Actinopteri; order Perciformes; family Percidae; genus Zingel; species Zingel zingel. The sequence continues at coordinate 37,023,394 of CM042316.1, read as the reverse complement.
ATGTGTAAATTAAACATTCCTTGATTGATTAATACAACACTCAATGGATATCCATTCGGTAGTTGTCGAGATATTTCAGTCTGGATAAAAAGTGGTTTTGGTATCAGTCAAAGTGCTATATTATTTAAATTAGGCCTGCAACTAAGGATTAGTGACTTTAACAATTACAATATTATTAGGTTATTTTATCAAATTAATCGATTTGTTTAGTCTATAAAATGTCAGAAAATTGGGGGAAAAGGTCTTCCAGCAGCAGCAAAATCTCACATTTGAGAAGCTGGAAGCACTGATGTTTGACCCATGGCATTTCTCCACGGCATTTTTCCAAGCGAGCTGAGCCGATACTACAAGGGGTTAAAACACTGTAGGCCACTGAATGGCCAGAGAGAACCGACACTAGCGCGACTCAGGACAATCCTGCACTAAGCCGCCATTTTTGAATTGCCAAGCTACCATCAATAGCGGTTGTACTTTTTTTTTTATTCACTCCACCCAGATTGTAAAAAAAAAAAATAAAAAAAATAAAAAAAATCACAACCCGCAAAACTATGCCGTACACTATGCCGTTTTTGACGGAGTGCATATGCTCCTTTGTTTGGTAGCCAGTGAAATGATTGAAGATGATGTCATGGCAGTTTCATGCAACGGCGCTATGGTGATCAGCTGAGAATCCTGCCTACACGTACTATCTGCACTGGAAAACCAAATAGAGAAAAGTACTGGTACCAAAAAAGTGAGTTGAGTTGAGCAGAGCAGAGCCGTACCATGCAGTGGAAACATGCCATAAAATGATTAATCAGTTATCAGAATTGTTCATTTTCTGTCAACCAACTAATCGACGATCATTTCACAAGCCGTGACTCTCATACAACACAGACTTAACCACTTCATGTGTTCCACATTCCTTATGGTAACCAGAGGGGGAGAAAATGAAGTTGTAAGAACGTTTTTTAGTCTGAGCTGCCAAACCTCACACAGCATGCGGATTGCCACAGTGAGGTGTTGGACTATACCTGAGAATATTTGTTTTCAGCATTCCAGATGTAGGTGCAGGACCCCATGCAGTAGTTAGCATTGTAGCCTGTTGGCTTATGTATCCACTTCCAGCCCAGATCTTTCCTGAAGTCGATGTACAAGCTCCTCACGCAGCAGGTTTCTGACTGGCTGCATGAGAGAAAACAGGAAAACCTCTTTTTTGAAGTGTGTGATGAGACGGCATTGAGATTCTTTGAGCATAGTTGCGGTGGAAGGTCCATTTTCAAAATCAGTCAGTTTTAATGCTGCACTAACAGTTTCAAATAAGTTTCAATGTAAGATTACATACATCCCATCAGTGTACACATTTTAGCTGCATCTGGGAAGTCTTTCCCATGCTAAAAAAAATTCCTAAGATTTATTGCGCAGTGCATTTTTAATGTCAATGAAATAAAATACAACACAACAATTGTGATTTGTGCAGGATTGCTTACGCTGTACAGGTATCCTTTGTCTCCGTGGAGCGTTTTTTGCGCGAGGTGAGGTGGCTGCTGCTGTTCTGAGGGATGGACATGGTCAGGATGTAGGGTGGTTGCTGCGTCAACATTTGTATAGTCCCTGTGTCTCCCCTACCAGGCTCGATCCCAGAGATGGTAAAACCAAAGACGCTGTCGATGCTTGTCTGGCTGCATTCACAGAACAGCCGAAGTTGGAAAACCTGCTCATCCTCTGGTGAGACAGAAATTTACAACATTGAGCAATTTAACATTGGTTGCTTACTCTATCTGTGAAAGTAAATATCATCTGGAAATTGCATGAGGTTGCACTAAATAACTAGACTAGCCAGTGGTGGAATTTAACTAAGTACATTTACTCAAGTACTGTACTTAAGTGCAACTTTTAAGTACTTATACTTTACTTCTTCATGCCACTTTCTACTCCGCTACATTTCAGAGAGAAATATTGTACTTTTTACTCCACTACATTATTCTGACAGTTTAAGTGACTAGTTACTTTACAAATTAAGATTTTTGCACACAAAACACATGTAGTTTATAAAATACGATGTTTTATTATAAATTAAACTACCCAACAATATAAGGGCCTACAAGTACAGCTAAAACGATTAGCAGATTAGCATGTGTTTGACTGACAGAACTGTTTTGATTGTTTCCAGTTTCTAAAACGTGAGGAGTTTTCTGTTAAGTACATTTTCCTGATGACACTTACATACTTTTACTTGAGTAACATTTTCAATGCCGGACTTTTACTTATAACATTGTATTTTACCAGTGTGGTATCAGTACTTAGTAAAGGATCTGAATACTTCTTCCACCACTGGACATAGGGGCATGGTGGTACCAGAGCAATAAACAAAGCTTGTTTATCTCACCGGTCCCTTTGAGCCAGTTCTGCAGCGTCTCAGTGACATCGAAGGACAGCCATTTGTCTTTCCACTGGTTGGTGATGAAGCGGGAAGCGAGGTAGCGGGCCGATGTTCCCAGACCCTGGTACAGCTCCACCCGCTGCTCAGAAGCTATTGTGGGTTTCTTGATGAGCATCCGTAGCTCCGCACTGGTCAGCAGGCGGTAATCCCCCACACTTTGCCGAATCTCCGAGATGTTGAAGAACAAGCTTTTGGAGGTCTTGGTGGTCACTGTGTCATTTTTGGCTGTGGGATTTAAAACAATTACTTATTAGGAGATTTCACAAAACCATGTCGGGCACTAATTAATCTTAACACAGAAGACGACTGAGTCTTTGGATGTTTAAAGGCATATTAGAGAAACAAATGGAAAACGGATGTGTTACTGGCCTGTCATATAATCTAGTGTCTTAAACCAACCTATCCATACAGATGGGGAACTACTTTGAATGGGAAATGAGATTTAAATGTTCTTCTTTTAAGCGTTGTAACTGTTTGGTCTGCAATTTTAAAACCCTCTGAGGTCTAAGGGCATTTAAACATTTCTTTTTAAATTCACATTTTAAGGATATTTGCATATATCCAGATACCCACGTGTAATATATCAAAATGTTCAGAACAAACTAAGCTTTCTGAGTAGTGAGGCCCAAAGATGTTCCAGAGCAATGTGTAAAGAGATAATTTAGATATTGAAATAATGTTTTTTGAGTAAGAGTGTTGTCAAACATCGCTTGGACTCGCTGGTGCGTCTTTTGTCCTGGTTAAAGAGCTATATATGATATTTTCTAGTCTTTTAGAATTTGTTATTTTATCAAAAAGATAAAAGCAAAACTACAGAGCACTTTCTAGCGTATGTAGGAGAATATAAATATTGGATCAGGGCTCTTTGTCAGCAGATACTACATTTTGAAAAATCAGAGGCACACACTTGTGCTATGTTTCTCTCCTCTCCTCACCTTTCATTCCCTATTTTCCTACAGGTTCCTGATAAAAGACCAATATTAGTGAGGATGAGAACAACAGGAGCAGTACCGAAAGGTTCTGATATAAGGCAAATCCATTTGGTGGTCATGGAGGGTTTGTGGAGCTCTGTTGTGTTTTTTATATTTGGCAGGTTACAATAACGGTCTACACAGGAAACTCACTTTACTGCAAGATCTTTTGGCACAAGAACGTACGCTTTTTCAACTATTCTAACGGGACATTGAGACAAATGGGTGCTCTAATGGGTGCTCTAAAAGAATAATTAATGGACATGACATTCAAAGAATAAGGTCCATTTCAAGTCCAAGTTCAGATTCTTTTGGATATGAATGCTTTTCTGCATTTGCATTGTATTAAAAAGTCATTTCTATAAGTATTCACTTTACTATATTTGCACATTTGATGCATAAAACTCTGCAATGTACTACATAATGTAACCCTGGCATGTTTGTTACTGTTTTTCATAACCAAACTTTAGAATTCTGCATACACACTAATAAAATGGAATAACCAAATTCACAGTGTTACTCAATTATCTTAACTGCAGCCAAACATTCATCTATTCCAGCTGCTTTAAAGTTGACCATAGAGAGAGTTTTGTTTTCTTACAGTTTTCCCATATCACGACAGCAGGGACATTCCCCTTGCAGAGGCTGATAGAAAACAGAGCCAAGCTACTGGAGCCTTTAACACCATAAATCTACCAGCGTTACATTACGAAGGATTAAGTCGGACGGAGACGTGCAAAGATAAGTGGAAGATGGAAGGAAGATGATAGAGAGTGAATCACCGTGTAGAAAGAGAGAGTGAGAGGAGGTGTAGAAGGAAGGGGGTTGTAACAGGCAAAGAAAACAGCAAAGTGAAGAATGCACTCGTATGAATATAAGTCACAGTTGTGAGCGGTGAAAGGCTGTGAGTGGGGGTGCAGAGAAATTGGAGATGTGTATCAATGGAGCCAGGTCTGGCGCAGGCCCAAACCTTCTACTCTGCCTCAGCCTGCCAAAGCAGGGATTCTCTGCTCTTAAGTCCGGGAATTACTCTCTGACAGGAGCTACAACCCAGCCTTGCATACTTGCAATCCAGGCTGTGACAGGATCCTCCATGCCACGGCTGCTTGTGTATCATTTACCAGTATCACCATCTGTGTTGCTGCTTCGGTAGTGTTTCACCCCTTGTGAAGCCAAACTGAAACTGAAAAAGAGCTGGCGTGCAGTGAAAAAGGAAATGAGATGACATTTTACTGGCCCCACCCAGAGCATAGTCAAATGTTTAGTTGTAAGTGCTTGAATGGAAACATGGAGTGTCACAACAGTGCACAGTATGCGAAGAGTGGTGAACTAGCAATGACGTACCAAGCAACACCAAGCACGGAAAGTTATCGTCTCTGGCTAGCTTGAGTAAACTAAGATAAATGTGTAAATGTGTTAAGGGTTAGAAGTGTTTACGAAACAGGAAATTAAGTCACTTCCCCTAAAGAGCATATTGGCTACAGTACCATAATTACGGTAAAGCTTTATCCTCACTTCTACTTTCCAATTAACTCAGCGTGCATCTTCTTCCTATCACTGAACAGCTCATCCGATCAAAATACAGCATTTTTAAATGACAAAGTGTAAAATGACTTCTCCATGCCCGGCTGAGAAAAAGTCTTGCTCTTCCTGCTCAGGGTAAAGACAGATAGCACCCTGTCCTGCGTACTAACATGGGTGTGGGGGGGGATTTGTGTGTTGAATCAGGGCCTATCTGCAGGTAAGCCGGGGACAGCTGTTGTGACAGGTAGGGAAACAGCTCTGTAATTACCAGTGGGAGGAACCAGATTCCAGCAACAGACTAAATACCTGCCTCCTTCATACGCTCAGCTCCACCCTCCCACAGCACATTTGTCAATGTCTAGTTTCCTCACACTACCCTATTTTACACATACTGTCCGGCCCTTGTTGCTACTCTTCATCACAGGGCGGCAGCAGCTTCATTTACTCTTGAATATAATAATTACTCAGTGAGCAGTGAACTCATTTCACTCCTGAACGGTCGCAAGTGGCTGCTTTCCAAAAGGGGAAAAGAGTCCTTTCTGTAAACGAGTGGAATTACATTTGGACCAATACCATGTCAAATGGGAGAGGTGAATTTGTGTGGGCTTCAAGGGGGGGATGTGACTGCTAATTTACTGAATAAATCTAGCCTTATCCGCCACACAATTACTATGATTGAGGCTAAAACTATTAAGTTCTAAAATGCCCTGCACACAAATATGCATCCCTGTAGGCTGTTTGGGGTATCAGGAAAGTGTGAGTCGTCCAATAAAAAGAAACCACAAATTGAAGTGACGAATAGTATTTGTTAATAAACAGTCCTCTGTCTTTTACTTCTTACAGAAGAGCAATTTTAATAATTGCAAAACACTTCTTGCTAGGCCTACACACGTACACTCATACACTTGATTTTCCCAGTGCGTAGAGGTTGAGTCTGTTTTAAGGAGATGTGCTGAGGGTTAAGAAAGTAAATGGGTGTTCTCTGGCATTCCATAGAGGTAGGAAACACATGCTCCCCATGGGCACCGCTTGCACCGGACCTGAGTCACTCAAGATCTCAGTGGCCATCAGCCTGCCTTCCTTCCTGCCAAGCTGCCCCATCACAAACACACTGCAAACACACTAATAATAAGCTCAGGAAACCCAGCAGAGAGAGCCGGAAAGAGAGAGAGAGACGGGTAATCATGGGCAGAGAGATATGGGAATGAAATGGAAAATGATCAGGGAGAAGGAGATATGATGGAGAACAAGTGACAGGATAAGCAAGGGAGAACCCAATGCTCAAGTTACAGGAAACCCCCAATCCCTGAGGGACAGAGGGAGAAAAAAGAGAAAACAAAAGAGAGAGAATGAGACAGGGTGAGGGTGAAGGAGTGCATTTCATGTTTTCTCACTTTTTTTCATAATCCCCTCCTTTTCTTCGGTTTTGCACTAAGCAGAACACAATCATGCCCCTTTATTTTTAAAGTCCCTTTGTTCTGCACACTCCTGAGCACGGTCCATCCACTCAAGTCTTTCTTTTGAAGTGGTGGATAAAAGAGGGATAGTGTGGATGCCTGCCTGATAGGGTGAGGAGTATAGGCATGTAGAGAACAATGGAGCAAAGAAACCAAACAAAAAAAAAGATCTGTTTATCATAATAGTTTGGGAGTCATTGCACAATTACAGACAAAACCCATTTGGCTGAACAAAAAGCATATACAGGCTAGCCAAACAAACAGCGCTAATAAAGCAGTAAAAATGCCATAGACACCACGAAAGCAACACACAGAATCAGACCAGATGCAACACACAGTCCTGCTAACTTGTAACGCCTGTGAGCTCTGAACTCCTCAGGCTGCCTGAAGATGTTGGGTGGAGATCAGAAGGGGTACACATGTTGAGGGAATTTATGGACAAGATTAGAACTGACACCAGCCATCGGGCAAATGCTGATTAATTTGGGCAAGCGGGTAAAAGACAACCCCAGATTCAGGGCATGGGCACACATGCGCGAATGCAGGCGAGTGAACAAAGAAGCGATATTCGTGCTAAATGTGGGCAGTGCAGTATGTGACGCACACGTAAATCAGTTTGCTGGTTTTTAGTCTGTTTGAGTTGTTGTGAGTGTTGTTTTTTTGCGAAATATGTTATTGGTACATTTTCCATTTTCTTACGTTAAATGCCTGTCTCCCGACTCACTGCCAGCCAGGCAGCATCTCTCTTGTGGGGTAGTTTGTAATTGTCATAGCCAATATCATACAATACTGGCTGTTCAATACAGCAACAATCTCCATATTGGCTCCCTAAGAATACTACAGCCAATGACAGACAAGTTGGATTAACCACACACACTTATTTGTTATTCGTTGAGGCTGCGACTTCGCCGGTCAAAGTTCAAAGAACTCTGTGCGATGGGAATTTGCTTTGCCACTGGAACCAGAGAATGTAGAATAGAATGGAAGTGAATGGGAGGTGAATATTCGCCAATGTAAATGTTGTGCATGTGTGACCGTGCCCTCGCTCTCATTTTGGAAGGTTTGTCCGCTTGGTGTTTAGCCTCGCTTCATCTGCAGTATATTTTCAAAGCTTTCTGTTATATGGGTGCTTACGCTCTGGCACCCATTTTTTTTTTTTTTATAGAGGTTAACGCCCAGAAACATCCTGAACACAGCAAAATGAGAACATACGGGCAGAGGACATGGTCACTGCACATACAGACACCACCATATGAGAGGGATTATTTCTCTATAAGTCTATACATTGTTTTATAGGAAAACCTATACCCATTGTGCCTTGGCTTATTTATGCTGAATTGGGGTGGATGACATATTGGCTTTGAACGACAAAATACCTTAGACCTTATTTTTTTATGCATTTGTAGTTCTCGTTTCAAAGGGCACCTGTTATTTTCCCAGATTTCCTTGTTAATGTTAGATCTGATGAAAAATGGAAACAGTCATCCCTGGGATCTTTGCTTCCATGTGTGTGTGACTTAAGCAGTGCGCACCAAGTGCTTGTAAATGTTGGAGCATAAATCACACTCCAACTTTGACTTGACATTCTTATTGCTGTAGTTAAGCCATCAGCAATTGCCCCCATTCTCGACAATGGGCGTCCAAGTGCGCACATGACTGATGTATTTCTGTTCTGAGTTATTTGATACTCACCGGTCATGTTGAACTTGTGCAGCACCTTGGCGAAGTACTCCTCTTCCTCCTGTTCAGTTGAGATATCTGTCTGTACCTCGGTCTGCTGCTCCTTCAGCATCTCCTTGGTGCTGTTGTAGAGGGACAGCAGTGGGGTAGGGATCTCCTCCTCATCTCCTGCCTGATCCGGCTCTTTCGGCAAACGCAGTTTGCTGAGGATCTGGCTCCTGATGGCCTCGATGCGCTTTTTCTTCACCATCTCCAGGTCCAGCGTCTTACATGTAGACATACCACTTACGTTGCCCACCGTGTACACAGCCATGAGCATCAAGAGCGCCAGCTTCATGGTGCCAACCTGACTGCTACTCTTATGCGCTTTGGTTCTTAGCAAATCCTCCCTCACCTTTTCTTTCACTGCCTTTCCTCCAACCGAGGATGCTTATAGAACAGTGAATCTCTCTGTGGAGAGGTGTGAGTGACGCAAGGTGTTGACACACAGCAGAACAATTAAAGCAGTGTGTAGAGTCCTCAAAGTTCGGGACTGTTGGTGCCACCGCTGTCGCTGCTGCTGTGAAAACCACCTAACACTTGTGTCTTCTTTGCATAGAAGCAGTTGGAGAGAATCCCAGTGGGCAGACAGACGTCGAGTGATGAGCCAGCCTCTGACTCAGCCACACAGGTAACACAATGACGTCCCAGACGTTGATATGAGTCCAATGCGGAGCTGTCAAATGCTAACAGAGCCCGGCCAAACATGTACACTGACAGTGCCCCCAAGACTCAGAAGATACTCAGTGAGTTCAAAAACATCTACCAACACTCAAATACTAAACAGAGCTGGTTCTGTACTCACAGACCAACTTGTGATATGATTTCAAGCCTCCACCCACAATATTAAATAAAATCCTTTCTTACTCAAAGCACGTAAACCTCCACGTGTCAGCTCAAGGCTGTGTTGCTCACCAGGCAGTCTCTCTTTACATGTCCCCAGAGACGAGTGAATGGAAAGGGATTTGTACAACACTCAGCAAAATGAAGAGTGGTTCTGGCAGAACCCAACGTGCTTCCTATCTTTTCAGCTGACACTGCTTCCTGTCCTCCTTGACCCACAAGGCCTCTTCACCGATGATTCAGAACGGACCTGTACATGGATGTGTCAAACAGGCCCTCTCTAAATGTCTCTGAGAAAGAGAAAATAGCAAAGATACGTCCCGCGCTTAAAGGGGAATAATGGGCGTCCTATTTCTCTGTTTTTTTAAGTTTGATCAGATAACCCCAGGGGCTTTGAGTCAACCCAGAGCTAATCAAATATCCACTGTGCAAATACAGTATATTGTACTATTTAAAAATCTCAATAACTTATTATACACCAGTTCACACACCTACATGTATGTAGTCAAGCCATCAAGAAATGTCCCCACGGAAAAAAAAAAACATCTGATAAACTTGTATTGCTTTACGTGCTGACTACCCCTTTTTAGCAATAACAGCATGTGATCTGTGTACAGCTGCAGTTCACCAGAGAATGCTTTCAACGCCTCCGACTCATGCCTACTTCACACACAGAGCAGCTGTCTCTGTAACACAATGATGGGATCTCAGTGTATCGAGCCAGAGATGGAAACAGCTCAAGCGAGGGATGCTATCAGAAGATAAAAAAAATACAGCAATGTCTGTCAATCAAACACTGTCCTCTTGTAACAAAATGTTAAGTTTGACACACCTTCTCTCTAAATGAGTAGCATCCAGACCCAGCAGCAGCAACAACAGCAGGAGTAACAGTCCCTCTTAGATCACAGTGTTTTGAGAATCAGATTGTAGTCTTGTCTCTTCCCTCTATCCATCCATCGGTATCACATCGGTAATGCCCTCTGCAGCTTCTTCACACCTCCCTTCTCGAGTCTCCTCTGACACAACTCCCTATTTGCACCTCTATTTAACTCCCTGTCTCTCTCCCTTTCTCTGTGTGCGCTCCCTCTCTCCTGGTGCTTGTCAGAGCTTGCTGGTGACAAAGTGATTTGTGGGAGCTCCAAGCTCAGCTAACTTCTCTCTCCCTCTCTCTCTAACTCTTTTTTTTCTGGTTCCTGTTACTCGTCTAATAGAGCGAGGAGCTCTCCGCCCAGGAAATGAGGGTAACGGACGCAGTGTAAAACATCTGCTGTTTAACAGAGCTCTGCTGCCTGCCTTCTGTCCACATCAGGAAGCCAGGAGCTGAACACGCTGAATGACTGACTGAGGCACCAGCTCTCTCACACTCATGCCCTGTCTGCCACTGAGACAGTGATGACTGACATGTCAACAAGCCCTGCATGGCACTAGTGTCCCACCAACTGACCGCCACATTTACCTGGAGGCTGTGAAGGTGAAAGCCTGCCAGGCCAAAGAACTGAGCCACAGCATGTCTAAAAGTAGAGCGGTGAATTTCAAGGGATGGAGAGCCAACAGGGCTGGACTGTGTGGTGCACTGACCTACGTCTGGGTACTTTTTAGAGGGCAGATTGTGTATTTTCAAAAGGAAATCTAGACTAAAACAAAACAGTAATGGTTTCAATCATTTCATCTCTGTCTGAGGGATGAGTCATCTGGGAAGTAAAGATAGTAAATTGCCATAGTTCAGTCTTGGGATTTTTTTTTTTTTGTGGTTTTGTCCCAAATGTGTTTCACATGGTTTATTGTCTTCTATTATCTGCGACAGTTACAAAGAATGAGCTATTCATAAAACACCAGCAATAAGCGTTGACATTTAACATAGGAAAACCCAAGGCAAAAATCCCCTAAAATACCAGCAAAAATCATAACAGAAAAAAATTATCAATCAAACAAAGATACTACAGACAAGTTGTTCCAGTGTCAACAGCACTATATATCCGATTACCATTAATGATAAGAGGGTAACAACAATAGTGTGGCTATCAATTGTCAACAACTACAGACTCACTGTACCTTGTTCTGCTGTGTTGATCTGTGGGAGCCTTGATGGGTGTGCACTGCCGCCTGTTGGCAAAAGATGGTACATCATTTAGAGGAGGATTTTCCTCTCGGTGACAACCTCAACCCTTATGTTTAAATATTTTGTCTTTTTTTCTGATCCAGACTCTTTTTTTTCCAGACAAACACAACTGCATAGGACAAATGTACACAACTGTTATTACAGTAGTGTCATCGAGGTACAGAGAAGGTGTACAGCAGACATAATTATTGTATTATTTTGTATGAGATCTGAGATGAGCAGCACATTCTTCCATATAGCCACAGATTTTGCTTTGGTTAACAGAGCAGTCTTGTATTTTAAAAAAAAAGATAAGGAGCATTTCCTTTTTCCTCCTTTAACCAGAGATGCATCCTGTGATAAAATGAATGGTGACTGAGTCACTATCAGACAAACAGAATACAAAAGCAACAGAGGAAGCCACTGAACACTGCGCTACATTTTGCTCAAGCAACTCAAGAGTTCTTGTTGTGCAAATGAAGCCTCATTTAAAATCCTAACCCTAACCCAAAAGTAAATGTTCTGTCCTATTTTCTCTGCTCTCCATTGGTCTTCTAATATACTTATTGGGCCTCTGAACACAACAACTTACGTGCCTTACTGACCCCGTTCAACCAACACGTCTTACTAGTCTGCCATGGGGCATTTCATACCCTCCACCACAAGGCCACGATGCCAGCACCTCAAGGTGTCTGTGTGTCTCTGAGCACAAGAGTGCAACATAGTCTGCTTTCCCATCATTCACTATGAAGTCCTAAATGATTCCCCGCCTTATTCTGCAGAGGATCCCATAGAGCTGTGGTAAAGTCTCAGAGCCAGACGAGGGAGGACCTCGGTGGAAAAATATATTCACAGTCAACATAGAAAACAGAACAGCCTATAAAGTATGCGACCACATCAGAGATGGTCCAGCATACATGTCATATCTGTGGCAGAGTGACATGATGCTGTAGCTTCTTTGTGACTGGTAAAGCTATACTGGGCAGTTGAATGAGGCTTGCTATGCAACTTTATTGAAAAGCATGTAAAGCACACAGGCATGTTCCTATTTCAGTACATACACAGTGTTAGAAGAAGCACTGGGATCTTTTACTCAAGTTAAAGTAAAAATACAACAAATACTAAATTTGTCAGAACTCAGGAAATGCAGAATTGGACCCAAGTGCAGAGAAAGCAGACAGACAGGATCAATTCAGTGATGTATTGCCAAAGTGAAGGTATAGGCTTACAGGCAGGCTGGTACAGGTTCCAGGTAACAGGATTACAGGGTAGCCTACATGAATCAGAGGCTTGAAAGCAAATCAAAATTGACAAACTGGTAGGAAATGAGCCAGCTAAATACTGCAGAACGGATGAGGAAAAGTGAACAGGTGGACAGGTGGGCGGGGAAGGTCAGACAACTGCAGAGCAGATAAGGGAAGAGGGAACAGGTGTGTGCTGTCGATGGATGGGAATTAAATAGGGAATGTGTCTGGAGAGAAGGGACAAAATTACAAGTAGCCTACAAGTCAAATTATTACTCAAGTAACAGAGGTATCATCAGCAAAATGTACTTAAAAGTATCCAAGGTAAAAGTAGTCATTACGCAGCTAAATGGCTGCTGTAAGTGTTATATTATACAATTAGATTATTATTAGGCCTACATCTATGTGTTTTAAGAAAATAAGCATTTTTTAAGCTGGTCAAGTTTGAGCTATTTATTTAACTAGGCTACTTTATGTGCTGTTATTTAAATAGATAATATTGTAGGCTATACATTGATCACGTTTTGCATGTAAAATCTTAATCTTCAAATAAATGTAGGCTATACATCAAAACTGTATAGCCTACATTTATTTGTGGTGTTTACTTTACACCAATGATTAAAGTAAAAGAAAAATAGTTAGGCCTGTATGAAAAAGCTATAGGCCTAAATAAAATGTTTTACACAAAAATGCATTGTTATAGCTATCTATTCTCCTCCATTATTACATGCTGAGCTTAGAGTTTTTTTGTGAACTGACATATGGACGATTCAATCACGTTTGTGGGATTTTGCTTTTGTTCAATAGGCTACTTGCTCGTATTTAAGTACAATCAACCTAAAAGTAGTGGCTGTAACTAAGTTATTACAGAATTAGTATTTTATCCTATTCCTAGCTAATCGATAAGGAAAACTAACGGTCTAGGCTGCTTCCTGTTAACGTCCGTCCACACCTGCCGGCCACCTGTCTCCTTGGTTACAACGAACGTGTATCCACATGCGTGTTTTAACTTACGTATCCAGCTTTGTGAATTGGGATCCTGTATCATTGTTGCTCTTTTCTGCGACGTTTCTAAGGGGTAAGTTAAACGTTGTAGTGGATATTTATTATTTCGGTGTTCATGAATATACGAGGGATGGTTTCAGTAGGAAAATGGAAAGACTCAGTGAGATAGGGGACTGTGTGTTGAAGGGAAATACCAACCAGAGAGGGTTACCAAGGTAGTGACGACGCACAGGACGAGGAGACAGCCGAGCGAGTGTGTTATAGCCTATACTGTCTATGGTTATAGTAGCAGAGACAGAGAGAGAGACAGAGAGACATCTGAAATCCAAAGTTACTGCAGCAATATTTCACACTGGCGTTATGCATTTAAGGCCCAAAGAGTCTGCGCACGCATACACGTAGCTTTGTGGACTTTTGATGGACTTAAATCATCCGCAGACTCGCTGCTGACTTGTCGATGAAGACCCTTTCAGATTGGGGACAGGTGAGTGTGCTTTTTATGCGGGTTGTGACACTAAAAACTGTAGTTTAAAAGGTCTGCATGAGTTGGTTTTGTCTACAAACAACACATCTTTCGAACTGTGGAATTCTCAGGTGTCAAAGAAAAAGCATCAAAATCAGTTTTGTAAGGTTAGGAGGAAAACTTCAAACTCCAAATAATACCATAGACATGTGGATATAATAATGTTATTTAATTTGGGGTAACCATTACATTTTAGTGATTAGTGTATTTATATTTGTTTGTCTTTTGACAGGTGACAGCTATAACTGCCCAATGGAGAAATATGAAAAGCTGGCCAAAATTGGCGAGGGTTCCTATGGTGTGGTGTTCAAATGCAGACACAGAGATACTGGCCAGATAGTAGCCATCAAGAAGTTTGTGGAATCTGAAGATGACCCTGTCATCAAGAAGATTGCATTGCGAGAAATACGTATGCTGAAGGTGAGAAGAGAGTAGCATGCAACAGTATCAGGTTTGCTCACATCCAACACCACAGGTGGAAACGTGCATGCACACAGGTACACATGCACTCATTATTGTAAGTTATATGATCTTCTGTCACTGTTGTCAGGAATGTTTGATGTAGGCCTAGTTATAGTATTATTAGACACACACAATTCATATACAAGACAGTTTCAAAGACCATTACAGACATATAAACTTTAGAAAAGACTGGAAACAAGCTTTAAAAGACTGAATCAAACATTTGTATACACATTTGAAGGCAATTCTGAAAATAATGGCATACAAACCATTGACACATAGGAGGGAGAAGAAAATAACAGGCTGTCAGAGTTTGGGCAGACTTTAGATCCTCTGTAGGTTTAAATAAATATGATGTCCAACATTGTGGGCTGTTGGTCGAGCACTGAAAAAGTGTCCCACATGTTGCTCCTGCAGCAGCTGAAACACGTGAATCTGGTCAACCTGCTGGAGGTTTTCAGGAGGAAAAGACGGCTCCACTTGGTGTTTGAGTTCTGCGAGCAGACAGTCCTCAATGAGCTGGACAAACACCCTCGAGGGTAGGTCATGTCTGCCATGTCTGTGAGTTGTTCTGAATTAGATCAGTGAGATGTGGAAGATACTGAAGGGCCACATACTTAGAAGTTCATCTTCAGAGGTGTATCTGTTATTTATATTGTTGGCACCTCTCTAAGGATCCATGACAAACGTGTAGTGGTGAAAAGTACATTTACGCAAGTACTACTTGAGTACAATTTTGAGGTACTTGTACTTTAGTATATTACTTTCCTTTTATGCTACTTTATACTTCACTACATCTCAGAGAAAAAGAATTACCTCCACTACCTGTATTTGACAGTTATAGGTACTACTTACTTTGCAGATTAAGATTTTACAAACAAAACCTATGGCCAGTTTATAATATATGATGCATTGTTAAAGATCCCGCTTACATGTTATCACTGACAAAGGCCTAACCCTAACCCTCTGCTGCATAATGAGTACTTTCACTTTTGATATGTTCATTACTTTTAGCTGATAATACTTTACAAAATCGATGCAGGACTTTTAGTTGTAATGGAGTGTTTTTACGTGTGGTACTGTTACTCTTGCTGAAGTAAAGGATCTGAATACAGTACCTCTACCACTGCAGAAGTGGGCCTCTCTTTTTAAGCAGTTATCTGTTTGGCATACAGTTTGCCACATAACTCATAATAACTGTGTTTACATGTATTTCTTAAGAGTACGTGAGAAGGGCAGCAGAAAAGAACAGCCTGAATTACAAAGAGGGAGTTAAGACTCTTGCCAAGAGATTTTCAAGAGTGTTGGCTGCGGAGTGAGGAAGTCAAAAGCAATATATTATTAATTATTTAGGGGAAAGGGTTCTTTTTCTCAAAGCATAAGCACGCCTCACGCAATCTATGGTCACAAGATTTTAGTTTATGTCATGTGAAGCCACACATCAAGGCCAGGTGACAATGGCTAGTTGCTATCAGAGCATTTTTCCTTTTCCCACAAGGCTGTGCAGCAGAAACCCTAGCTGCTCCTGAAAACAAAGGCACTGTTGCTGTTAGAGACAGGCCTAAGGTTACCCAGGTGACAAGAGGGCCGTGTAAAGCACCACTTCTTTTATTTTAAATAACAGACAAGGAAAACATGACTAGTAAACAGGGCTTCTTTTGTTCCTCTTACTATAATCAACATTCCTTTGTCTCTCTTCCTCTTCAGGGTTCCAGAGGCTCAGCTGAAAAGTATAGTGTGGCAGACTCTGCAGGCTGTCAACTTTTGCCACAAGCACAATGTCAGTATATTTAAACTTTTTTTCTATGATTGTCATGTATTTAGTCTTTGATTTTCTCCCGCATTCTTTTTCTCTTTTTCTTCTTCTTGTCTTAAAGGATAAATTAGAATTTTTTCAAGCCTGCCTTAGAACGATACTTTCATGCCATATGTACAGTAGATAGAAGTTAGTGGTCTCTAATAATAAAAAAATATGAGGGACAAACAGCCTCATATGAGCTCCAGCTGATTTAATGAGGACGGAAGGATGTTTTACACTGTAGTTGGAAAGGACAAATTACTTGAGCAACATAAACTCTCTCAGTGTACATATGGCATCTGATTATTGTTCAAGATAAACTGTAAAAATGTAACATGTTTTATTTTTTCACTATTTTACTGTTGATTTGATCTTTACCAAACATTTTTATAATTTTTTGGCTCTCATATTCTAACTTTATTTCTACATTTCAACCTAATTAGTGGAGCACTTTTTAGCTGCATCGTTGCATTACATATACTATATATGAAGTTGTTATTATTAATTATTATATCAGGTAAACAATTTCTGACTGGTTGCTCTTAACATTGCTTGATATACGTTTTCCTGCGACAATAGTTTACCAATTCCCAGGATCTGATAAAACCATCTTACAGTATATTTGCGTTGCTCCGTTTTCAGTACACAATATGTCACCAGTCACCTGTAGGCAGTGGGTTGGATAAAGAGCAGGAAATTGAGCATCATTTCAAACCACAATCAACCAACTGTAATTCCCGCAACAGGAGTCATTGAAGTCTCATTGACTGCAATGCAGTATTTAGTTTCAATATTTTCTTTCTGATGTCTTGCTATTGTTCCTCCACATCCATTCCTCATCTGTCAGCCTTAATATATGCCACTTTCTCTGGTACTAAGAGACTGTGTATCAGGTTGCCAATTCCCTGATGCTGAGCATTTATGTTGCAGTGCATCCACCGTGATGTGAAGCCAGAGAACATCCTCCTCACCAAAACCGGAATCATCAAGCTCTGCGACTTTGGCTTTGCCCGCATTCTGAGTAGGTCATCCAGAAAGCGAGTGCATTTATGTGCATTTAGTGTTAAACTGTGGAGTTAGAATCATGCCAAAACCTCACACACACACACACACACAAAATGTGTTTTACTCACACCCAACGATTCACAAACAAACTCAGCATGGTTTGCAAATACAAAACATCATTCACAAACTAATGCATTTTGTTCCGCAAATAAGAAACCTACCTATCAAACAAATACAGTATGTTTTACACATACAAAGAAACATATTTCTTCAATGACAAAAAATATCCTCAAATACAAACTAATATCCTCCAAGTACAAACTAATATCCTCCAAGTACAAACTAATATCCTCCAAGTACAAACTAATATCCTCCAAGTACAAACTAATATCCTCCAAGTACAAACTAAAATCTTTCAAGTACAAAAAAAAATCCTTCAAGTACAAAAAAATCCTTCAAGTACAAAAAAAAATCCTTTAAGTACAAAAAGAAATTCTACAAGTACAAAAAAAAAATCCTTCAAGTACGAAACAAAATTCTACAAGTACGAAACACTGTCACGTGACTTTTGGCACTAATTTTCCGCCTTGCTAATCCACACACAAATGCCAGTAAGCTTTGAAATAAAAGATTATGAATTATAATCCTGTTAATGATGGTGCTGCTGAGTGGGATTAGTAGGCGTAGCCTAGTACTTTTTATCAACATGCCCTGGATTTATTTCAGTTACCCGGCTTCACCTAACCTAAGAACCGCGGTCCCGCATAACCTGTCCCGACGCTGGTTAACAACTAGTTCAATCAACCCAGGGTTTCCCAATCCAGCGACGCGCACGTTCACATAAAAGAGGCGGTGTTCGCACAGCACGACCAATCGCAAACATCTACCAAAGCCGCATATTTTACATAAGAAGAGCAAACTATAATTTTACATAAATATGAAGAACACATACACGGTTTTATAGGCAAAACGCAATAGGCTACAGGCGCTGCTTCCTAAAACTGGAGGAAAGCTGGCAAACTAAATAGTGGACGCTGTAGATGTGTAAATCACAACGCTTATTAATATCACTTCATCAGTCAGGCACTAGATCAGACCATAATTACACTTGTGCTTTCCATTAACTGTCGTTGCTTTAGCCTATTATTTCATTTGCAACCCTGGCAGTGGTAAGAGATCAAAGAGCAAATAAAATATAGGCTTATACATTGCATTGGCAAAACATGGTTCAAGAAGCCGAGAAATAGCCGATATGTAATTTCATAAAAATACCCATCAGGGAAAGTTAACGGGGTTGTCGGTCTGTAAATGTTTTAACTTTTATGAGCACATCTCTCTCTCTCTCTCTCTCTCTCTCTCTCTCTCTCTCTCTCTCTCTCTCTCTCTCTCTCTCTCTCTCTCTCTCTCTCTCTCTCTCTCTCTCTCTCTCTCTCTCTCTCTCTCTCTCTCTCTGCGCACTGAGCTCCGCCTGATCTTCTACGGATTATTTGTGTAGGCTAGGCGGTGCTTTTACACTGGTTGATCTCTGATCTCCAACTTAACCTGCTCCCGACCAGGTTAGGTGTTCAGAATAAGTTACCACGGCGATTGAACCCGGTAACAACTAATCCACCGTCACCGTCACTGTGTCACTAGTTGGTAACCAGCGTCGTGACACAGGTTATGCGGGTTAACAAACTCAGAGTTTTCACTAAACCTGCTTTCTGAAATACCACCCAGGACATCGTCGGGACAGGTTATGCAGGACAGCGGTTGCTAGGTTAGGTGAAGCCGGGTAACTGAAAGAAATCCAGGGCCCTATTTCAGGCAGAAGGTTTAACAAACTCTGAGTCTAACCCTGATCTCTGAGTTGATTTACCCTGAGATGGAAACTCTGAGTTTTTGGTTCCAGAACAGCTAATATGAGTTGGTTCAATCAACTCAGAGTAGGTTCACCACCACTATAAAAAGGCAGCATGAATGGAGCCATGATACTACGATTCACCATGGTAACAACCACAAACAAACTGGTCGGCAGAAATACTCATGCGCACATATCAGCGAGAAAAAAAAACAAAAAACGCAGCGGCTGCTGCAAAGAGAGAGAATTTGCGTGGGAGAAAATTGCTTCTAGTAAATGCGTATATTCCAATATAGTGTATCATATTTAATCATAAGTAGCCTATAGCCTAACATTACTGGTGAAATGGTATTGAACCTATAATCTATTTCATTTAGGTGCAACACTGCGGAATAAAAAGTACTAGGCGCCTACTAATCCCACTCAGCAGCACCATCATTAACAGGATTATAATTCATAATCTTTTATTTCAAAGCTTTAACATCATTCTCCTGCACTACTGTGGAACTCCTTTTAAAAACGTTTAAAACACGTTTCAGAGCGAGTCGCTCTGTTCTGACGGCGCTTTGCTACAGCGGCTTTACTAAAATGCTCCGCATCACCAATGATGTAAAGATAAATGCCGTTAGCAAAAAAACATAATGCGACACAAATAATCTGATGGGATTTAAGAGCATAGATGGGTGACGTTAGTGATATGAGGATGATAAGGTTGCCTAGGCTACATAACTGATAGACTGGGAAGAAAAACAATACTGCTCAAATAGGTAGTTATCTGAAAATTAAAATGTCGGGGGTATATCATCTCCCGACATATAACACCCTGCGAAGAAAGCAGCTTAATTCTTCATCAACGGGATGGTCGACAAAAGGAAACGCCATGTTTTGAGAAATAAAACAAACAAATAAAATAAGCCAACATAATTTTTTGTATTCATGCCGATAACAAACTGCGCTAAAATGCGTCTGAAACCGACTGAATGAATGAAAGAGCGCTGAGTCAGAGGGAGGAGACTGAGAGAAGAAAACCTGCTCCCAACCAGGTTAGGTTCACAGGCTCAGTTACCATAGTAACTGACTCTGAGGTTAAGTTACCTCTCTTTCTGAAACAGAAAACCCAGAGTTCCCCTCATCTCAGGGTTAACAAACTCAGAGTTTTCACTAAACCTGCTTTCTGAAATACCACCCAGGACATCGTCGGGACAGGTTATGCAGGACAGCGGTTGCTAGGTTAGGTGAAGCCGGGTAACTGAAAGAAATCCAGGACATGTTGATCTTGCTTCTGTAGTACAGGCTGCCGGTCTCACACAATTCCATGAAATGAACACGGCCCCTTAACACGGATGCGATGCCTGTAGGTCAATGACAGGCATCATCCGCGGTCTACGCACATATTCCCTGATCACAGCACGTTTCTTTCTGTACAGAGAAGCTGTACATAGCTTTGCTATTATTGGTATTTTTAGCCCAATAACCGCTGTTTTAATCAACATGTATTCACCAGATCTTATCATGGTTTAATTGTATTTCTTTTAATGTTATTATTTCAGTCTATTTCGGCCAGGGAAGCTGGATTGCTTTGTTGTTTATTGATATTTTTAAACTATAATGCTACATATATATATAGATGTTATCATAGTATGCATTTCTTTATTTTAATAATATTATTTTGGCCTTATTACCGGTGAAATATTACAGTATGCTGTAAGACAGAACACGATATGATCAGAGCTGGGCGCATGCGAAGCCGATTTCCCACAATGCAATGCCGGCATTCATTTCAGAGAATCAGACAATGATCAGCGGGTCTTTAACGCCAGTGTCGCTTCAATGTACATATATAATCAGTGGTTTTGTCCCCAGCAACAACACGTTGCTCAGCTTTGTTCCAGTAAGTTATGCACCGTAATAATGTTTTAAAAAATCCGCGTGTATATATCTATGGTCCTGGCAGGCTTAAAATGACTTAACAGCGCCACCTGCTGTTGTGGAGTGCGAATTACAGGACATTTGTTAGAAAGTTTACTGGCATTTGTGTGTGGATCAGCAAGGCGCAAAATTAGTGCCAAAAGTCACGTGACAGTGTTTCGTACTTGTAGAATTTTGTTTCGTACTTGTAGAATTTCTTTTTGTACTTAAAGGATTTTTTTTTTGTACTTGAAAGATTTTAGTTTGTACTTGGAGGATATTAGTTTGTACTTGGAGGATATTTTTTGTCATTGAAGAAATACGTTTCTTTGTATGTGTAAAACATACTCTATTTGTTTGATAGGTAGGTTTCTTATTTGCAGAACAAAATGCATTAGTTTGTGAATGATGTTTTGTATTTGCAAACCACGCTGAGTTTGTTTGTGAATCGTTGGGTGTGAGTAAAACACGTTTTGTGTGTGTGTGTGTGTGTGTGTGTGTGTGTGTGTGTGTGTGTGTGTGTGCAAGGTTTTGGCATGATTCTAACTCCATATTAATCTGCCTCTAATTACTTATTCAACACGAAACCTGAATCAGCTCCTGCTGATGGCCTCCTCACTTTCAATGTTTCAATGAATGCACTGTATAGGAGGACCGTTCAGCCAGTCTCTGTGTAGTGTCTCGGTTTACATTTCCTGCCTTAGGTTTCGGTGTTATGTTACCATACATGCAGTCCTTCAACATGCCTTGTAATCCTTTCCTCTTCAATGTACGTGTTATTTAGTGTTCATTATTCAGCACCTAAGTGTATATGTGTCCGTACAAGTTATCTCCATCTGCCTGTGTGGCGGTATGCTCAGCAGGACCAGAAGATGAGTACACAGACTATGTGGCGACTCGCTGGTACCGGGCCCCCGAGCTGCTGGTCGGCGATACTCAGTACGGGCCTCCTGTGGACGTGTGGGCTCTGGGCTGTGTCTTTGCAGAGCTGCTCCACGGGAATCCACTCTGGCCTGGAAAATCTGACGTTGACCAGCTCTACCTCATCCGAAAAACTTTAGGTAAACTGAGGGGCGATATCAACGGGTGCTTAACAGAAACAATTTACCTATGGATGCATTTGCACAAACTTAATTATTATTACGAAGATAACATATACAGATCGCATATGGCACTGCTTTCTTGACAGTTCTCGCGATCAGCAGATGGATTTAACGGAGTTCTGTTTTCAAATTTGTGCTAAAAATCACATACCTTCTATCACAATGTTTTTTGGTGGTTTGCTTTGCTTACACACCACAAAGAAACTGCACTAGTTAGCAGAGATACATTTCCATTTTTCAAGCTGTATTGGCCCGGTTGTTTGGTTGACTGCGTTCACACAAGCTAACTAAAACCAAACGGGCAAATGCACCAGAGGGTAACACAGGTTAGGTGTGAAAGCACCCTCAAGAAATATCAATAAACTTTACTGAATAGGAAATGTGGCCTCCCTTACATAGACTTTATCAGTTTAGAAAGCAGACCAGTTTAGAAAGCAGGCCTTCTCCTCACTCAAAAAGCCCTCCACAACCAGGTCCCCTCCTATCTCACCGACCTGCTTCACCACCACAGTCCTTCCCGCAGCCTACGCTCCTCTAATGCCAACCTCCTGTCATCCCCAATCATGACCAAGCGCCGGACCTGGGGCGACATAGCCTTCTATATAGCTGCTCAACCCCCTCTGTAATTGTATTGTGTGTTTTTAAGTGAGTGAATTCTCTTAGCATGTCTATTTCCTTTTAAAAACTTTAAGTGTCTTTGAGTGTTAAAAAAGCGCTATATAAATAAAATGCATTGTTATTATTATTGCGCTTTTATTTTTAAAACTATAGTGCGTAGTTTCTGTCGCCCCCATGAGGAATTCTAAGTAATGACATCAACACTGTCGGCGCGTCCACATGATACAAGTCTTCTGTGATCGCACACGTGCCCCCCCCACGCAGTTGCTAGTAGCCAAGGAGGACACAGAGGACTAAAACGGACTCTTCAGAAGAGGTCATTATCTTCACTCGAGCTTCTGCACGGGAAAGTCACCGGACGACACAATCTTCTGAACATAGTGAGACTGAGAAATACAGAGAGAGTTGTGTGGAGCTGATAGTCTTAACTAGCTTTGTCTAGCTTTGTCGCAACTCATTTGGCAATGGCTTGACTGTAACGGACGTTCATTAGTATCAAAAAGTTACGCACTAAAGCCTTAAGGAGATAGCTAAGCATTCGTAAAGTTTGTTGAGTATCTTAAGGTTTGCAAAGCATTTACCAAAATGTCCACCACTACACACACTGATCTCCTTTCTGACCTCAGGTGACCTGATCCCTCGTCACCAGCAGGTCTTCCGCTCCAACGTTTTCTTCAGTGGAGTCAGTATTCCTGAACCCGACACAACGGTACAAAACCTGTTCCCATTGAGAATGCATATGTTCTAAATAAAGAGGTGATGAAGTCTAGATAACGTTATCATTACCCATTTATTTTTTCTATTAGGAGCCCTTGGAAAAGCGCTTCCATGGCGTGTCTCTTCATGCCCTCCAGGTTATGAAGGTATGTTGTTTATGTGTGATAGAGCCTGACTGATATACAGGCCGATTTTAGCTTATTACAGATATGTTGGTGGACTGTATATGTTGGCCGATAAGTAACAATAAATTGAAGTACAGAACAGCTAAAGCTACTATATGGTTGAGGTCATTTATAACCAGTATTGCCATATCATACTGTAGTTTGTTCAGCACTGACAAACTCAAGGCAGAGTTAATGTTCTGAAATGCCAAATGTATTCTTTGTGTGAGCAGTCATGCCTGGTGATGGATCCCTCTCTCCGGCTGTCCTGTGAAGAGCTGCTGGAGCTGCCTTACTTCCAGGAGGAAGGAGTCAACTGGGGCCGTGAGGGTGAGCGCCTGGGAAGACGTCATGACAAAGGCTCTCGACGCAGACAGCCAGGGGTAAGTGTGCAACACGGCGACTTAATGTTGTAAAAAATCGTCCCCTGACCCCAAACTTAAAGACTGGGCACCCTGCTACAGCCACACATATCCTTGAGTTAGTCACTGTAACTTAACAGGTACTTGCTTGGTTACTGGGGCTAGAACATAGAGCCGGTTAATCACAGTCACTTCACTGAGACAGACACTGCACGTAACATTTTTTTAGTATTAAAGATTCACCTCTATAGGCTTGAAAATGCTGCTATGGGTTGGTTTCTGCATCCATATGCGTAGAATGTTCCAAAAAACTGAAAATTCAGACACAAGAGCTGCTTCCAACAAACTGCTTATTTACCACTGCCATACATGTTAACCCTCTGAGGTCTAAGTGCATTTTTACATATCTTTTTAAATTCACATTTTAAGGATATTTGCATATATCCTGACCCCCATGTGTCATGTATCTCTTGTGAAAACAAACCAAAACCCAATTTTTTTGGTGCTTGAAATGAATTTACAAAAGTCTTGGCTCCACAAAGTAGCGTAATATATGAATAAAATAGTAAATAAATGTCTAAAATGAATGTTGTAATATCACTTTTTGAATAGGACTGTTGTCAAACATTGCTTGGACTCGTCGGTGCGTCTTTTGTCCTCAGAGGGTTAACTTGCATGAATTCAAACCGACCTCTCAAAGATCAAAAATCTACTTTTACCACATCTTTCGTAGAGAACTATTTTAGATGACAGTTCCTCTTCCTATTTTTTACCGCTACACATCCTGATAATCATCTCAACCTTTTTTTCCTCTCTCTCTCTTCCCCTTTCCCCTCTTTAGGCTCAGTACCTGCCTCAGTTACCAAACAGCAACATCTCACCAGCACCGGATGTTAAGAAACAGGTGAAGCATAAATATCACCTGCCCAACATTTAACGAAGCAACTAACTGGTCTTCAAGTCTGTGGCTGAACTTAGAGAGATTGACTTGTGCTATGCTTTGTGCAATCATTTCAATACAGTCCATTTTGAAGATGCATATATTCTTGGTGTGACAGTGAAAAACACTTGTCATGTTTGTTGACATTATCACTTACTATTCTTTACGCAACAAACAAAAGTTAGGGCATTTACGGTTTCCGGTTAGGCAACATACTCACAGTACTAATACCAAAGAATATAGAAAGTGTCAGTGCTGCAGTCTGAAAACATGGGTACATTTTCACATCTCTATGAAAATGAAATGAAATAGCTCATGAAAGTCACCAGTGTGCCATCATCACTTGGACAAAAGTACTACAGTTTACCGGTTTTCTTACTGGTGCAGTCAATGACAACAACTGATCCCCATGCAGGTTCATACCGGCTATAAAATATGTGCTACATGTTAGGATTAATCCATATAACAAGATGGTCAATAAACCACAATCATTTTTAATCATGTTTATTTCCTGGTACATTTTATTATAAAAATATAGAATTGATAAATGTGTTAGTTAGCAAAAAATAAAAGCAAAATACTGATTATATGAATTTATGATACAGTACCAAATATAGTACTTGATGTGTAAGTTCCTGGGTCTTATCAAGGACTGTTGACACTCTAGGTTTTGCAGCCTCAGACATGGACATTCAGTCTGCAACACGCATCAACACACTGACAGACTGACACACAGCTCGGACCGATCACCTGGCACTCATCAAAAAACAAATGTAACTGCTACTATACATCGCTGTGCTACAGGCTGTAAACCAGTGGGTCTTCATCTGGGGTTGATGTTTAGTAAGCCACAAGATGATTGATGGAATCTGGACACATTTTTTTAATACAGCTATATACTTTATACATAATTGTATTCATCCATGCGTATCCAATTGGTTTTATGTTTTTATCATGAGATTCATGCTTCTTCTATTTTTGAACACACAAAAAACAACAACTCTGTAAGCCAATACAAAAAGACACTTTTAGGAAGATCTCAAGTTGTGACAACAAAATGCAATTGATACTTGGTGGAAAGGCTGTTAACTGTTGTACAAGTGCCCTCTGGTGGCAAAATGTGCCGATGCACAGTCAGTAATTAAAAGTGATAGTAAGGAGGACAGAGTGCAAAGAGGACTTTACTGCATCCAAGTGGAGAGATATTGTATGCGTCGCTGAACATAACCCTTTATAAGATGGTAAACGCACATAATTATATATAATTATATAATATAATTATAATTACAGTATGACGCTGTGGCTTGTTCTTGTTTTAAGTGTGATTGTTACTAATATAGATAGAAGATCAACTTTGTTTGCACGGTGTATTCTTATATTGTGACATATTAAAGTGAGAAAGTTTTTTTTAAATTCTTTGGTAAAAAGCTTTAGCCCAGGCGCCTGGGTTGTCACCTGGTAGAGCGTGCGCCCATATACAGAGGCTCAGTCCTCACTGCAGCGGCCGTGGGATCGGTTCCGACCTGTGGCCCTTTGCTGCATGTCATTCCCCCTCTCTCTCCCCTTTCACGTCTAAGCTGTCCTATCTGTATCTAATAAAGGCTTAAAAATGCCACACACAAAAAATAAAATAAAGCTTTAGCCCATGGTTGAACCTAAAATCGTTTTGAGATTATTAACGGAGAATCTTGTTGAAAACTATTTTTACATTTGATGTATTAATTCAGTCACAAAAATTGCATCTTGGATGTTTCACTCAATAGACTGTAAGATTAAAATACTGTTGCTGAGTTAAGGCTCTGAACAAGACAAGTATAAACATGATGGGAATACTAGTAACACTAGTAACAGCAATAATGAGCAGGTTCCTATAGATTAGATTGACGTTTTCTAACTTGTTGTACAAGGCACTGTATTTTCTACATTTTGAGAAAAAGGAAGTTGGAAAACACGGAACTGTGCTGCGTCATTACCACCGGGGCGTTGCAATGATCTGGTACTTGCGAGGAACATTGGCGAAGCTGCTGTGCTCAGGGCTGAGATCTACACTGTCAGGTCCCCCAGGGCAAGAAAAGGTGAAACGCTGCAGAAGGGACACCAGGAAAAGGAAAATCTCCATGCGAGCGAGGGACTCTCCAACACAAGATCTCTTTC
This sequence comes from Zingel zingel, assembly GCA_023566125.1. Lineage (NCBI taxonomy): Eukaryota > Metazoa > Chordata > Actinopteri > Perciformes > Percidae > Zingel > Zingel zingel. The sequence goes on along the minus strand of CM042316.1, from coordinate 36,996,517 downwards.
CTGAGAATAACCACAAACAAACCAGTGACAATGCGAATACATACCTGAGGTAAATGGAAAATACTTGCAGGGACTGGTTTGGCCTTCATGTGTCACAGCTCAGAAAAGAGCATGGAAAGCCAAGCCGCCGGAGGGGAAAACAATTCTTTACGCTCCGTTGACTTGTATTGCGTGAAGGTGCCTCCTCATCAATTTTGTCTGCTAGCAAACAGAACAATTCCTAAAAGCTGCCGTGTGGTAATATTCACTACCAACAGGGTAAATAACCCATGACTTAAGTTTGTATAAGCTGCCGACCCGAAAATTTTAGCTTTTACGAAGACAAAAGTGGATACACACGTGAGGAATCAGCAAGAAGAATGGAAAGACTGTGTGATCCTGACACTAACCTAACGATATAGCCGACGTTACATTTGCAGCAAGCATTTTGTTGCCAAGTCAAATATCCAAATGTCAGTTTTAGGTTAACTATATGTCTGTAAACGCGTTACGTCGGACATGACGTTGGGTTTGTGTCAGTGTCAGGATCCCACAGTCTTCCCATGCGCTCTGCTGATTCCTCAAGTAACCACTTTTGTCTTCATAAAAGCTTTTTTTTTCGTTCAACAGCTTATGAATATTAAATTATGGGCTCTTTACACTGTTGGTAGTGAATATCACCAAACAGCAACTTTTAGGCATTTTTCTGTTTGTTTGCTAGCAGACGGACTTGACCAGGAGGAACCTTCATGCAATACAAGACAATGGAGAACGGAGAGTTGTTTTCCCCTCCGGTGGGGGACCTAACCCTTGTGTTGACTTTGGGTCACATTGACCAGTTTTAAATTTTTGTTTTATATCAGAAAATATGGGATGTAGAAATAAGCACTGAAAATGTGTAGAAGAAAAATAAAAAAAGATGTAAAACGTTGGAAAAAGCAAAAACAAATTGTGAAAAAAAGGCGTCAAAAACGTTGAAAAAAAGTGTTTTTTTCAAAGTTGAAGGGAAGACAACACAAGGGTTAAATGTTCTCTGTCTCTATTTCAACAATAAAATCTGTTTAACAAGCAGGTCCAATGTTCAGCCACATTTTCCTAGTGAGTGAAAAAACATTGAAGATATTTTATTAATAATTTACCTGCAGAGAATGGCAGGAAAGCAGGATTTTTCTTGAAGTTGTCATTCTGGTCCAGGAAGTGCTGGGGGTTGAAGGACCAAGGAGTCTCCCACTGTTTTTCCTCTTTCAGCACAGAGTGCAACAAGGGAATTATGACTGTAGCCTGTTGAGACAATCGTATCAGATGTAACAGCTTAAATATTATCTGAAAACATTGCAACACTGCATCAATAGCACTTTTTGTGATGGAACCAGAATACCTTGGGAATTGTGTAACCCCTGAAAGAGATGTCCTGGAGTGCGTAGTGAGGGATGTTCATGGGGACAATATCCAGAAGACGCTGAATTTCATGAAGGACTGCATCTGTAAATGGTAGGGACTTCCTGTCCTCCATATAAGGTAAACGTTCCTGTTCAATGACAGTGTCAATCTCCTGCTGCATCTTCTCTTTAGAATGAGGAAAACATTGTTATTTAACTAGTGCTAAAACAATTAGTTAAGCCATTTATATAATAACAATGCCAAACATTTGCTGGTTCCAGCATCTCAATTCTGAGAATTTGCTCATTGACATCAATCTCTAGAGCAGGGATCTTCAACAGGAGGTCCGGGACCCCTAGGGGGTCCTCAGAGCCAATGCAGGGGGGCCTCCAAATTATTGTTATTTTTAGTAAAAAGGCTTAACACAAATCCAACAAAATATTTGCAAATATAAATCCCCACTGCTTACTGGCCTATAGGTAAGTTAGTCACTAAGGTAGCCATCCACAGATACAGTTAATCCTAAGAATTCATGTACGTTTAACATAAAAACATGATTTGTAAAATCATGGCAACAATTATTAGGCTATTTTAATAGCTTAGTATTCTATGCAAAAAATGTATAAAGCAGTCCCTCTAGAAAAACGATCGCATAATTCAATGCATAATCAGCCAAAGTCCGCATATTTATGCGGGGGCCGCATTTTTTCAAATACGCCGCACTTTGCCGCATAAATTGCCGATTTCCGCGCAAAATATGCGGGGCTTGCATGATTTCATAATCCCATAACATTTTCGTTGCAAAAAAGTCACATATATCTTAGCAGAAAGTTGAGAAATGTTGCGTTTACTTTACACAGCAGCAGCCATTTTCCCGTTGCCATGGGAACGTTATGAAGTGACGTAATTACGCGACGTGAACATCATCGAAAAGCTGCAGACCTGTGATGAAGCCATGATGAAACCGCAATTTTTGCAAGTTCCCGCAATTTCATCGCATAAAATTGCATAAATATCCCGCATATTCCATCGCATTTTTTAAGAAAACGTGCCGCATAATCAAGGATTTTTGCCTGCAACAATCACAAAAAACTCTGCATTTTTCTGGAAGGACTGATAAAGGCTTAAGGCTGCCCTACATGTTATTGTAGGCCAGTTTATTATGCAACTTAATTTTATACAACATATTTAGTAGGGAGTCCCTGCTCCGGCTCTCTTTCAGTTAAGTGGTCCTTGGCTTGAAAAACGAAGACCCCTGCTCTAGAGTGAAGTACAATGAACGTCACAGTACAGGAAGTTCAGACTGCTCAGTTTATCAGCAATCACATGCAACCAATGACAAGGTGTAAGTTCAAGATGTAGTATAGTGCCCTGAGTATCTCAAAAAACATATCTGTGAACTTACAACCACCGTGTAAAATAGAGATAAGATAAGAGAGAAAGAAATCTACTCGAAGTAAAAGTCATGTCAAGACTTGTTCAATTTGTCCCAAGTTTGTGTTTCTGTGACCTACCCTGTACTTTGGGGTATTTGATCAGCACGCTAAGTCCAAATCTGAGAGTTGAGCTGGTGGTTTCAGTTCCTGCCAGGTACAGAATGAACACTGTTGACACCAAATTGTCATAGTTGAACTCAGTTGTGGGATTGGGCTTTTCCTAAAGAAACAAGACAAGAGCCATTTTACGGATACTGACAATACAAACTGCAGGATCACAATTCAAGATACACGGGAGGGAGATCATCTGTGCACCTCGGGTATATATAAGTGCTCAGTATTTGAGGAATATTATAGGGAGTATGTGCATTTGCATCAGTGAATAAGTAAGTGTAATGAGTAAGCATGCTTACAGTAACATGTCAAGAGTAAATGAAACATGTATGGCTTTCAGTTCACGCTTATTCTGGTTAAAGAGTTCTCTCGTACCTGTTCGAGTCTTGTGAGGAAGCAGTCGATGTAATCTCTGGGTGAGCTGGGTTCCAGCGTGTTCTGGTGTTCGTGGATCTTTTTCATAATAAACTCTTTCAGCTCCTCAATTTTGGCAAACCTTATGTGCTGTTGACCTGGCAGCCTTTCCATCAACCAAGGGAAGATATTGTACAACTGTGATGGAAAGGACTCATGTGAATAATGTGATCCACAAGCAGTTTTTAGGTTTGGGAAGAACTGAGCACACGACTAGATAAATTACACTTGGATATACTGCACGAGTTGTGGGAGATTTTGTCAACGGATAGTTTGAGAGAGATTATATATAGATAGATAGATAGATAGATAGCTTTGCTGTTGCTGCAGACCCCTTCAACTTTAATTCATCAAAAATCTTCTCAGTTTTTGGATTCCTCGCTTACCATGGAGGCATGCGAGAAAAAAAAAATGTCAAAAAGAAAAAGGCAACACGGGGTGAGTAATTGGCACCCACCATGCCACTTCACTCGGCACCTCCTCCTCTTACCTGACCCCAGGGACTGCTGCCAAATGCCAGGGTGTCTGAGATTATTTGCAGAAGGGACAGGAAGTGGTCGTCGTCATAGCTGAAGCGTTGACCAAACACCAAGCAGCAGATCACGTTGGACACGGAGCAGCTCAAGAAGTAGGTGGGATCAAAGGGCGTGGCTAGAGAAAAAGGAATAGTATAAAATGAACATCTTGCATGCCTTATTGAAAGTTTATTTAGGCTGGTTTATAGTCCATGCATATTGGTTTGTTGGAACAAATTACTTTTTGGTTATGACCTTGTATATGACTGATGGAGAAATACGCAGACAGAGCAACATACGAAAGAAAGCACATACATACCCTTGGCACTATTAATGCGTGCGACCAGATGTTTGCTCTCCTCATGGATCCACTCTTCCATTCCCTTGCGTCCCATCCCAAAGTCTCTCAGCGTTGTCAGGGTGAAACGTCGCAACTGCTGCCAGCGCTCTCCATTACTGATCCCCAAACCTTTGAAGATGTAGAAATGGTAGTTTTTTGTAGATTATTTTTTGGGCATTTATTTTTATAGGACAAATAGAGACATGAAAGGGGAGAGACCATGCAGCAAAGGGCCGCAGGTTGGAGTCGAACCCACGCCCGCTGCGTCTATATATGGGCGCGTGCTCTACCAGGTGAGCTACCCAGGCGCCCATAGAAATGGTAGTTAAAAGAAACTTGTAATAAATCAGAAGCTATGATCACAAGCCATAATGTACAAAACAAACAAAATAGCCTCTAAAGTGCAAAGAAATGGAGAAACTATTTTTCCAAGTGGTGCAGACAAATCCCCATTAAAGAATTTCACAAAAGCATTTAGGAAAATGTCATTAATAAAGCCACTGTCTGCCTTAATTCAGGAACACATTGATTTGCAGCTTGGTACGATATGCGCACGCGGTGGGAACAGCTAAACGTGTTTTAGCGGTCTAAAAAAGCCCCACCTAAATTTAAGCATATGCTTTATTTAGTATATTTTCACCACTTTACCTTGCCGTCAGACAGCCCTGTTTAATAATTTAATATTCATACAGAGGTGGAACTAAACACAGGAGTTTCTGGTCTACCGCTGCCTTGATCGGTTAGTTTGTTTGTGTTATTGCTTGTCATTGGTGTTTTAAAGGGTTATGAACTAACATAACTAACAAACCAACTAACCTATCGAGGCAGCGGTACTGTAGACCAGCAACTCCCGTGTTCTGCTCGGTAAAATTACTGTATTTGTCAATGGAGTCTGGAGGCTTTGACAAGAGCATAGATAATGGCTTAAGTTCCACCCGCTTTAAACTTAAACGGATGTCTGATAGCAAGGTACAATATTCTAAATGTAGTGTACACTTAAACTGATATTGATTAGGTTTAAGTGGCTAAAATACATCTAGCTGCTGCCCCCGTCCAAAGCAGTACATTGCTTAGCTTCTGTGCCTGTCCTCCTGCCTGCTTCTCCAAACTAGGGGGGTGCCGACCGTCATCTACTGTAGCTAATGCACTGACGATGGATAAGTATTCATATGACTCCACATCCAAACTATCCCTTCAAGGACACAGGATGTTGTACTCAAACATGTTGTTATGATCAGTGTTGTAATGTAACAAAGTACAAATACTTTGTTACTGTACTTTAGCATAAATTTCACGTGTAGAGGCATATGAGGCACGTGTATGAGAAAATCTGGCCATCAGAAGACATAGGGGAGCTGCTACTGTGAAATTGTCATATACATTTTTTTTTTTTTAAATAATTTTTTTGGGCATTTTAGGCCTTTATTTGTATAGGACAGCTTAGCTTAGTTTGATTCCAGGTCGGAGTCAAACCTGCGGTAAACCTCTATATTTGGGCGCCCGCTCTACCAGGCTCCCTGCTTTTTGTTTTTTGATTGTTGAGAGAGAAATTTTGTTGTGGAAATTGTAATTGCAATTAAAAATTAATAAAAACATTGTTAAAAAAAAAAAACAATTCACGTATCTTTACTTTGTTATTTATATTTTTGGGAACTATTACTTTTACTCCACTACACTTCATAAATAAAACGTATACTTTTACTCCACTACATTTCCGCTAAGCATCTTCATTATTCATTGCTACCAAATAATATCAAAATAAATTTGTTAGACTGTAAAAAAGCAGGTTTGGCAAAGCATTGCTCCTAGATTGCACACTTCAATCCAGTTGGTGATGTAATGCCTGTGCCAAGTGCCAAAACCATAGGCCAGAGGAGAGGAGAAAGCATCATAACGGATATCGTCATGGAAGCGCCTGCTGCAGGCTCTGCAGCCAACGTGACGGTCGGTAACCACGCCGACAACAGTGTTGGATGGGTTAGTGATAAAGATAACGTTACACACCTGTGGCCGTATTTGCAAGAAATGTTTTCGTACGTTGGAGTGAAAGATTCTTCCTCACAAAAAAATGAAAATTCTCTTTCTGTTTTTCTCTTTTGTTGATGTCAGACTTTGACTTGGATGTTTCGAGTGGAAACCTTGAATATTATGCTTTACTATAAGGAAGCCACAATAAAGTTCATAATCCAATTTTTTTTTTTTTTTTTTTTTTTTACTTCTAATTACAAAGTACATGTAATATTAGAAAATTACTTAAAACCCTTGTGTTGACTTCGGGTCACATTAACCGGTTTTAAATTTTTGTTTTATATCAGAAAATAAGGGACGTAGAAATAAGCGCTAAAAATATGTAGAAGAAAAATTTAACAATTTCTAATGTTGGAAAAAGCAAAAACAACCTGTGAAAAAAAAGGCGTCAAAAACATTTAAAAAAAAGATTTTTTCAAGGTTGACAGGAAGACAACACAAGGGTTAAGTAGAGTAAATATCAGATCCTTTAAGACTTTTACTTGAGTATCTCTGATACTCTACCTCATTTCGTCCTCTTTCTTTATTTCTTTCTTTCTTTCTTCATTGGTTGGTTATATATACTAGTATTCTAGTCTGTTGACTATGTGTTGAGGATGTCAGTATTCTAGTCTGTTGACTATGTGTTGAGGATGTCAGTAACAGTGATAAAAGGGGTTGGTGATTTAATATTCTAAAAGCTGACTTTAACTACAACCAAAGTCATTTTCTAATAAGATACTTGCACTTTTACTCAAGTATTGCCTTCATCTACTTTATACAATACTGGTTATGATACACATATATCATCATCGTATTACCATAGCCCTTGGTAGCTCTCATCAACAAAGGAACAGGTGCTCTGCCAGTGAAGTCGTCTGCTTGGTCTACCAGGGCCTCCTTCACAGCATCATACCCCACCAGGACCACGACGCGCTGATGGCCCAGGTACATGGTCATCACAGGGCCATAGCTTTCACTGAGCTGGAAGTTAAACAAAGCAATACGTGTAGGCCTACATGCATTTAATTCTTGTACATGCAAGGAACAAGCCAAAGTAAACATATCCAGTGTGCTACTGCAGATAATAAACAGCTACCCTGTGACTAAAACACTATATCTATGTTTTTCACAGGAATAAAATACAAATTACATTGAAGAAATACAAAATACATGGGAGGGTGTGGTAGAAACCTGTAATGGCTTTTATAAAAACCACACCCTCAAAGACATACCAACTGTAGACAAACAATGGTGGATTTCTGAGGACTATGGTTAACTGCTCCTCAGATCTCTGCAGGGTAAATCCAGACAGCTAGCTAGACTATCTGTCCAATCTGAGTTTTCTAAAACAACCTTTAAACGTAGTTTAAGTTCCTTCCTGAGGCTATTTAGCACCGCCCAAGACGATTGTGATTGGTTTAAAGAAATGCCGATAAACCAGAGCATGTTTTCCTCCCATCCCGGAATGCTGTGTGGACTAGCCAGACCCTGCTGCACAGCGCTGTGGAGGAAGGTCTGGCAATGTGAGACTGCCTAATCATTAAAAGTACATTTTCAGTCCACAAAATAACTCGGGATGTTTTATACAAAGGGACATGAAAATTCTCAGCCTGTCTCGTAGGATAATATTATGTAAATGTGAACAAAATAATATTTAAAAGTATAAGATAAATCAGTTTTTTTTTTTAAATATTTTGTTTAAAGGTTTGAAGAATGTGGATGTCAAAGATAGTCAATAACTGCAACTTGAAAAAGTGCAGTTTGGTGTAACAATTTTGGAATGAACTTTTTCTGCAGCAGCAATATTTTGGACAGGTAAGGACAGATCTATATCGAAACTTTAAATTAAAACACATCAGCAAATGTAGAGATACAACACGGAATATATATATATATATATATATATATATATATATATATATATATATATATATATATATATATATATATATATATATATATATATAACACACTACAGCCAAAACAGACAACAGAGCTAATTACATAATAGCCTAGGCTATTATGTAATTTACAGGCAAAACAGATGCATATTATCACAGACTAGGAAACACATTTGTCAACCTTTCATTCTCACCTTTAGCATAGTTTTAAATGGAGCTTTTTTGTCCATCTGCAGCAGGTTTCCTATGATTGGCAGAGCCGACGGTCCTGGAGGTAAACAGATGTGTTTACGACTCTTCAGGCTAAATAGCCACATCAACGCCATGATACACCCCGCTAAAATCAACGTGACAGACAACTCCATAATGCAAAACGACAACAATATAAAACTTTGTCCTCTGCAGTTGACTACACTAAATGTCTAAATCTGTGAAGAGATCAGCTGCGTAGGCTGCTGCATGCAGTCTCCTGCAGTCTAACTTCGAAACTTCTGCCTGAATGTCACGTTGATTTGCGGAAGCAGGAAGGGAAACAGAGGTTACCTGGACTGTAACTCCCGTTCTGTGAGTAGGAGCACAGCCTGTCCAGTCTCTGCCGCTGGAACAGTCTGTGATTTGGACCTCGGATCTCAGTTGTTTTCAAATTATGAATTTAAAACATAAACATCTGGCTAATAATCTGCATTAGCTAGGCTACTCTGGATTTTTGCTTTGCTGTTGTGTTTTCTGAAATGTTAAAATGTTTTGTGAAATGTTAAATTGTTTTCTGAAATGTTGAAATGTTTTGACCTTCAGGGCCACCATAGTTCTATTTAATTAATGGTTTGATTTATATTTGCTTGTTTATTTGTTTGTTTGTTTGTCGGGAAAATAAACACTTTCACGTAAAAATGCATTAGCATATTGTTATAAATCTCAATGCTTTATGAAGTGTTCCTTTATGTGTGAATTCTCCTACTTATAGTCATAAGAATGGACCAACAGATCCCGTTGCTCTGGACGGAGACCAGTGAAGGATATTAGAAGCACTTTTCCGGTGATGGCTAGCGTTACTGAGCAGCCTCCAACTGAGAGAGACGACGTAGATGTGACGTGAGCAACCTGTCTGAAAGTTGGAAGTCTTCTGGTAGCTGTGCCAAGAGAAATCTCAATCATTCCCAATCTTGCAGAGACGGAGAGCGTAGGTATATGTAAGGAGATAACATGGACACAGGCTAATTATTGCTAACTAAAATGCTAGTTAACATTAGTAATTAAACTTAAACAGCTAACGTAAGTCGAAACTGCCTGCAAGCTTCTCCTGTACTATACGGTAATTCCTCTACTATGCGACAGAAAGTCCCGTGGTTATGACACAATCGTTAGCCTATTTTTACAAAAACGTCTACTACGGAGCCATAACGTGAGGTACAAGGTAATGGAGCCTTTTATACATTGTTGTGTTTCTTTAGAAATAAACAATGGACAAATAGAGTCTTTAAAAGCTTCAGATGTAAAGTTATTCGCTGTCAAAGTGACGTCAAAATGAATGGCAGTCAATGGAATGCTATGGTCTGGTGATCGCTTTGTAGCATCAAAATGGCGCCAGCTCTGAGCTCTGAAGCGAAGCTTACCCCTTGCCTCCCCCATAAGGAGTTCTGAGTAATGACAACAACACTGCCCAACAGTATATAAAGAAGTTAAAATGAGCACAACCTAAACATCTACAGCAGGAATATTGCAGTAACGTATTTAAAAGTCTTGTTTTTGTAGGAAATTTCAACAATGCAAAAGGTACAAAATGAAATGTTTTTTTTTTTTTAAACATGGTCTTACTGTAGGTGGTTTTTCCAACCCTATTAAAAGTGGGTAAAGGTCCTTGTTTGATAGCTCTTTTTCCAATAACATTTTATGTAGAATCACAGAATATGTAATATAAAGAAAATACCTACCTAACAGGTATATAGGACACGATTCATCCACAGCAGGAAGTAATTTCTTGCCATTTGTATCTATAGCTTAGTACTTTTATGGTAGTAATGTACCAATACTATTTATTGCAGTAATACATTTATTTTTGTGGTTCAGGAAAGCAGTTCACATTAACACAGGAACCAAGAATTGATTCAAATATATACAAAAAGACAAATATAGGCCTATGAAAAGACAACCAAAGCAAAGTACAAGAAGAGGATTCATAATGATGCTGTTTCTTACATTTTGAGTCTGATGGGCCTTTCTGCTATATCAGCCAGGTAACAGCAAACATCAACTTTACCACACACTTTGCTGTGTCACAATAAAGCAATGTATGTTGTATATGTATGGTGTATAGTTATCCTTGTGAGTGTCTCAGAGTGCTTCAAGCGATGATAGACTGTCTGAGTGGAGCTCCTCTTCTCACCGCGGCGTGGCGATGATCTGGTACCTGCGAGGAACATTGGCAAATCTGCTGTACTCTGGAATGAGGTTTATGCTGTCTGGGCCTTCGGTGCAGGAAAAGGTGAAATTCTGCAGCAGTGATACCAGGAAGATAAAAAGCTCCATACGAGCCAGAGACTCGCCAACACAGGCTCTCTTCCCTGTGAAGACACACAATAACAAACAAAGCAGTGTATGATAAAAAAATAGAAAGGGGCAATGGGTAAGTAAGTACAAAATGACTCGTTATTAGTCATGGATAAATCACACTCACAAACAAAACGATTACATAAAACACATTCATATGAGGTTGATAATAAACTAGCTGAGAACTTTTCTTTTTTACCCGCCGCAAATGGCAGGAAAGCAGGATTTTTCTTAAAGTTGTCGTTCTGATCCAGGAAGTGCTGGGGGTTGAAGGACCAGGGAGTCGCCCATTGCTTTTCATCTTTCAGCACAGAGTGCAACAAGGGAATGATCACAGTATCCTATTGAGACAAGATATGATGTTAGTGTAGGCTAATAATGCATTTTTTTTTCTCTCATGAATCTTGGGATCTTGGGATTGTCGATCTTGGGATCGACAGTACCTTGGGGATTGTGTAACCCCTGAAAGAGATGTCCTGAAGTGTGTAGTGAGGAAGGCTGAAAGGGACGATGTCCAGAAAGCGCTGCACCTCATGAATGACTGCATCTGTGAAGGGGAGGGACTTCCTGTTCTCCATGCTGGGACAATAGCCTTGTCCAATCACAGAGTTAATCTCTTGCTGTATTTTCTCTGTGCAGGAAGAAGTATTTCCACTCTGTTATTAGGCAGATACAGGATTATTCAGTTCTTGACCATTATGTAACTGGTAAAATAACTAAGATTTCTGTGTTTGTCATCAGAGTACCTACCCTGTATGTTGGGGTATTTGATCAGCACGCTGAGGCCATATCTGATGGTGCTGCTGGTGGTTTCTGTTCCAGCCATGAATAGATTCAAAACTGCACAGACCAAGTTGTCGTGGTGGAACTCAGTTGTGGGAATGTCCTTTTCCTGAGAGGACAAAGTGTTAAAAGTGCGATAAGACGCACAACATTTTAAAAATAAACTTCAAGCAGCAGGTGACTGAAGCCCAATCGGGCTTTTGTTTTCTTAAAATTGGATCATTTGAATAATATATTATTATTATACTATATATTATAAATGGTTTTATTCCAGAAATTAGATCTGCCACAGCTACACCAAGAAAAACATTCTTAGCAGCCAAAGTAACGCTAAGGCTTATTTTAATGGAGACAAAGGAGAAACTCCAGGATGAAAGTTGGTCCCCCTAAACAAAACAAATTATCTTTTCCAACCTGATTGATTCGGATGAGAAAGCAGTCAATAAAGTCCCTTGGGGAGCTGGGGTCTAGTGTCTCTTTGTGCTCTTGGATCTTCATGCTGATAAACTCTTTCACCTCCTCAATCTTTTTAAAAACTGTGTGATGGTGGCCAGGCAGATGCTCCATGAGCCAGGGAAAAGTGTTGTACATCTGTGGGAAGGAAGCACACAGCACACTGCAGCTTTGTTTCTCAGGAGATAGTAAAAAATATATGTTGTATATGATACAAGGACACCATGTAAAAACCGGTGGCTCCCACCTACCCTTACCTGACCCATAGGGCTGCTAAGGAACTTTACAACCTCAGATACAATGTTGAGGATGTGCAGAAACTTCTTGTCTTCATAACTGAAGCGTTGGCCAAACACCAGGCAGCAGATCACATTAGACACAGTGCGGCTCAACAAGAACGTAGGGTCAAATGGCTTACCTGGAGCAGTGGAGGAAAACACAGATGGACTTATTCATTTTTTTACAGATGATTATTTTTCCCTGTACGTGTTCACAATTGCCTGGCCATTGAAGCTGATTGTGATTGTGATTATTTGCTGGAGTTTAAACGTTGTGCAGCTGACTTTGGACATTTTAACAACCTGCTGTTGACCTGGGAGAAAAGTTTCCATCTTTAAACAATAATTTTGGTTTATCAAAACTTGGATCCTGTCATGTCAGTATTTTTTAAATGCCAGAAACATTAGCTTGGAAGTTATCTGAGTGTTTAGACTGGTTCCTAGGTGACAACCTTTTTAATTTTAGACACCTTTATTGATCAATATAAAATGTAAAAACATTCAATAAAAGTATTCATTAAATTCACAATAATAAGTTGATTGCCTCTAGTGAGAAAATGTACTGCTATTGCTTTGACATTACTCTAGTATTAAGCAAAACTGCTGCTGTTAGTAATGAGCGAAACAAGCTACAATGTAAGTTAGGACAATTGTGCACCTTCCATTTACCTTCACAACAGTGCTCGCACTGACAGGTTCAGATTATTATTCTAAGTGTCTAACAACATTATGTAAAGGATTTTTCAACCTTTCTGTTAAAGACTAAGATCCTTTTTTAAACATAAAAACATCTGCGAAATTGCGTTCACTAAAGCCACCAGACTCCATGTAAATAAACAGTAATTCGTAAAATACACCTCATTCAAAGTCGACAGAAACTAAATAAAACTATGAAAATACGTTTTTTGTTAACAATCACAACTCTAGTTTTGGTTGAACTAAACACATAGTTAATCGATGTGAAAATGTGTGGCGCTATACACGCTAAAAGTTTTTTTTTTTTTTTTTTTTTAAATGGAGCCTGGTGGGTTTGACGCTAGCAATCTCAGAGCTGTTTCTGGTTTAACAAAAAGTTCCTAAAGAGGTTTTAAAAAGGCCTATCTCTATACGGATCCTTTCCATGATGTTGTCAGACTTATAATAACAATCTGAGCCTGTCGGTGGCAAAAACAGCACTTTTAGTGGACAAAATTGATGATGCACTTTGCCCTATAGGATTACATTGCAGCCTGGTCTGCTGCTGCTCACAGTATTCTTGCTTAATACTGAACCAATTTCAAAGATTGTAGTTCCCATCAGTCACTTACACATAAAGTGACTGAAAATAGGGTCCAGGTTTAAAAAAAAAAAGAAATTACCCTTTAACTTCACAGATTATGCAGCAGAAGGCAGACATTTCTGTTTTTACTGCAGACAGACCATAATATTAATACGGTAAACAACAACAGTAAAACGCAGTGTGAGAGTGTGGAGGGGAGAAAAGACTGACGGAGGAATTTCGTGTTATTTCGAGATAAATGTTGTACTATTTGCTTAGTTTTTTTTGTTTCTTTTAGCCCCCTGGTAGCCCTTAGTCTCTAGAAAGAGCCAACATCTACGCACCTGTGAGTGGAGGACCGCACTTGTTCTACGAGTAGTAGCTAGCTAAACATTAGCTTCAAGCTAACACCAGCCCCATGGCTACCTCCACACCTTGCGAGCCCCCACCTCCCCACAGGATTTCCTCGTTGCTTGACAATGCAAACAAAGAAATCGATGTCCTTAGGGAAGAAGTTCGCCGGCTCTCCGAGGACTTGAAAACCAAAGACGCACTGTTGACCTCCTACCTGGACGTTGCTCAAAACCAGTCGCTTCGCATCACAACTCTCGGCGGCACTCCAGGATACTGTAATTTGGGACACATCCGCCTGTCCACACCCATCTTCTAGTTCGACACCGACCACCAGGGCATCCTGGACTGAAGTGGTCTGTGGCCGAAAGAGAGCCTCGGGTAGGGCTCCATCGCCTCCTGCCCTCAGCCTCTCCACTCGCTTCGATGCCCTGTCGAAGCCGAATGTTCCCCCGGTAACGGCCGACGTGGTTACCCGGGCTCGCCCCGCTTCAAAGCCGACGGACCTGCAGGCGTCAACGAGGAGCACCGCTGCCTCGCGACGACAATTTCTGAGGGATGCGGTAGTCAGACGGTCCTCCGGTGGCCTCCCTTGCCTGAACCAGCCAAATGACAACGTTCCTCAAAAACAATCTCCCCCACCGAATGAAGGTAAGCAATATTCCTCTTTTCTTTGTCCATCTGAATCCAATACTGGCTGTTTTGTTCCTACCACCGGCCATTCACGCCCCCCCACTCCTCGTCCGCTCTTCACCCCAACCACAATAATTATCCACAATCACCCGGGATGTACGGTTTTTTAATGCTGTCACACACTGCTTTCCTGGAGCCAAAGTTGCAGACATCCTGGCTAAAGCTGTGGACCTGATACCGTCACTCCCGACCTCTATTAAACGCATCGTGGTCCATTGCGGACATAACGACATAACGACATGTCCTATCAGCACATGTCCTATTGACTGATAGCCACAGCTCTACTGAGCCATCTATTCCCCTAGCTCTTAGTAGTGACGACTTCATGAGTTTCTTTAATGATAAAATCATAACAATTAGGGATGGAATTCATCACCTTTTGCCCTCAACTTCTAACGGTTCACCTTTTGATACAGGAGTGCTAGAAAGAACGACAAGACTTGACATGTACTTTGACTCCTTTTTTTCCTATAGACCTTCAACAATTAATGCTAAAGGTCTCTTCAGCAAAGCCTTCTACCTTCCCTTTCTCGCCAATATCCTTGAGAAGGTAGTCGCTAATCAGTTATGTGACTTGCTACATAGGAATAGTCTATTTGAGGACTTTCAGTCAGGATCATAGCACAGAGACGGCACTGGTGAAAATTACAAATGACTTTCTCACTGCTGCTGACAAAGGACTTGTCTCCATACTATTGTTATTAGATCTTAGTGCTGCATTTGACACTATTGACCATACAGTCCTTCCACAGAGACTGGAACACTTAGTTGGCATTAAAGGAATCGCACTAAGCTGGTTTAAGTCCTATTTCTCTGATCGATCTCAATTTTTTAATATTAACGATAAATCGTCCAGGTACGCTAAAGTTAGCCATGGGGTTCCTCAAGGCTCAGTGCTTGGACCAATTCTATTCTCCTTATATATAT
Organism: Zingel zingel; assembly: GCA_023566125.1. Taxonomy (NCBI): domain Eukaryota; kingdom Metazoa; phylum Chordata; class Actinopteri; order Perciformes; family Percidae; genus Zingel; species Zingel zingel. Next base: position 36,981,138 of record CM042316.1, on the reverse strand, counting down.
ATATATATATATATATATATATATATATATATATATATATATATATATATATATATATATATATATATATATATATGCATATATGCTTCCTCTAGGCAATATTATTAGGAAACACTCAATTAACTTTCACTGTTATGCGGATGACACCCAATTATACTTATCAATTAAGCCAGACGAAACCAGTCAGTTAGCTAAACTGCAAGTGTGCATTAAAGATATAAAATCATGGATGACCAACAATTTCCTGAAGTTGAACTCGAACAAAACTGAGGTTATTGTGCTGGGCGCTAAACACCTCCGAACTTCATTATCCGAAGATATAATTACTCTGGACGGCATTGTCATGGCTTCCAGCACTACTGTCAGAAATCTAGGAGTTATTTTTGATCAGGATTTATCCTTTAACGCCCACTTAAAACAAACCTCAAGAACAGCTTTTTTTCACCTTCGTAATATTGCCAAAATTAGGAACATCCTGTCTCAAAATGATGCTGAAAAACTAGTCCATGCATTCGTTACTTCCAAGCTGGACTACTGTAATTCCCTATTATCAGGATGCTCAAATAAAACTCTTAAGACTCTCCAGCTGATCCAGAATGCTGCAGCGCGTGTTCTGACAAAAACTAAGAAAAGAGATCATATTTCTCCTGTATTAGCTTCTCTGCATTGGCTTCCAGTAAAATCCAGGATTGAATTTAAAATCCTTCTCCTGACCTACAAAGCTCTAAATGGTCAAGCACCTACTTATCTTGAAGAGCTCTTAGTACCTTATTGTCCCACTAGAGCACTATGCTCCCAGAATGCAGAGTTACTTGTGGTTCCCAGAGTCTCTAAAAGTAGAATGGGAGCCAGAGCCTTCAGCTATCAGGCTCCTCTCCTGTGGAACCGGCTCCCAGTCTGGGTTCGGGGGGCAGACACCGTCACCACTTTTAAGAGTAAACTTAAAACTGTCCTCTTCGATAAAGCTTATAGTTAGGAAGTTAGGAGTTGCAGCATTCGCCTGGACCGGCGGGGGAAGGTGTGTAGCCACAGTCATGACGCACCTCCTCCATATCTCTGCTTCTCTTCATAGAAAGCTTACTATATTTAGGGTATGAGGAGTTGCAGCGTCGCCTAGACCGGCGGGGGTGGGTGTGTAGCCTCAGTCATGGCGCACCCCCATCCTATCACTGCTTCTCCCCATAGAAAGCTTACGCATACTTAGGGAGTAAGGTGTCGCAGCGTTAGCCTAGACCAGCGGGGGAAGGTGTGTAGCCACAATCGTCGAACACAGCCTCCCTATGCGGTTATAGTTCTAGACTACCGGGGTACCTCCTTTGACACACTGAGCTCCTCTCTCTTCCATCTGTGTGTATTCATGTTCCAGAAATGCTTGTTACTAACCTAGCTCCGGGGAGCTTCCCCAGAGTCCGTATGTTCTTTGTCCCCCCAGCACCATCATCTTGGATCATGATGGCACCTACATCATGGTGGCAGCTGTCGCCGTGGTCCTGCCCTACGACCTGCTGTGCCCCATTACACCCTGCAATGCCCAGCGTCGACTTGCTATGTCCGGCCAATGCCCTGCCACGCCCTGTTATGCCCTGATGTGCGCTACGACACCATGAACTGGGTCTGTCCGATGTTTCTTCCTAAAAGGGAGTTTTTCCTTGCCACTGTCGCACTTACACATTCATGCATGTTCTTGGGGGAATCACTGGAATTGTTGGGTCCTTGAAAATTACAGAGTGTGGTCTAGACCTACTCTGTCTGTAAAGTGTCCTGAGATAATTCCTGTTATGATTTGACACTATAAATAAAATTGAATTGAATTGAACCCTCTTTCACATCAACCACGTGTGAAATGTGTGCTCTTAGAACATCAGTTAAAAACACACCGTGGAATGTGTCTATGCAACCCCTCAAGTGTTTGCTTTCCTCTTGGATCCACTCTTCCATCCCCTTGCGTCCCATACCAAAGTCTCTCAGCGTTGTCAGTGTGAAACGTCGCAGTTGGCGCCAGCGATCCCCATTACTGATCGCCAAACCTGACAAAAGAAAATGTATGCTTTTTGACCAACTAGGCCTACATACAGAGACATGCAAGCAGGAAACCATTGAAAAATCACTACTCGCTTGACAGAGATGACAGATTTGAAATGTCTTACCGTAGCCCTTGGTAACTTTGACCAGAAACGGCAGTGGCCCTCTGCCTGTGAAGTCATCAGCCTGGTCCACCAGAGCCTCCTTCACTGCGTCATATCCCACCAGAACAACTGTCCGCTGCCAGCCCAGGTACAATGTCATCACAGGACCATAGGTTTCACTCAACTAGAAAAGATGTGACTAGTTAGGATAATAAACATTCTGATGCACAGCTTTATACAACCTTAAATCAATGTGATAAGTGCAAAATACATTCTCACCTTGAGAAAGCTTTTAAAAGGTGCATCTTTTTGCAGTTGTGGCAGGTTTCCTATGAGAGGAAGTGCAACGGGTCCTGGAGGCAAACGATACTTCTTACTGTTTTTGACTTGAAATAACCACACCAGAGCTAAGATTAGCCCTGACAAGATCACTGTTGCAAAGAAGTCCATAATGGTCTTTACACTTTGTCTTCTTGACTCTTCGCTGGTCGACAGATGTCTCTTTTATACTCCCTTTGTGTTTATTTTAAACAGGGAGCGCATTAGGCCACAGGTGAGCCATGTGACTCTCCTATTTACCTACACCTTCACCTGATCATTGATTTTCATTGACTAAAAGCCAGCATTGACTGAGGATGACACAGCAAACATCTGACTTTAATTATATAAACAAAAGTTGTCTTTCTCTTCCCCAAGGTTGATTTAGAAGAAATTGGCAGAAATGAATAAAAGTGTTTCAAAATTCATTTGAAAACCCAGAAGCTTTAACTGTGGGGTACGTTTTGTCAGGCTGACATTGTTTTAAAAATGAGAAACCTGGAGAATTATTTATGGCTAGATTTACATGCAATCTTTCACTAAAAGATTGATTGAATTAATTTAATGATTAGAAATACACTATATGTCTGCACAGTAAAAGTTGCAATCATTGCCGTATACACAAACTGAAGGCTCGGGGCTCATTGCCATACAATAAACAACACAACACAAAGTCCTTACAGCAGCTACCATGCATGCTGCACTGATGTCTGAGTGGAGCTTCAGCATGTTAACTGGTTATGTAATATATTCTATGTTTATTTTGCTTGCCATCAGAAAGAGATAAGGATTATATCATGTGGCTGAAAAGAGAGGGATAAATGTGCTGAGCAATCCAACACAGCTTTCACACTCTTTTTCAATTTTGAGTGCAAACCCATTGTTTTATTTAGGCTATTTGGCCACAGTTAGTTTTTTAGACCAAATTTGAAGAAATAATTTAAGGACCAATAGCACTCACAATGAATATGAATACAATTCAAAACATTTTAGAAGAGAGTGTTGAGCAGGACCTTTATCCACCACATGCAAAAGACTGTAGAGAAATCACCGTTGACATTGATTCGAGATTTAAACACACCTTTTGTTAGTCCTTGGTAGCTTTGAGTAAAGTCTGCATTTGCACTCTGCCACAAAGTCACCTGCCTGTTCCACCAGGGCATCCTTGACTGAATAACGGGTCCACTGCCAGTCCAGGTTAAATGTCAGCACATGGCCTGTGGGTTTCACTGAACTGGACCAAGGTATGATTTGTCAGACTGCAGGATCCATTCATTGATTTATACAACCTTAAACCCCAGTGGAAACTGCAACTAACGGATAGCCTAAATGTGACAGATTCCTTATACGAGAGTACGTCCAGTGTAACATTTTTCTTGGTTTTCATACTGAACAGCCAAAGCAAAGCTGAGATTAGCCCTTCCAACATCACTGTAAATTACAGAAAATCCAAACACACTCTCTGCACTTTTGTATTCTTGTTATCTCCTTGTTAGTATCTCTCATACTAAATTACTTTTTGTCAGTGGCTAGCTTTATATTTGAATTATTGCTTGTTTACAGGAAGCAATAGTAACGTTTAACAGGAAGTTGGTATGCAGGAGGTGAAAAGAGGTGTGAATAGTATGACATTAGCATGGTATTAAAATAGCTCAAATCTAAGTACAATATCAACTTGAAAAAAACCTATTAAAACTAGATTTTAACTTTGAAACGTATACAACTTTGAAGATAGAGCTGTAACACCCACACCATTTGTTTTGAATATATGCTTCAGTTGTGCATATTGGTTCATAACACATTTGTAACTGAATTACAAGCCCATCCAACTTGTTTCTTTCAGGGGCAGAGAACCAGGGTAGTTAGATGTTTTGCCTGGTTGGCAATCATGTCAATATTGAGCAACAAGGCTTTGACGTATTGCACAACATTCAAAATAAACAGCGATGTTTGGGGCAAAAAATGAATTTAAATTATCAAAAATGACCTTAAGCAAAAATATAAGGAAGGATATCAATGATTGAGACTTTTTTTTGCATGTGACAAAGGAAGACAGCCAGAAATCATGTGCAGTTGTTCCATCAGGTCCTCTTTTCACTCAGTGGTTTAAAAACAGAGCACAGTCACATGCACACATTCACATCCAGCACAGTGGTGTAGTCTATGTGATACGCAAGGATAGGCAGTACAGCCACTAAGAAAGCTCCAGGATTTCCATATACCCACTTAAAAATGTGCAATGACAAGCAACAACATACTTTCTATTATATTTTTGATATATTTTGAATTGTCATCTGTGTTTTTCTTCTTCACATAAATAAAATAAAGGTATTTTCACCGAAATAAATGGTGCATAAAAGTGCATCAAATGCAGGAAATGAAGTCTTTGACGCTCAAAATAACCCTGGGGGAGGACAACCAGACCCCCCACTATGATATGTCCTCCCCCCTCCCCAAAAGGCAGATTCTGGCCCATATATATAGGCCAATATATTTCAGTATATACTGTATATACCCACTACAATACATTAGACTACACCACTGATGCAGCACATGAGCTATAAACCCCCAGAGATTGTTTTGTTGCTGTGCAACACAATCTCAGATAAGCACACACAGCTGTTCAGGCCCTGCATATCCCTCTCTGGGGCAAATCTGCTTCTTCATCCCTCCTATCTAAACCTTGGTCTGCTATGTGCACTGCTGCTCCAAACCAGCCAGCCAGCAAACAGCAGATGGATGTAAAGAGAAAGATAAGATAATTGTGACAGCAGTATTTATTAAGACTTCAACTTTGGACTGCATTTCATGTAAAATACTAGTATGGTGGCGGGTAATGGGGGTGATTTCTGAACGCAGGACAAAAGGAAATCAAGCAAAGTGCCAATGGAATGGAGAGAAAGTGGATGAGGAGAAAATATTCACAAAGAACAAATGTTTAAAAAAGTATAAAATGAACACAAAGATGAGACAAACAGCGGAGAAACACAACTGTTTAAATTTCCCTATAAACTTCTGTGTCGCTGTCTGGAATCATTGCACAGCTGCACTCAGTTAACCTCAAGCCGTCCTGTGGCATGGAAAGACTGATACAACACAGACAGACAGTGTTCAGAGGAGTCAGGATCATGAATGATTTACCTGAGGAGCATGGGCATAAAGCCAGGAAGAACACCTTCATTCATTTATAAATTAAACAATAGGAAGCATAGATAACAAACGAATGATTAACTAATGACAATGCCCTTATAATATAAAGGAATACCAAAACAAGGACTTTAAAGAGAAGATAAGATCTTTCAAACTGTTCTTTTCTCTCTCTCACTTTCTGATCAAAACTAAAAAGCAAATCCTCCACAGTCAAATGCATCAAAGTCGGAGTCTCCTTCAAAGTCGAAGCTGTTGAAGTGAGGGGAGTCGACATCCTGGCTGCAGGCGTGGAAGGAGCCCCCTGCTGGGAGCTCGGAGAAGCCCCCTGTGCCATGGGCGATCTCTGGGGCTCTGCTTGCAAGGGGAGAGGAAGGGGAGGAGGAGTTGATGTAGCCCAGAGCAGAGGAGGCCGCTGCCCCTCCCATCAGCAGGCACACCGCCCTCACTGCCCGGGCATCGCTGCTGTTGCCATGGCGAAGACAATCTGACATACGATGAGGGGGGGCCACAGAGACACTGCGCAGAGACCGCCGTGGTCCAATGGCTGTAGAAGTCATTTGAAAAATAATATCAATAATATATATTTAAATGGATGATTGTTTCAGTAAATACACCAAATTAAGGAGTTATCCAGACTTTGAGCCAGTCGGTTATATTTCATGTGTAAGCAGAAAACTAATTGCTAGTACATGTTAGCCATAAAAACTTTACTGTATATTGCCAACCGTCTATCCAGCTGCAGCCTGTGTGTTTGATCTCTAGGCTTTGAGCTTACGGTTCTCCCACAGCTGAGAGAGCATGCACTGTAGCCTTACTTAAAGGGATACTTTGACGATTATAATGCAGCTCTGTGTCTCTTATTTATTTTTAAGATTATTTTTTGGGCATTTTAGGCCTTTATTTGACAGGACAGCTTAGACATGAAAGAGGAGAGCTAGAGGGGGGAATGACTTGCAGCAAAGGGCCGCAAGTTGGAATTGAATCCACTGCGGCGAGGACTGAGCCTCTGTACATGGGGCGCACACTCTACCAGCTGAGCTAACCCGGTGCCCCCTCTGTGTCATATTTGGTAAAACATGTTCATCGTTTTGATATGTGTCACATTTAGGAAAACAAAAGCTGCAAAAAAAGAACAGTTACAGAAATTGAGAAATGCTCTCAGTTTGTTACGGTCAAATTTCTCTAAAAAGACTTAAAACAGATGAACACATACTTTTAGGTGGTAGCCTTTTACCAGTAATTGGTAAATCCACTTCTGTGTGTTTCTTTATGTCACAAATGTGTTGTCAAATTAGTGAATATTTCTTAATTTGCTTGCGTTTAGTTTAAATGTAACACATTTTTCCACATGCATCCTGTTGTTTAAGTAGTGAAAATAACCCACATTACTTTGCATTGAGCTCTCTCAGCCACCATACTCTACCCCCTAATGTAGCTTTAAGTTGTGAGTTTTTACATTTGGATGATCTGATAGCGGACCTTGGTTTTGGCCTCTGTCTCTGAAGGAGCCTCCCCGCTCAGCGACTCGAGACAGAGGAGGAGTGCCCTCGCCAACCCTGGGGGACCCAGGGTCTTTATCACTGGAGGAGTCGGGCAGGGGGTCTCTGTCGGTGATGCAAGGAGTGATGCTGCGCTGTCTCTGAAGGGTCAGGGGTGACATGACACCCTTAAAAAATGAGAAAAACACAAGGTTATTATATCACAAAAATACACTGTGTAACAGAAACACAGAAGCCTCACATATGAAAACACCCAATTAAATTCCTTTGCGTGTTTGTAGATATTACATGTTTTTAAGAAAGCTATATTTTCAGGTATTATTAAACCTATGTATAAAGTAAGCACACTACTAGAGATGAGAGGTGAGTTGTTGAGATGAAGACATGAAAATGAGGCTGAATGGATGAAGCAACAGCAGGGCCAGACTCAGGTCAAAAATGCTGACTCACCTCTCTCACTTTCCTGATCAAAGTCAGCCACAGACTGTGAAAGGTAAAATGACGAGTCATTATTTTAGAACCAGATCCAGGCCTGTAGATTCTTATTGCAACACAAGAGAAAGTGCATAAACATGGCTGATAGTAAGTGGGACAAAGGAGGCCTAAATTCCAGCATGTGTGTGTGTGTGTGTGTGTGTGTGTGTGTCAATATGTCACCATGTGCAGTTAACATCAGATAATGAGTGGGGCAAAGGAAATGCCAGTGTGTGTGTGTGTGTGTGTGTGTGTGTGTGTGTGTGTGTGTGTCAATATGTCACCATGTGCAGTTAACATTAGATAATGAGTGGGGCAAAGGAAATGCCAGTGTGTGTGTGTGTGTGTGTGTGTGTGTGTGTGTGTGTGTGTGTGTGTGTGTGTGTGTGTGTGTGTGTGTGTGTGTCAATATGTCACAATGTGCAGTTAACATCAGATAATGAGTGGAGAAAAGGACATGTGTTTGTGTGTGTTTTTGTAAGAGAGAGAGAGACCCACTTGCAGTCATCTGGGTTGTCAGTGAGAAGCAGCAGGAACTTGTTCTGCGGCAGGATGAGGGCGAAGCAGCAGTCCCTCCGGCCCCCTGGAGGTAACTTGGGCAGGTCAAGGATTTCTCGTCCCTCTGCAATCGACTCACAGTTGGTTTGTAGTGCTACCACCTGGTCTGGAGGGGAATTGGCATCACGGCACACAAACAGGCTTCCCTCCAGGGTCAGCACGAGGTACTTTTCCTTCCACTGCTTGAACATGAAGCCCCCTGCAGCAAAAAGAAACAGAGAGAGGCATGTCTGTAGGAGGTGCAGTTTAGTCTACGTGTCTTTGCTTTTGAATCAGATAATGCAATTATCTTGGATGATTTATGGTGAGAGCGACAGAAGGTGAATGTGAAAATCCAAAATCCGAGATTTTGTTTTTGTCAAACAGGACTAGAAGTCTACGAAACCCTGAGAGGCGAGATCTAAGTGAGATCTTTTTTTTTCTGGTGATCCATTTTCTAAGTCTGATCCAAATAGTTCTCTCTTGTGCTTAGGACGTATGAACAGGTGAACAGGTTTCATATGTGTTACTTCTTTTCATCTTTAGCAGGTGAATTGTTTTGTGTTTGTTGTTGTAATACTCATTTCGGCCACAACAAGCTGAACCCTTGTTCTGTTCTACACAGGACTAAAAGCATTAATGTTTAAAGTTTAATTTCTCCATGCACAAGGTACATATATTGTGTTAGCAAGTTATGTCATATAGCTGCCATGTCTCTCTTTTGACCAGAAATGTATTTTAAAATCACATGACTGACATGAATGCCTATTTAGAGCCATAGTTTAGAATAGTGGCTCTTCAGCCTCTCGTGACCGAAATGAGTATTACAACATCAACAAACAAAATTCCCCTGCCAAAACTTTTTGTTGTTTTCACAGATGAAAAAAAAACGTCCTGGCAAAACATTTCCTCCCATCTGTTTAGCAAATGAAACCCTGTTCGCTTGTCATAAGCGAAAAACTATTTTTTTCTTAGAAAGTAAGAACTTAGAGAGATTATCCTAGCAACATCATGTTTTCATCTGTTCTTAAGTCAAAAACCCAGGAGAGGAAAAAATGTAGATTAGATTTATAAAATGGATCACCAGAATGTTTTTTTCTCTCTTGCCTCTCTGGGCTTCCGTAGTCTACAGCTATATGTTTGAAGCTGTAGGCACAGTGGGGGTTTGAGCTAGATGCTAACGCTAATATAACAACATGCTCACAATTGACAATGCCAACATGCTGATGGTTTACAGGTATACTTTTGATTATACCTGTATTTGATTATTTACCACCTAGTTTGCTAATTAGCACAAAACACAAAATAGAGCATAGGCTGAACATCAGTTTTCCAGGTATTAAAATATATTAGATAAATAAAAATGTTGGCCTGATGAAGAAAAGTCAGAGGATCACCAAAATCATTGTGATTTATCCTCCTGGGACCATGAACCAAATTTGAATGACCAAAAGTTGTTGAAATATTTCTGTTTGGACCAATGTAGCGAACCGACTGACAGACGAACATTTCCATTCATAGAGCTTCTAGCACGGCTAGATTGCCGATTGCTGCTATTGCAGCACATCGGCACACAGAATGAAACACAGGAGAAGTACAAGTAAGAGTAAGAGTCAAGGACATACCAAGATAAAGTAATGCCTAACTGATTAAGAACATTTTTATCAAAAACTATTTACATGCAAGAAAAGCAGCATACTATCAAAAATTAGTAGAAAGTTAAATCACGAAAAAGTCAAAGGAAGTAGAAATACAGGAGAGCTGACGGGCAGCCACTCACAGCGGCATCAGGCACAATGATGTAGAAGTTTAGAGGTTGTACTACACTAAACAAGAGGAAACTGCCAGAAAATTACCTGTAAAAAATGTTATGTTGCTTTGTAAATGTCATATCCATATACCCAAGTAAGGGCTTTTCTAAACCTGAATATAAAAAATGACACAATGACAGAAACAAGCAAATGGGGGGGTGGGGGGAGGGGATCTTAAAATAACTTAAGAAATGTAAACTAGACAGACAACAGATTTCAGAGCAGCTTTAAGTGTGACAGTTACATGTGAGTAATTATAACTCTACTATAAATAAAACCTTCTAAATGTACTGCGAGTTTTCAGGGCAGGCACCTATGATGGTGTTAGATTGTAAGTGTCCCAGACAGCCGTCCATTGTTTAATAATGATAATAGATGGACAGTTACATGTTGATGGGCAGGAAGAATTGGCTCATATTCTCCATACAGGGGATTAAAGATGAACAGGTTGGTTTTGCAAAAGGGGGGAGAGAGAACGGTATAGGAGCTTAGAGGAACTGCCTGTTGAAACATTGAAGTGCTAACAACATTATAGATTGGACATTATAAAACATTAGGGTATTTTACTCTTATTAGTCCAGAGTTAAGAGAGAAAGATAATAAAAATGTTCTGAACTGAACTGCTGACATTGCTAGTAAACTGTATATTCTGCCTCAGTCCCCTGAGCCACCATGACGCACGCCACTATCAAATTAAATCGATGGCGAATGGAGATATAAAACAGATGAAACATAAGCACAAAGACATGAGACATTGGCTGAGTCCTGAATCTTGACTTGGCTTTGGAAAACAAACATCTCGTCATTCTGTAAAAACACATCTGGGAGCGATTATATCACACAAAGTGACTCTTAGATTCATATCACTCATCTTTAGAGTTGGAGTGTTGATCTGAGACAGTATTCCTCTTTACTCATTGTTAAGTCTACTGCTGTTCTCAGAGTAATACACACCAAATGTGTGTTACTTGGGAGGGGAAATAGTTCAAGTCTAAATTCAGTGTTGTCACATTTGTGTCATTTTGTCAACCAAAGGCATGAGATCATTCAAAAAGTATAATAATTTGCTTTAATTTTGTCTGTCAGTAATGTTGGACACCCATTTCAGATCAAAACTCTCTGCATGGTCCAAATAATGACATCATCTGTTACCATTCACTGTCTGCTTATCAGATTGTGATAGTCATACAGTTTAAAACAAACAAACAACACTGCAAACTAACTCAGATATCAAGTAGAAACTGCAGTCAAGGTGGATAGGGGGCGTATTTAAAAACAATAACAAAAAAAAAAAACTGCACATAAAGTAACCCACAAACATTAAGCAAATAACAATCAGACAAAGAGATATAGTCCATGAGTCCCAGCTTAACCTCGTGCCCCTGTATGCCAGACAGTTACAGTGGATCACTGACTTGATTTTAAATCATCTTCCAACCTTTGCACAGTGAATTTTAACTCATTTCCTCTGGATGGAGGTTTATATTCTCAAGGTGTAGAACAAAGCGCAATAAAATCAGCTTTTGTCCCCATCACTCAGATGAATAAGTTGTAGCAACATTGGACAGATGCTATAGAAGCAGCGTTTATTTTATTATTTTAGTGGTTTTAGTGATTGTTGGAGCTTTGAGTACATTTATCATGTTTTTATCATGTCTGTTGTCTGAGTTTGTAAAATGTGTGTCAAGATGAATGCCTCGTCTTACTGCAGATCAAATCTACCTACAAGTACAAATAAAGCAAATTAAACCGTTTTAACCCAAACCCAACCCAACCCCATAATGAAGGCAGAGAACTCGTGAAAAAAAATCAAAGCAGGCCTACCATATTTCTTGAGGAAGCCTCGATGGATGCCTGCTGTGCTCATGCCTGTGGTCATCACAGCAACAGGGACTAAATGAGAGGCAGAATATGTGATGCTGAAAAATAGAGAGAGAGAGAGAGACAGAGAGAGAGAGAATAATCCCCTCTATTTAGGCCTTCCTTCCATAAACCCGTGCTGTTGTGAGTGGAATTGGAACCGTCCCAGCTTATGCACACAAACATCATATGACCGTAAGGGCCAAATAATCATACCACCAATGGATAAATCCCACCGGAAAGATCCTGTGATTTTCATGGCTGCCATCACCAGTTGTTACGCTTGACTTTTCCCATACTGCTCCTCTCTTAGCAACACATGCACAAATTGTAGCCTCTATTTGCAGTCTTGCACACAACATATGAACGATTCACAATAGATTATCGTGAAACTGTCATCAAACCGGTTTCCCAGTGTATCTCTGTGCCCTTGGATGGCCTCGGAACCAGGGCTTGGATCACCTTCCTTCATCACTCAGGCAGATTAAACAGAGGGATTATTATTCTTGCACAGCTGGAAGCCTGTTGTTGCAGTGCTGTGGATAGGCCCAACCAAGATTTTAATCTGCTCAGACCTGGGATGCGTTCGTCCCAACAAGCACCAACGTCCAAGATTTTCAATGTCACATATCCAAGCAGAATTAAACGCCACTCATTGTTTTGGCCTGTGCTTGCTTATCCCAGGTGGAATAACATTATGTAACAAGAGGGATCTGGGATAAATACTAACACACCACAAACGTGTCCTATATTTATGGATGGGTTGTAAAATGGAAGCCTGAAAGAGAGAAAGTTGATTTATCTCAAGGGGAAATTAAGAAGGCTACAGTAAGTAGGATTCAGGAGGAGATGACAAATAGAATTAAGTCAAGTGAGGAAAAAGGCAGAAAACATACAAAATATAATATATACAATAATATAAAATAAGCAATAATACCAGTAAAAACAAATCAATAAAACAATCAAACAGAATGGAAACATGCTGTTGTTTATAGTTCCCTTTCACTTTTTGCTCATCCAGGGAGGTCAGAGGTCACATTCCCCAAGAAGATCCTACCTGCAGCTGAAGTCGGGTTCAGTGACTTGCTCAATGACACTTCAGCAGTCCTGACAGTTGCCAACACTTTCTTTTGGTCTTTTGGTTGGGTGATAGTCTATCTATGCTAAGACGGTAATCCTCCCACTGCAGTCAGAGGCCTTCTGGGAAGTAAGGCTGAGAAGAGGCTGAAGGGGGGAGAACATTTGAATGCATCTACACTTTTACAGTATTTAGTAATAATTATTCCTGCTAGAGAAGAAACAGCAATTCAAATTGCATTTTCGCTCCCCAGACATAACTTTTCGTGTGGCCCAACAATTAAAATGAGGGCCAGACATAAAATATACACAAAAGTCTGGAAAGACACACCAACAAATATACACAAAATCTCTTCAGAAAAAAATTGTCAAAAAGAGAAATCATCTGAAATGTATTGCATGGCACCTGTAACATGCCAAAACATTAGTTTATTAGTTAAATGACTCGGAGGAAGTGTATTCCCAGTGATAACTTGCTGTGTTTATAGTTTATCATAAACAGAGCTAGTTATAAAAAGCCAAATGTTGATGGAAAACCAGGTTCTCATTCTTACAGTGACTGTTATATTTTCCATCTGACAAAGCTGTGCTATCAAGTGGATTTGTATTAACTCTATGCAAGTATAAAAGAAAGCAGATGTTCTAGGAGTGTCAGACTTTAGTGAGGGTTGGGCTCGTTAGGCATTGGCTCCACTGTGGGTTGTTGGTGGCGTGTTCACTCTTGCTGGTTACATTAATAAAGGCCAGTGTGGACAGGAGGAACAATTGCAGTGACCAATGACTCTGTCAATGTACATATGGGCATGTCAGTTTTAAGACTTAAAAAAATCGGAACCTATCCTTAAAAGTGTACCCTGAATTATTGTGAATTCCTTGTGGTAGCCAAAAGTAGGCTACCCATACACATATGTATATGCTTAGTACATAAGTTAATTGGTTTGGTTTAAATAACTGTGTATTTATATACTCTATGTCTGTGAATTACTGTCATTTTTGGCAAAAAGTCTTTGCTCTCATGTGTAGAATGAGGGCTTTGCATTTGTCACCAGCAGGGGACAGAAGAGCCCCTATAAACAGTAGGCAGTAAACTGTCATTATGGTCCTTCTGATGCATCAACAGGTTGGGGAGGACAGTGTGTCTGGCTGCAGTAAGAATATGATGAAGAAGAAGAGGTTAGCCAATAGACCAGTTCATGTTTTTCTCCCATCCCAGAATGCTGTGTGGAACTCACCAGACCCTCCTCTGCAGCTCCACAGCGGTGTGGAGGAAGGTCTGGCAAAGCGAGACTAGCTCACTGTTAGCATCCCTGTGTGGCCCTATAGCTGGGAGAGCAGGAGGAAGGTGTTTCCCATGTCTTGCAGCCAATAGGAACTCTCCTTCAACACTAACAGGTTGTTTTGTTTAGCAGGCAGTGAAGGTTAACAAGTGTATTGGCACTGTAGTCTGCCTTTGTGAGAGAACATAATAACTGGTGTCCATATGACTTGTTTTGTTGGTTTTATAACTGAATGCATGTGCTTTGAACTCTGCTAATCCACTTAAGCTTCATCTAAAAATCCCTAAGTCTTTAAGTCTTGATGTTCGGTGAATCAGGTTGGCTGGATTTTGGTGTGGCCTAAACCTAAACACTGAGTCCTGCGGAGCTGATGCCCATCCCCCTCAAAGCCCAAACATTCACTCCTTCCAGACCCACCCAGCCCCAAAACTTTGTGTTTTTGAGAACACCGCTCTTTCTTGTTCAGGACCCCCTCGGTGACCCTCTTCCCTCCCTCCCTGCCTCTCTCTCTGTGCTTCTATCTGTGAGCAGTGAGAGCACCATTGCCCAAGCTCCTATTGAAAAGACAGCATATACAATGGGGTCTTTCTCAGTCCCTCTGTGTCTCCATTAAAGACCCTGGGAACACAACACTGTCCACAGAGCCACTCTTAAAGGGCCAGTGGGACCCAGGTCTCCGCAACCTGAGTCCCAGCACCTCCCATCATTTTCATGGGGGAAAAAAAAAAAAAGCAGGAATCTTCGCAGCAAATCAATTATTCATGAATGGTATTTGAACTCTGCAGGGCCTTCTTCCAGGTAGCGAGCACCAGCACCAGCACCAGCACCACCTCTGTCCAAACACACACAATCACCTCAGACATCACAGGCTACAACAACAACACAACAAGCATCACACTGCTTCTCCCTTCAGCTGATGGGAATCAGCATTTATTTAGACTACAGCTGATGATGCTTCAGTCTGTTTTGACTGAAACGGTATGTTCAAACTAATTCCTAGACATTCCTATGACATAATCCATGGGGAGTAGCAATACATACAAACAGAATAGTTATTATTCCTTATTACTTTACATTTTTGGTCTTTTGTCTTTTTCCCAGCCTCCATCAACAGGCTTTTATCCATTTGGCTTTTATATCATTGTAAATAAGACATCAATATGATCTTTTAAATAAAGGTTGAAACATTTAAAAAGTTGTCGAGTGACTTGAGATATTTAGTCTATAGGCCAATGGGTGAAATTCATTGGAAGGCAGACATTTTTTGGTTATTAACCAGGTTATTAAGCCAGTTCTATTAAAAAGTTACTCATTAGTTTTTACATGAACAATTCAAATTAGTCAACTAAATTGTTAATGAAACAAGTATATATAAAAAATATTTAAACCAGGGCACAATTAGTAATTTGTAGATATCCACAAATAAAAACAGATAGGACGAGAAAATATTGACATTAATGTATCTAATGTGAGAATTAATGTATTATAGGCTAAACACGTGGGCAGGTAAACCAAAGTAAGTAACTGCTCTGTTATAAACAATGACCTCACTGTGTCTCATTTATTCATAAGTAAACACACTAATTTATAGGTCTACTGTGGCCGGACTAAATGTAGACCTACCTATAATGTTGTTGATCCAGTCATGGGCAGTGCGCAGGTCTGTCTTTGCCACAGACTGACACAGATATACTTTGTTTCCCGCGGGAAACGGGTGATTTACTGGGCTATTTACAACTTCTGGGGATCCTTGTGTAATTAAAAAGCGAATGGGGGATTGAAGACAATCAGCATGCCACAGTGCTTCTCACATCCTCTGAGAAAAGGAGGGAGACTCAGGAGGAGGAGGGGGAGGAGGAGGAGGAGGGTGGAAAGAACTTGAGTTGAGGAATTTGAATCCTGTTTGAAGGGGGAGAGGGAAAAGAAAAAGCCAGGGGAATGTCTGAGGGAGTCTGAGGGAACCGGTGGGCAGGAGAGAGACTTTTGACGAAAGGCTGCAATAAACACTGGTTTAAAAATACTCCCTCAGTTGCTAGAAATAGACTTGGACAATTAATCCGCGGTGTAAAGTTTGGTGCGCCTTTTCTGCGCGTTTTGGTGGTATTGGGATCAACCACAACAACAGCGTTTAAGGAGAGAAGCAACAAAACTTTTAAGCAGAGCGGAGAATATATCTTTTTTACATTCTGTCTAGTCAAAAAAAAAGGGAACAGAAACGAAGGGTTCCGGTTTACTTTGGTCTCGTCTGTGGATAATCACACATTCAGCATCTATCGGAGTCAGAAAAACTTTTTCACTGCACAACTTTGGATCTTTGGAGCTGTTGAGATGCGGTGATGGAGTCCGGTGGTGTTCCCAAGATGACTGCTCTTCTTATGAAGCACATTTTCAGAGGTGATCTCCTTTCAAGAAAAACCATGAGCGGGTCTAAATGGTCGTTTTTTATCGTCACCGTCTTTTTGTCTGCTTGGAGGCCAGTAACCGCCGGCATACTGACAGGTAAGGTGTAATAGCAACCGAGCAACAGCAGCAGTCTTTTATCCAAACTGTTATTTGTCAGAGTCAGTGGGAAGAAAAACATTGTAATGAGTAATTAGCCCAGACGCAGTTCTGCTCCTAACTCGTTACATTAATTTGCTTTGGGGTGGCGTGTGCAACCACAGCTGCTAGTGAGTCCAACATCTGGCCAACATGAAGGAATTCACTACACTCGTAAAGCCTTTTAAAACAAATAGCTCACAGAAAACAAGTACAATATTAGTTTGATTGGTTCAATCAGGCTTGTACTCAAAGTGACTTGTATTCTGCTGACGTTGATTCAGTGACAACAGGTAAAAGGTGACGGAGGATCAGGTGTAGCATAGCAACTTTGAACTGCATTATTTTAACTCTGCCTGCATGGGGGGGGGGGGGGGGAAACAGGTATCCAGACTGGATACCCACCACCTGTGGCATTTCTAGAATACTGTGGAATTTTGGGAGATGTATTCCAGGCAGGGAAAGGGCAAGGGCTAAAAATAACTCCTGCTGGGAAGTGTGTGAGAATCAGCAACACTAGGAACTCAGTTTACAAGCATAATACAGAGCAACATAGAGAGAAACCAGCTGTTTTGTTCTGTACAAAGGTGGAACCCAGACTGTTGACTCCTGTTGTTTACATGCCAGGTCATTTTACATCATAGTGGTCTGCCAACCATCATTCAGAAGTCCTTATCTGTTCTAACAATCAACTTCACTGCTAACATTTTGAAATCCATCAGCTACTGCAGCCAGTGGGTGAAAACATAGAGTCCCTCCAGGGGCCTCCACCTGTTAGCTCATGTGTTTTGACCATTATGGTCACGCTGTCTCTCTGGGAGCTGTACCTCTGCCCTCAGCAGATGTGTGACCGGGAGGGACAGAGATTACTAGCTGCTCACTGCCGTGATTTATAAGCTCAGACTTTTAAAGATAATTTTTCCTGATGTCTCGGTTCCTATTTGGATGTAGGGGATGGCCGTGTCCCAGAAGTGAGGAGTTGTGAGGAATCAGGAGGGGTTCAGGGGTGCGAATGCTTTGGTTTGTGAGTCAGAGCCGGTCTGACTCACACTCAAGAAATCAAAATGATGGATGGGGTAAGGGGGCAAGAGTGGAGGGGAAAGAGTTGGGAGGGGAGGTGGCAAAATGTGTAGCGATGAATCCAAAGAATGGCATGAAAAGGAGGCTAAATGAGAAAAGGGCAAAGGCTCTGCAGTGAATGGAGGGGCTGAATTACGTAGCGTTAAAAAAGCCAGAAAGATAAAGGAGGGAGTCAGAGGAGTATAAATGCTCGGACTGTGTCTGGTATTTTTGGTATGTGCATGCCCACTGACATTTAACATCTAAACATTGTCTATGAGAGAGAGAGTAGGAGTAGAGACAGGGTGGAAAGAGGGAGATCATGAAAAAAAAAAGTGGGACCTCGAGGGAATTCAGGGGACAAAAGGGAGGAGATGGAGTAGTTAAGCACAAATGAATCACTGGAGACAGGCCACACACACACACACACACACACACACACACACACACACACACACACAAAGTATAACCTCAGATGGCTCTCTCCGTCTACCTCTGCATTCTCATCAAAGGTTTACAAGCTTATTATTTTATGAATGCAGCACTCAGAAGCGGAGAAAAAAAGTAGGGCTGTTTTTGTTCAATACGGCACTGAAAAAAACAAAGTCAGGGCCATGCAGATTCTTGAAAGCGCTCAGCCAAGCTTAAAAATAAAGGGAGGAATGACTTTTAATGCCAAAAAGCACACAGAGACAGAGAGGCAGTGAGGCAGAGACTCAGCGGGCCCCTTCATTTATTGCACACTCCCAGAACAAGCTTTTTCAATGCTGTGTGTGTGCATGTGTGTGTGTGTGTGTGTGTGTGTGTGTGTGTGTGTGTGTTACATGCACATTTACAGAATCAAGGGCCTGTTCTACTTATGAGTAGGGCTGCACAATACGAGGAAAATATGCTATAACGTTGTTGAATATCACGATAACCATATTACTTGCAATAAATAAACAGTTATTAAAGTGTACTCAGTTCTGCATTTCTGCTGCTTTCAGTATTCTGCTACAATACAACACATGCTTGTTGAATTTAAAACTAACGAAAGAAAATCATTTTGGACATTCTTTTATTGAACAAATTGAACATGGAATATAAAAGACACCACTAAAAAAAGAATGACAGTTTCTTTTTAAAGTGCAGTTTTCTACTGATATTTTCTTTCAACTAACAAAAAATCTCTATCGCGATATGTATATGTATATTGCGCCTGTTGATATTGCGATGACGATGAAAAAAAAAGGATATATTGTGCAGCCCTACTTTTGAGTAAAATAAGTGCTGCCTAAGTGTGCTATTTACATCACATGTCTTTTTTTCAGGTTTTCAGTAGCTGAATTATGTGTGTTTATGTGTGTGTTAGCGTGAGATGGGTTGCAGTGGAGTCTTCTGGGGTCACAGAGAAGGGGTCAGAGGTTGAAGTTTGGCCATGAAACAGACTAGGAGGGCGGGTTGACAAGCTTGAGAAAATCTTTTCAGGCATCACTCAGTGAAACAAGAGTGATTTATTCTTCTCCTGAAATTCAAGAATACAGGCCAAGTTTGCATATATTGTTTTTATCTTTTGTCTATTTAAGACAAGGAATAGTTAGGGAAAGCATTGGCATGCTATATGAAAAATGCTGTAGAAGAAAGATTCCTGCAGGAGAGATCTATGCCCATTGTATGTGTCCTTGCCAAATGTGTGTTTTAACTCTTGATCAAGGCCGTTCTTTTATCTTTGACAGAGCATGCATGCCTTGTCCTCCGTATTATCCGAAATAACTTTCATTTCTGTTGAATGTCTTAAAAGTTAGAAAAAGCAGAACTAGTTCATTCTCATCATATTTATGATGATCCTCTCTGCGTCATTTTTAGGATGTTGAACAGATTCACAGACATAGTGGCAGACGACCTGCAGGCCCATTCTTTGCTGTTTGAGAGCAGCCCTGAATATCTTCAGTGTTTAGGTTGAGCTCTCTGTGCTCTGACACTGTCAGAGCAACAGGAGCAGTCGTCCTCTAACAGGGAGCCTTTGTCCCAGTATCAGCTCTGTCCTTCTCAGGTCAGCCCCTCTGTTAGTGACACAAGATAACTGGACTGGAGTGTGGTGGGGGATTAAGTCACCTGCTCTTATCATATCTCTGGGATGGCAAAGTCAAACCTGTCCAGCATAAATTAACATTCATCAGTACGAGCACACAACCAAATGAAGTTTTTAGTGTTAAGAAGATGAGTTGATTAATTGATCAAGTCAACAGTAATTTACTGTATGTAATCAATTATGCCTTTAAGTCATTCATTAAACCAAATAATGTGCTGGTTCCAGCTTATCAAATGTCAAGATGCCAC
Source organism: Zingel zingel (assembly GCA_023566125.1). Taxonomy (NCBI): domain Eukaryota; kingdom Metazoa; phylum Chordata; class Actinopteri; order Perciformes; family Percidae; genus Zingel; species Zingel zingel. The sequence continues at coordinate 36,961,093 of CM042316.1, read as the reverse complement.
CTTGAGCTATGGGAACCTGTGACATGTTTACTATTTTCTGACACAGTTAATCAGAAAATCAAATTAATTAACAATTAATCATAATAACAGTGAGATTAATCATTCATCAACTAATTTCCCTACTTGTATGGTGCCTTCAAGTGGGACCCCATGTTGACTGTGCTCATAGGAGTCCTTATGAATAACCCAAGGTTTTTAATAATGTTTTGAGTCTTTTCTTTTTCTTAATTATGCAAAAAACACAAACAATTCACAATGTTTTAAAGAGAATAAGATATTCTGATATCCAAAATCTAAGATGATATCTAGTCCCATATCATGATATCGATATAATATCGATATATTGCCCAGCTCTACTTGCACACTTTAGAAAGGATAACAGGAGGAAAGCTTGCTGTTGTAAAATAAGCCATTGCTCTTTTGGCTGTGAAAAAGGGTATGATGTTGTAAACAGAAATACTAGTTTTAAGTCTTTTTTGTTTTAATTAACCTATAATCCTAATTCTTCTCTCTCTCTTAATCAAAGATTTGGAGTTTGAGCGGAGTCCCAATAATGTCATCTCTTCGCTGGGCAAACCTGTTGAGATGCATTGCTCCCTGAAGGGTACGGGGGGTGAGGAAGAAGACCCCCCTGATGTGGTCTGGCTGAGAGACGGTGTGCCACTTCAGTACGCAGACACCAACCAGTTCCAAGTCCACACTGGCAGCAACAGTTGGACAATCATGAGCATGCTCAGGTAGGCAGCTGTTTTGTCTGTTACACATGTTAGTTGCTTTGACCATGTCAGTGCATGAGATTTAATTAAGGTTAATTTGTTATGAGGCAGCCACACCTGGCTTAAAAATGTCAGCCATGCATCTGGATTGTAATATATCCTGTTCCTCCACCTTATCCTTTCACCTTGCTTAACCAGAACTGTTGCTGGATTACGTCACCCTGTTGAATTCCAGATAGCATGGAGCACTTTGAAATTAAGTCGGACAAAAATGGTATAACGCAAGCAAAACGTCACGTGCCTCTGTGGCTTTATGTGTTTAATCCTGTCATGATTGCATGGCAAAATTTGCAAGGGAAGTAATCAGGATCTGGACATCTTTCTGCCTGCTTTATCAGTTTGGTTTGTCATTGCTTGATCTCTATGAAACTGGTCCAATCATACCCTTTTATACACACAACAGTATTGAAAAGGTCCAGCTTCCCGACATGGGCTCCTATCGATGTGCTGTTCTGTCAGAAAGCCACCAGACTATGTCTGAGGAGGGGAGCATTCAGCTGGAGGGTGAGTTCATCTTCAGCTCCCTGATGTATGCTAACAGCTACAAATCCTCTGCAGTTTTATTTAGATTTTTAAAAAGAGTTGAGACCCTACATGTTGGTCATTCTTTCTCAGGCCTTCCTCATTTCTCTGTGGAGCCCCAGCACATGTCTATAGTGGCCAACATATCCCTGAGCCTGAGCTGTGTGGCCCACGGACCTCCAGAGCCAGTCAGGGTCATCTGGCTGCAGGACGGTGCTCAGCTCAACTCCCTCAAAGACCCGGTGGCTCTGTCACCCTCCACACTCAACCTCACAGGTATCATCTTTCACTCTCTGTTAGCTCAGCAGTCAAGGCCACACATGTACACAGCTTAGTCAGATCCATTAAAACATGCAGCCTCAATCAACTCCTCAAGAGCTTTCTCACTTTGCACTGATACAGGACAGTGTTTAGTCAAACCGTCTGGGACTGCAATTGCTAGTTCTTTAGTCTATAAAATGTGAAAAACATGCCTTTTACATGTTGATAGAGCTCAAGGTGGTGCCTTCAAATGTCTTGTTCAGTCCAAAACGCAAATATATTTAGTTTACAATTAGATAAAATACAAAAATAAAGCATTTGAAAAGCTGGAACCAGGACATTTTTGCTTGATAAAAGAGTTTAACAATTAATCAGTTATCTAAATTATTGATTAATCGACTGCTGAAGTCAGCACTACATTAGTCAAGTCGCTGTCAGCAGCTTTGGGCCCCAAGTTGCAAAGTTTTAAATGACTGGAAACGAGACCACTTCAAAATCATTATTTTTAATTGAATCTATTTAGAGTATAATGTACTGCTTCAAATGCTACACAGTAACTATATTCTATAGTTTCAAAGGCTTTTAAATCCCCCCTCCATGGCTTAAACAAAACCACCAAATAACCACCCTCCCCAGAGAGAGCAGGCTGGCGCAGTGCCAGCGGATCCATTGAGGACGTGCCTTGTGGTTGGGTGGTTGATGGGTTAGGGCAGAGCACCAGGCACAAGAGGCCTTATTGGGGGGTGATAAATAGATGGACAGAGCACATAGGGAGATAAAAGAAAGAAGGAGAGAAAGGAAGAGGGTTCTGTTGCTGCTTGAATGCAAACCACAGCTGCCTGCCAGTTTTAAGTCCTGTAGTAGGAGGACAGGAAGAGCAGGCTGAGACAGACCGAGAGAGGGAGGAGGCGCGGCAGCGGTCGGGTGAAGGATCTGGTTTGACTCATCAGAGCAGGCTGGCTGGTGCTGACCAGGGCCCGTTTGATGGGAACCTACACTCACATCTCTGGAATGGACAGCTGCACTGGCAGACCACAGGTCCAAACACAAATAATCTTCCAATAGGCCCATAAAGAGAAATGGCACAAAGTACACTCCAACCATTAAGGAATCAAGGCCAACACAGCTTCATGTTTAAGGGTAGTTTCCATCCACATCTGATTGAAAGTGTAGGAACCAAAGCTCTACTTATGCCTAGCCCACCAGTTTTGAAGCAGAAATCAATTGAACAAGTTAACACAACTTAAATGAAGTTATAATATAGTGTATAATATTTGTAGCTAGTACGACCAACAGGCACCAGCAGAGACTTGCCTTCCTGGTGATGCTTTTCCAAGCTTACACTGTAGCCATCTTGACTTTTTGCTTGTTTTCGGAGCTTTTTGCCTTCAGTGATATTCAGAAGTTGATGCACATGTTTACTTGTGACTGACTTGGACAGTCAAGAACATTCAAGAACAATGGGGCCTAAAAAGTTTATATTATTAGTTATATTTATTATAGGCTGTATGTTTAGATCACAGTCCCACAGTATTGACTTAAAATTGGAGGACAATGTATAAAAAGAGTCCCATACTCTTATACTGATAAGAAAATCCTTTAAAAGATGAAAGGCAGCACTTTAAACTCATTGTCATTGTTTCAAGTCCAGTACTTGCTAAAATGTTTATGTCATACATCCATGGAAAATACCGAAACATTCACTAGTTTCAGCTTCTCAGATCCAAGGGTTTAATACTTTCCTGTTATGTCTTAAATCTTTGCAAATTAAATATCTTTGCATTTTGATTGTTGTGATGCTGGAGTACATAAACAAAACATGAAACAGTTCTAATACCTTCTGATTGCACTGCATATGTCAGCCAAGGAAAGGGAAGAACCGGGACTATACTCCCAGCTGACATTAACACTGTTGGCCAATACTGTGATGCTCCTGAGCACAAAGGTTCTTCCTAGTGACTGATTATGACATTCCAGCTGCTCAGGGGATGTTGTGTTGCGGTTTGCTGATGGGGAAGGAAAGACGAGAAGGGGCGAGTGGCGCAATTTCGAGATGGCCTGATGAGCAGTTCATTCTTCCACACAGCCAGTGGTCATCTCTCACCCCTCCCTCACCTCCTTTTCCTCTCTCACAATCCCCCGCTTCACCCAGCGAGGATCGTACCCCCTGTTCTCTTTCCGGCCGCAACACAATGGAGGCATGGTGCCGTCAGCGCAGAGCGACACACACTGCGTGATTCTGTGCGAGTCTCAGTTTGTGGCTGATTGACAATGTCGGGGTGTTAGATGACAGTGGTAAAACTTGAATGTCACATGTTTCAGCATGTGTGTGTATGTGTGTGTGTGTGTGTGTGTGTGTGTGTGTGTGTGTGTGTGGGTGTGTGTGTGTGTGTGAGCCTATGTTGTGCTGTGGAATGACTCGAGTGTGTGAGCACGCTGTGAGTCGCTTTGTGAGAGGAGTCATTCTCATTGTCGAATGTCAGCATGTGTCAGTGCTTTGGACCCTTCAGAGGAGCCCCAGCCTCTTGAAGGCAGCAGCTCAGGCATTTTACACCTGGACATCAACACGGCCACTCTCTTTGTTCTCAAAACTACACTGCAAAAAAATGTCAAGCTGCATGAAGAACCATAATCATGCGGTCTTAGGCAGGAGATTCCTACGTTTAAGAAGGAGTCTCTGGTTTTTGATATGAAGTAAAGTTCCACATTCTAGTTAAGACTTTGTGTACAACTGGTATAAGAACACAGTCTTACCCTGAAAGTGATTAGAAAGGTCAAAAGACAGCTAGGCCCTAATTTGGTTGCAGGATTTGTAGATGTCAGATTACAAATAGCAATGTTTTAACCGTATTTAACAGTAAGAAATAGTTAAACTTCTGTAGAAACAACAGTTGTAAACAGGAAACAGTTGTAACCCAGATGTATTCATAACTTTCAATCTCAACCAAATGTGGTCCAGTTTGAACAGAGACATCTTTTGACCTGCAAATCACAGAATCATTGCTCACTGTGCAAGCATGTGTTGATTATTTTCAATAAGATGTATCTTCTGCATCAGTGTCAAGACAACATAGCTGGATTTCAGCTGAAGTCAGTTAAAAGGTGTATGGATCGAGGCTTTGCATTAATATGTGTCCGTCTGTCAAAAATCGGATACAAATATTATTAGTTTTATTTTGTATAAACCAACATTAAAATATGATACATATTAAGCTGACAGGAACACTGTAATCAAAAATGAAAGGTTTAAGGGTGATAAGTCAGACACACTGTTACTAATTTTAACAAGATGAGAAGGGGTTGGACGGATGGGTACACATTTTTACCTTAAACTTTTAAAAGACCATGACTAGTCTGATTTTAATGCAATGCCAGAATTGATATGTTTATTGTGCAGGCCAATCCCTCAAACATATACTATACAAACACACACTACCTCAGAAACTAATCACAAAACTGTTGACAGAGCGATCCCGTTACCTTATGGAAACTATTATCCTCACATTATTCTCACTTCAGTTTAAACTTTCACACCCTTTCTTGCATCAACAATATGTGCAAGTCAGCATGCTGAGCAAGGATTCTTGGTTTTAAAAGCCCCCCGAATGTTCCTGCTTCACATGAGCATGTTGTTTCATTTTTCCGTCCAGGTTTGAACAGGACCAGCACTTTTTCTTGCGAGGCCCATAACCGCAAAGGTGTGGCCACCTCAGGATCTGGTACCATCACTGGTAGGTGTCACACCGTGGAAACACAAACATTTCTGTCATCATTCAGTTTAGATAGTACTTTAATTTGCTTAACTCCTTATTGTTACATCTTTATTTATTATGTATTTTTGTGTCTTTCTTTCTTTAGTTCTCCCATCCCAGCCACAGAATCTGAGAGCTCTAGAGACCACTCCGACCAGTCTCCGTATATCATGGCAGCCTGGTTTTGGAGGCGACTACCCAATAATGCGTTGCTCTGTTCAGGTGAGACAGCATGAGATAAATGCGAGAAGAGAATACTACAACTAGCTGAGAAAACTAGTCACTGCTGACTATTTGACCTGCATGTTAAACAAATACATCACTCTCGCTCTATTTGCGGGACTCTGCAGACCTTTTGTGAGCCTGATTTTAAAGAAAAGAGAGCTTGCTTTTCTTTTCTTCTCTTAACTCATCCTCTACCCCTCCCTGCTTTATTCGTGTACCCGTGGATCAGGTTTCACTCTGGGAAAGTGGCCTCCTGGACTCCTGGATGTTATGTAGCACCACTCCCTCCCTATCTCTCTCTGTCTCTCTCTCTCTGTCAGGGTCTCTCTGCCTCTATCTTGCTTTGTGGCCATTACAGCTCTCGTAGCTGAGAGGAGGAACATTTTCTCCTGGAGAAGGGAACAGTGCAGCACCACCCCTAAACGTCTGGTTCTAATAAAGCTGCTCCTCATACCTCTTGCTGTTCTTGCCCCCTCCTTTCCGCCTCAGCCCCCCCTCACCTCCTCACCCTCACTGGGGAACAAGGCGAGGGGCCAGCTTCAGCAGAATGGGGCAAAAATCTGAATTTAACGGTTCATTGTGTGGCACAGAGAAACATGACAAAAGCTACAGAGTAGAGAGCAGAAAGATGTTACTGTGCTCCACAAAGGAAGCATAAAAAGGAAAAAGAAAGAAAGATAGAAAGGAAGGGAAAAAAAAACAAAGAAAGACAAAAAGAATGACAGAAAGAAACAAGGAAAGATAGTGAGAAAGAAACAAAATCAGTTAAGGAAAACCGGAAAGGGCAGTGACAGCAGGTATTGTGGGTCTGAGCCATACAAGAGGAATGCAGGCTGAAGTGTGACTCAGAGATGAGCTGCACAATTAGATTAAACCCACTTGTTTACAGGCTGGACTGTGATTCATCGAGTCAGGAATGACTCTCTCTCTCACACACACACACACACACACACACACACACACACACACACACACACACACACACACACACACACACATTAATGCAGTCCTCATTCATGCAACTTAATGTTCTTTGGGATCACACACACTAACTCACGCCATGAGGAAAAACCTCCCACCAGGCAACTTGATCTCTGAATACTCATATTGTTTTTTATTTTTTGTCAAAGCAGAGCACAACCTGCTTTACACACACACACACACACACCTTGTTTGGTCTATTATTTTATATATATTTTCAGCTCTTACTGTAAAGCCCACACTGTGAAGTGCAGCCAGTAGCCTGCAGGAGCCGTTTGATAATGAGCAACTCAGAGAAATAATGAATAATGGTCCAAACTGGCAACTTTAATGTGGTTTTAAGATTGCTGCAATGAAGGATTTATTTCCTGCCGTGTGTTCCTCTTTAAAAGTGTTTACCACGGAGAGTTTGCAGAGACAGCAGCTTTCTGCCTGTGATTTTTGGTTGATTGGTTCTGCTTTTAGTGCACCTTACTGAGCCTGGGTCACGTTCAAAACAGCAATGACTCAGATTTTACACCATTTTAGCACATTCACTTTAACACTATGCATATGCACAGACAGGAAGTATCTGTATAAGCTGCAACATACTGTATATTGTTTTACAGAAAAGTAAATCCTGCAGAACAACTCCAATCTACACATTAAGTTAAATATTAAAAGACAAACTTTTTTCATAAAATGTTGATTTTCATCATTCAAAAATAATTTTAATCATCTGTTTCCAGCATTGATTTAACTGCTTTATATGTAGTTGTTTTACTGGTAGTTAACATATTGGTAATTAATACCTATAATAATTGATAGTGTTAATTAAGACACTTTCCATTTGAATCCAATTGCTTTTGCAAAAAATTGTGTTTCTACATATCGTCACTCTGCACTTATTTGTGTTTCTATATCATATATTCTATATCAGTTCCTCTACTATAAGACACAGTGTGTGAAAAAACAGCATTCTCTTCCTGTTGTGCCATAGAGCTATGAAAAAGATTACCCACCAAATCTGGCCACACAATCTGAAACCCAATGTAAAGGCAGGAAGAGGCTGCCTATCTCCTCCTCTCTTACCAGTTTTCTTTTTAATAATGAAGTGTCAATGTAGTAGATAAAAAAATAATAAGATATGTAACAAATTTAAGTTTGTTATCTGAATTGTTCCAGGCCAAACGTTCAGGAGAGTCCTTCACAGAAGGCCCAGATAAGCTGATCCACAACCAGAATGTGAACATCCCACCAGCCTCGCACCTCATCGGGGACCTGGAGCCCCACAGTCTCTATGCTGTCAGGGTGGCCTGTCACAGCAGCCAGGGCCCATCTGACTGGTCGCCCTGGGTGGAGCTACGCACCAAAGAAGGAGGTGAGGCCTCCAGGAGAGGAGATGTTGGTTTTCACCCTGGATGTGTGTGTGCGGGGTCACTTCCTCTGAAGTGAGTCAAGGTTAAGGCTGTGTTATCTGGCTACTGAGTCCAAGTCTCCTCCCACTCCCACGCTGTGTACTGTAACCACTACAAGACAGATGCTACACTGCGACGAGCAGGCACAATTGCTTTTCAGGGCTGTACCAAGAATCACTTTATTGAACTATGAAGTATTGCATTTCCATTGCCAATTTTCACATAAATACCCAGGAGGTACCATTAGAATTAAGGCTTTACAGAGTGGGATTTACCAAAGAACAAATCCTGGTCATGTCTCTGGTGTTCAGTGGTAAATTGCAACTCTTTGAGATGCAAAGTTTAATGATACAGCTTTTGAACACTTGCATTTCAAAGCTGTGTTAGTGTTTTTTACATACTTAAGACAAGTCCCTTCATTGATCAGGCCAATTGATTATGAAAGATGCCTGTTGCCTTTTTTTCATTTGTATTTTGTTATTGTCTTTCTTGCCTCGAATTAAAGCTGACATTAGCTGCAAAAAGTCACCTAAAGGGGCCCCTGAGGTGCAATAGTCACATTCATGAGTATATGACAGCTTAATGAACAACAGTGAAACACCCAAAAGGGGTACTCTTAATTATAAGGGACACATGCTTCTTTAAAAGCGTTTTTTTCACTGCAGGTTTTAATCTGTCGACTGCTTTTCAGCTTGATGATAACAAGGAGTCAGAGAATCGAGTTACAGTGCACATACTATTTAGTCATAATATTCCTTCCTGTGGCGCTTTAACTTAGTCTGTGTTTATGAAGAATACCAGACACCAGTCACTGTACCTTAACAGACTCAACTTTCAAATGTAAACTCTTGAGGTAGAAGGCTGACTGGTATTGAAGGGACAGAGTATGTGGAGACGGAGACGGGGAGAGGGAGGGTGGACGTTAAATTCTCCTGAAAGGCTTCAGTTAGGATCGCAGCTCTCTGTCCAAACTGTAATGCTAGGCTGCTGTGTGTTTGAGTTTGAACTGAGGTGGGATTTTCCATGCCAGCTCATGCTGTCTCTATCCCTGGATGAATAGGAATGGAAACAGCGTACACTAAGAGCAGAGATATGCCACAGGAGGGATGATGGGGGCTTTCCATAATGGGGGCTGCTCACAGGAAAATAGAGAAGTAGCACTCCTTGAAATGTTACTGTAAAGGAGAAGGACAAAAAGTGCTTTTGAGATACATTTGCTACATTCAAGATTTTCAAGTTTCAGTTCTTTATTCAACAAAGTTATAGAAATCTTTGTTTTGTTTCAGTGGAAAAAAATCCTGTTTTGTCAAATTATGTAATGCCTCTTTGGACAGTATTGTTTCACCTCTCAGCTCTCTCTACACTTGTCCTAATGAGTCAGAGGATGAAAATAAAAACAGAAGATAAGATTCAGCTGGTGGTCAAAGAAAGTTCAGGAGGCATTGGAGGTCAAAGGGAGTGAGAGAATGAAGTGGAGAGGTAGACTGCTCACAGCTCAGCCAGATTTTCCACATCTCTCCCTTTGGTTTCAGTGCTGTAGACTGTGACAAAACTTGCATAAGGCTCTGTTGTTGAGCTTGAAGTCTTTCTTTTTTGCGTTTCTTTCTGCTCCATTTGTTTTTCATTAAGACATTGAGCAGATATGTGCTTTACTATCTCTTTACATGTGTCATCCTGGCACAGACATCCCCATTTGCTGCTCATCTGTCTCCTCCTTGATTTGTAAGAGTCTTCATTACAGACTCTTCTCCTGCCAACTCTTTTTTGTTATCATGTCCATCCTCCATTTCACTCAAGTAGACGGGGCTAACTTGCTCTCCTTTTGTTGCAATCAGTCTTTTTCAACCTCAAATCTTACAAACAGCGCTGAGGAATTTATTTCCCTCATCAAACAAGCAAACAAGTTTTTTTCTCAATCCAATCTTTTAACTTCACTCCTTCATCTCTCATTTCCCCCCCCTTTTGTTTGACCTCAGATGACCTATGATTTACCCCATTCCAGAGCACACAGCTCGGCACTGTGGGAACAACAAAAAGAAGGGGTTGATGGTGGGAGAAGGCAAGAAATGCATAGACGAGCAGGGAAACGAGGGAAGGGGGCGCTTTGAGAAAACACTCATTTTGCTATTTTCCCAAAGCCCACTATTTTCCCCGGAGGATGAGAGAACAGAAAGAGAGAGAGGAGGGGTGGGGGGGCTGATCGTTGGGAGAGGAAGCGAGACGACCCATGTCACCCTCTAATCCTAAAGCTGCAAAGAGATTATGTTATACATATATATCCTGTAAACGCATGTTTCGTTCTCATTCCAAAATAACTCCAGAAATGTATTTCCCCCAAAAAACAAACAAAATGAAAGGACTAAGACCTGGTGTTGCAACACTTGATAAATGTTATTGTGTACTTTTTGCATAGTTTGTTACACTGAAAAGGCAACCCGATTCCCTTCTACACGTCTGTCTGTACCCCTAAAGTGACGCCAGAATTAATCCAGAGTTACGGGACACCTAAACTCACCGTCCTGATGGAAGTGAGTCATGACGACGTGGCACAACACACACACACACACATGTCACATTTAATTCTGTTTAGTAATACTACTACAGGCAAAAATGCAAAAGACTCCATTTTCTGGAGACAGACAACAGTCTGTTCCACCATAAAAGTTTAAACGAGGTGGATGGCCATAAACGTTGTGACATTTTTGATGACACTAACATACATGCTTTGACTGATCTGGGAAACATGTTTCCCATGTAGTGCTGAGTTTGTTTTCATTTATGGAGAACAGACTCCAGATCCCAGGGTTATGCGTCATATTTTTTGGCTTATGGATGACCCTTTTCCATCCATGTGTTGACCCACGCAGAGACTGAGAGTACGAGATGAAGTTTACAGAAAGGGAAACAGAGAACCCGGCCTGCCTCTGAACGATGTTTAAATGCTTCCAAGCATGGTTATCTGACACGGCTTCTTCAATAGCAGCTCGAAACAGGATGTGGAACAGTAGTCTGCCATGGATGCAGATGTTAACCTCTTGGGTTGTGAACTAATTGTGGCTCGAAAGTGTTTGTTTCTCAGTCTCTTGCCAAGTGGGAGACAAAGGAACAATATGATTTTTTTTTTCTCTGTAGTTTCTGCATGTCAGAAAACAGGACCAGTAGCACACATGTAGTTTCTGGCTTTTCCTTTTGGATCTCCAGTTGGTTTTTTTCCCTCCTCTACAGAGTTTTACGTCAACATCTCTGTTCTCTTAAACTCATAGCACCTTGACGAAAAAGAGAGAGGCATTGCCACAGAGAGGGCAGCGAGGGAGAAGAAAACTTGGAAAGCAGGAGATGGAATCATATTGGATGGAAGACAGGGAGAGAGAAAGAGATAAAGAGGGAAGGAGAAAGGGAGGGTTAGGGAACAAAGAGGTGGAGAAGGAGGCAGAGAGAGAGACGGAGAGATGAAGGATCTTAGGTGGAGACGAACTGCTGGAACGAACTTGACTTGGAGGTTGTTTTTTTTTTGCCGCTGGCAGGCAGAACAGGGACCGCATGTGGAAACAATCATCCGCCAAACGCTTCCTGATAACATCATCCATAGGCTGGGCCATGTTTCCCAAACTCACACTGACTTGGAGTGTGTGTGTGTGTGTGTGTGTCTTGTTTAACTATATTCGTGGGGTCCCAAAACTGGGAGTCCAGTATACTTGTGGGGTCCGGACAGCTTTGTGGGGCCAAAATGCTGGACCCCACAAGGTTAAAGGTCTGTTTGAGGGTTAAGACTTGGTTATAGGATTAGGGTTAGAATTAGGTTATGGTTAGGGTGAGGGTAAGGGTTAAGGTTAGGCATTTAGTTGTGATGGTTAAGGTTAGGGTAAGGGACTAGGGAATGCATTATGTCAATGACGGGTCCCCACAAAGATAGTGAGACGCACTAGTGTATGTGTGTGTGTGTGTGTGTGTGTGTGTGTGTGTGTGTGTGTGTGTGTGTGTGTGTGTGTGTGTGTGTAGGTGGGTGTGAGCGTGTTTGGATGTGTGTGGGTGTGAGCGTGTGTGGGTGTGTGTGAGTGTGAGCGTGTGTGGGTGTGTGTGAGTGTGAGCGTGTTTGGATGTGTGTGGGTGTGAGCGTGTGTGGGTGTGTGTGAGTGTGAGCGTGTGTGGGTGTCCAGTTAGTTGTGGGACTTTGTAAGAGTGAGAAGCAAAGACAAAGAGAGCCTTAACTCAAACAGCAACAAAGGAAATAAGCAGTCGCCTCCTTGAGAAAAGGTTCTGTGCTGTACAGAGCATCAATCTCTCTCTGTCTCTCTCTCTCTCTCTCTCTCTCTCTCTCTCTTTCTCTCTCACTCACACACACACACACACACACACACACACACACACACACACACACACACACACACACACACTGCACACTATTTGTAGCATTTTATTCAGCTCTCTTTTTCTCTCCACTGAGTATTTCTGCTGCCAGCAGCATTTTTCACTCTGCTTCAGGGAGCCAGGAAAGAAAAAGGGCAGGCGAGACAATGAAGCATAAATGGGCATGGACAGAAGAGGAGGGACAGCATGAAGGAGGGAGACACAGATCTCAGCGTGTGTCCATCTGAGGTCGTCCAAACATGGCTTCTGAACTCAGATAATCGCCCCATGTCTGTGGTGCCCTTAGCTAGCCTTTTTTGTCCTAATAAAGCTGAATTCTCCACATTCTCTGACATCTTCCCCTTCCAGCTGTTGTAGTTATCCACACCCTAGAGGCTTGAGGCTGTCAAAACAACACACGCCTGGCTAACCCCCAACCCACTGGCCGCTGGCCACCGAACCCACAGTCGCAGCAGCACTGCCGACTCCTCATTCATACCCAAAAATGTAGCCTGCCACACCCTGAGCTACGTGCTTACCCAATCTTACAACAACCCTACAAATAAAAGTGTTGTGTTGTGTGTTTCAGTGCCAGAAAATTCACCTGTGAATGTGAGCGCGGTGCTAAACGGGACTGAGGTGCTGGTGATGTGGGAGGGACCTCCGGGGAAGCTGAATGGAGAACTACAAGGCTACGTGGTGGAGTACAGCACACCTGCCGCACAGCAGGTCAGTCTGGGAAACACACACACTTGTGATGGTTTCTGATGACAGATTATAGAAAATGTAATTCTGCTTGACACTGACTGTCTCCCTCTTTTCTTTTGTTGACAGTATGTTGTGGACACTGGATTGGACACCGAGCTCTCAATTAATCTGTCTGTCCCCCTGTCCAATGTGTCTTTTCGAGTGTGTGCCTATACAGGGGCAGGACCAGGACCCTGGACCCCCACTCAGACCCTGACACTTATTGCTCCTGGTGAGTGACAAGAAGTGTGGAAATTACTATGGTTACTTACAGTATATTACTATGATTACTTGTGAAAATATGAAAAATAACATACTGCATCTACTTTGAAAGAGATTATTTAAGATTGTTTTGCATCATTTCGTAGGGAATAGTCTGATTTTAGCTTCAGTAGCATTATATAATGATCACAATGAATTTACTAGAAGGTGTCAGATGTTGTTTCATGTAAATCTTCTGCAAAGATTTAGTTTTTTTTTCCTGACAAAATATTGACGTTAGCTCTGCTTTTTTTACTTTATCCAGAAATGGAGGAATTTAGAGGTGAGTAATGATCGGCTTTGTACATACTTTGCACAAACTGTGACCGATCAGACTGACACGTAATGACACAGTTACAGTGGAAGTGAGCTCATGGTGCTTTTTCCAACGCAGGACTTCTCTTTCTTATTCTCTGTCACTGGGTTCCTCCGTGAGCCTGAAAGTTCCTTCCTGTGTATTTCAGAAAAAAAGGGAAGGAAGAGAAAAAAGAGAAGAAAGGATCTCAGAGAGAGAGAGATGGGAAAGGGGAAGAGGGGTGGTGGGGGGAATGGGGGAGACGCATCATAAATATTTATAACAGGCAGGAACAGTGTAGCATCTCTGTTTGCTTAGTCTAATAGAGCCAGACAGACAATTCAAACAACAAGAATGGCAGATAAAAAGAGGCAAGGAAAGTTAGGAGGGGGTGTGTGAATTAGAGGACAAGATGAAAACAGTGGGTGGACGTTGTGAAAGAATAGCAGTAGCATGGGGTACAGGGGGTAGCTGGGAGTACATTTCATGGGGCTGCAAGTACTCAGACAAAGTAGAAGTATTGTGAATGAGGAAAAAAAGGAGCATATTTTTAGTAAGTCAAATTGTTTTTGCTCGACAAACATAGAGGGCAGCACTGAGGTCACTTAGTCAATTTGCTTGTTGAAACATATTCTTCCTCACAATAATGCTGCATATTTATGTAATAAATAAACATTGTCTTCTAACAAGGGAATAACGACAGTCTTTACAACCTTTTATTTCTGTCGCATTCCAAGCATTTGTAATATCAAGGGAATAAAGAAAGGGACTTGACCATTTACAATTGTACGCTTTGTGTACTGTGGCACCCCGTAAAGCAGTAGTAAGCTGACAAATGAAACTATAATTATACAGCTTTGCCTTCAGTTGATAAAATAAATCAACACATAATCTCTTTTTGTCACTTTATGAGTTCCATGCTCCATACTAAATTCTCTCTTCACCTTAAAAGCCACACATGACTAAACCCTCATCTGTCTCTGTCCACACCCCTTCCCTTCCCCCAGGTCCGTCATCGCCCCCAGCCTTTTCCTGGCACTGGTGGTATGTGGTGATGGCCATTGCCGGCGCCGTGTCCATAGCTGTGCTCTTTGCTGTTTATGTGGCCAAGCTGCGGCGTAAGGAGACGCGCTTTGGGTGCGTAAACTGTTTGGCGCTCCTCGTGGGTGGAAGGGAGGGACACGATAGCTGTGCCAAACCAAAAATCGCCAGTGTTTTTCAGCTCCATGACCTAGTTGCCTCACTTGTGCATGCATTCTGGATGGGATAGAAGACATCTGTTTTGAAAGACCAACAGTCATTCTTCTAAATTATGGAGCAATGCCATGTTTTCAGCTGTGTTTACTCATCTGCTGCAGAGGCCTCTCATTGTGTTTTGCCCTGATTTGTATGACGTGTTTATGCATTCACAGAGAGGCGTTTGAACCCATGATGGAGAGCGGAGAGCTGGTTGTCAGGTATCGCGCTCGCCGCACCTACAGCCGCAGGACTACAGAAGCAACATGTGAGTTCCCCTCTCTGCCCCTGCATGTTACTCAGAAAGATGATACTTTATATTTCCTCCTGACTGTCCATAAGAGATACGTCTCTCAGCATGCCCAAATCTGCCCCAGGATATAGCGATACAAAACAGGTTGCATAATAGCATCTTCTCTCATGCCCTGGGCTTGTATTCAACAATTCGATGGAAGAAACTCTTTGGCTGTAATGACACACATCGACAGTTCTATTTTCCGCATTTCAAGACAGGAATCAAGTCCTTGGTTTGTTTGGTTGATCAAAGGCAGGAATGCAAACAACTAAGGGTTAATTAATTCCCCACAGCTGTGAAAACAGCCCTGGTGTGTCAGCTGACATACTCCACAACAACACTGTGTCCCTTATACTCTATAAACCAATGTATCTTTTTATAATCATATCAAGTAGATGTGCAGTAAATCCATTGGTGAAGTTGTGCCCTGTATAATCAGGCGTGAATGGCAGAATTAAATTTGACTTGACTACATTTTACTGACAGAGCAGAGTAGAGGAAGGAGGTGGGACATTGGGGGTGAAATCAAGATAGCAGCACATTGTGGGAAAGGGAATACAATTACATCAGGGAGCTAGTGACTTGACGTACCCCTCATCTGAATGAGATTTCACACTTGTAACAACAGACGAAGAGTTACTGCTAGCAGTTAGAGTCACTGCTCTGACTGGAGGTCATATCACCTTTGGGGAGTAAACTGGGAATAAAAAGTCTCGTCCAGGTGGAGCTACGACTTCGTACTGGTGGAATACAAAGCTGTGGTTGGCAGTGGTTTGTGTGCTTTCACCAGCCAGCAGTCCCTGTGAGTCCTTATGATTGCAGACAAAGATATGTACCTGCAAACACAGCCTCAAATTTCACACAGCTGGGTCACATTCAATCCGTGACTTTTTTTTGTCCCAAGTGTATGCGCAATATTTGTGTAGACCTAATACACAAGTCTCAGCTTGCCGCAGCCACAAAGAGGCCAGGGGAAAGGCAAAACTGTAGAGAAAAAAACTAAAAACATATTCAGTGAGACCAGCTCAGTGGAAAAAGAGATTGAGATGTGTAATCTGAATGAATGGGGGAAAACTTGCTGGGAATAAAGGACGGGGTCAGATTGGAGGGATTTGGGTTGGTTTAACACTGCTGATGTTGACCAGTAAAATTTGGCCAATTTTTTATTGCATGCATTGACTAATAGCTGGTCACGCCAACATATGTTGGAACATGCCTGTGGACTGAGCACATTGTTGTTTGACGCGTGGCAGATTGATAGTGTAGCAGCAGCTGGAGGGGGATCTCTGATGCATGTCGTCGCCTTGTCATGTTCTGGTCCAGATGTGAAAACAGAGCTAACGTCTGTAGCGCAGTCTGCTCGCCACCATACAGCTCAGTGACAGCCAGCTGGTTGAAGGGAGTCAGGAATATTTAAACCATCTTAAGATGGATGGATCCTCTGATCTCAACTCCCCAACCGGGTCCCTTGCAGGATTCAGATTCAAAACTTAATATATAGTTTGGAATTTTGTCTTTATTTTGTATAGTTTTTGACTCTATTTTCAGCTGCACTTAAGTTTTGGTTTTCTAGGTTTGGTGGATTTAGTTCAGGTTTTATTTATTTTATTTGAACCTACATTTTGTTTGCAGTGTAGGCTCAAATTTCACTACTTTTGAAAGACAGTTTGTAAGATATAATTGACATTTAGGGTAATGGTTTTTAGGATTTTGAAACAGGACTTCATTACAAACAATAGATACTGGATTCAATATTACATTAATACATATTCAAATAATGTAATGTTCGGGCCATTTTTAAACCTCTTCTTTTGCAATAACAAAAAGATGAAGACTAAGAAGATTTAATTAAAAAAAACATTCTGGTGAGTTTTACACAAGTTCAGTTAGTTCAGTCAGTCTAATTCCCATTGTTACTCAAGTTTATTAACACTTTGTTTTTGGCTTAGTGTTGTGCATTGCGTTTTTACAATCTGGCTGTTTTTCTCTCTTTTATGTGTTGTTCATTAAAGTGCTTTCTGCCATGACTATGACTGAACACCATTCAAATTCCTTATTTTTTCCTCCTCAGTGAACAGTCTGGGCATCAGCGACGAGCTGAAGCAGAAGCTCCAAGACGTGATGGTGGACAGACATAAACTAACCCTGGGAAAGACCCTGGGAGAAGGTACTGCTTTGTTTTGTTTTGTTTTAACTATGTCAGTCTCATTTCTGGGGTAGCCTGGAGGTAATATGTACATAGTACATAGTGAGGACTTATCTACCGTAGCACTAATGCTTGCTTTCCACTTATCTCCAGTTATTTCCATCTGACACTAATATGTGTTGACCCTGGGTAGTTAATAATAATAATCTCCTAGCCCTGTACCCTGTGAAGTCAGGAGGCCAACAACTCTTCCCTGTTTAATAAGACATTTCATCTTGTTGCATCTTATCTGGGTGTTTGATTGTGTTTTAATTCTTTAGGGGAGTTTGGCTCTGTGATGGAAGGGCTGCTGACTCAGGAGGAGTCTGCTCTCAAAGTTGCTGTCAAGACTATGAAGAGTGAGTAGACAGTAAAAGTACTCAGGAATTACCACAATGAATCCCTTCATCTCGGGAACACAGGCCAATTGATGGACATCAATCCGGGTCAGAAATTCACAAGTGCTCGGGGCAAAAATGTGTTTTTTGATCAGAAAACTGACAACAGTGGAGCTTGTAAAAGATATTGGCAGAAGAAAAAGTTGACCCCATGTTGACAGTAGTGCCAAAGTAAAGACAGTTGTATAAAATCTCCAAAGTTGAGGGAAAAAGATGAAATTGGGAAAACGTGAGATTTCAACTTGTGGCGATGAAGTTCAAACAAACTTAGTGGTAAAAACTGCTAACATGTATTAAATTATAGTTTATAAATTCAGGAGCCAAAACACCATCTGAAGTGTATTTCTTACTCGGGCAACTTTTCAATGTGGCACATGGGCTCACCTCTGTATCGTCTCCTCTCCAGTTGCCATCTGTACCCGCTCAGAGATGGAAGATTTTCTCCGTGAGGCTGCCTGCATGAAAGAGTTTGACCACCGCAATGTCATGAGGCTTCTAGGTGAGTCTGGATTCATACTGCCTGGCAGGTCATGGGTCGGCTGATTAAAATTACAAAAAGGGTTATGCTTTCTTACTTAGTTGATATTCGTGGGTTTCTTTGCACAGGTTCCAAATTGTGATGGGTTCTTTCTTTGCCCATGCTACACCCTTTCACCAAGTTTCTTGAAAATCGGGCCAGTAGTATTTTGGTAATTCTGCTGACAGACAAACAAACTGAACTGAAAACATAACTTCCTTGATGAAGTTAATTCAACCATGTGGGTACAACCCCAAAAAGTGCAGGAATCATGCAAGTACATTAACTCCATTCATTTCCTCAGGATTCCTTAGGTTCCCCACAAACCTTACTATAAACTGTTTTTAATGGAACTACTTTCTATCAAAGAAATAGTCCAAATGGACTGCATTTTCTGATTTTTGAAAATAACAGTAAGACTGGAAAGACTAAATGTTTGAGCTGAATATCTCAAAACCTGTGCAAATGAAACCATAAATATGTGCATGACTAAATACCACTAAACGTAAGTGAGAAAATGTTTATTTTTTTGTAATTTGGGTGAACTAACCCTTTAAAATACTGCATTCTTTAAGTAGCAAATTCAAGACTGAGCGCTTTTGAGATGTATAGAACATGTATGTAGTCAATGTGTATAATACTAATCTGAAGTGTTTTTACAGGTGTGTGTCTGCAGACTGTGGAGAGTGAAGGTTACCCCTCCCCGGTGGTCATTCTGCCCTATATGAAACACGGAGACCTGCACAGCTATCTGCTATACTCAAGGCTGGGAGACTCTCCTGTGGTTAGTCTGATTTCAAACAATAAAAGATGCGAGTCAGCAACACATGTGCAAACGCAGGCAGCCGCACGCATATGCACGCATACAGTCCCACACAATTTAACAGCTTAATGGGTTCAGGGCATAGACAGTATAAAAAGTTCGGGGTTTATAAGTTCACATGAATGTCTGTCAGCAAAATAGGATCCAAAGGTCAACATAGACGTAAAGTGTTTGTTACAGTAAGTCACCATCCACACCTTATTGGCAGAGCGTACGCTCTGAGATCATGAAAACACAAGATATGTGTCTGTTGTCGCTACATGTATCTGCAGTTTTACTTATTAATGGATGAGATGGGTTTTTTTTTAATTGAGAACTGCTATACGCAGTAAGTCCCTGAAGAGCAGGGTTGAGAAACACAAGCCTAATCAAAACAAGATTCCTACAGAATGTTGAAACATCCATGTGTTCGGCACACATTCAAAAACACAGTGGTGTTGAACCCTATTCTTCCCACAGGAGGAGGCCGTTAGTATTTGGACCAGGGAGCACTCAGTTCTGGCTGATCACAGGTCCTCAAAGAGATGGACTCTAGTGCCCTCTACTGTGCAGAAAATAAATGTCAGTTGTGTGTGACTACATTTTTTTTTTTTGCTCTGTGCTGTTCTGCAGTACCTCCCGTCTCAAATGCTGGTAAAGTTTATGACTGATATTGCCCGAGGGATGGAGTACCTCAGCAACAAGAACTTCATCCACAGAGACCTCGCCGCTCGCAACTGCATGTAAGCAAAATCTCTGCTTCCACATTTTACTCTCTCGGTTCCTGTTATCACTTGCTCTTTCTCTTGAAGAGGAAAAAGAACTAAAAGTGACTTAAGAGACTGCTCAAAGCAACATTTGGGAGGGGGGAAGCCCAAAAAAGACTAAAACTAATTTAATAAATATTATTATGTATCATATTTTATAATCTTATCATATATTTTGTGTCTTAATCTGCAGAAAAATAACTAGTAACTTTTGATTTCAAGTAAATAGTAGTAGAATAACAAAATTGACCACTGAAATATAGTGGAGTAGAAGTACAAAGTATCCAAAGTAAATAACAGCACTTAAATTAATGTACTTTTTTACATTACACCACCGCCCAAATGCCCCTTTACCAAAAATGCAGCGCTGTAACACTCTGGTTTCTCTGCCTCAGGCTGAATGAGAACATGAATGTATGTGTGGCCGACTTTGGCCTCTCCAAGAAGATCTACAACGGAGACTACTACAGGCAGGGACGAATCTCAAAGATGCCCGTCAAATGGATCGCTATCGAGAGCTTGGCTGATCGCGTCTACACCACCAAAAGTGACGTGGTAGGTTTACCCACTGTGTGTGTGTGTGTGTGTGTGTGTGTGTGTGTGTGTGTGTGTGTGTGTGTGTGTGTGTGTGTGTGTGTGTGTGTGTGTGTGTGTGTGTGTGTGTGTGTGCTTGTTTTAATCCCAGCACCTCACTACAATCCTTGTATGCGTTACTTTTCTATATTATGAATGAAATATTTCTACTATGTTTACTGTTGAAAACTGAGAAATAGCACTCATTGAATAGCCTAATGAAGACATAGCTATGATGTATTGAGCTAAATGTATTTCAGTAGAATATACTGTGCATACATATCATTACTACCATCTATGACAGATGTAAACAGCAACAGCTGACTGCACTGATGACTACAAACTGTAAACTTAAGGGGCCCTGGTTGGGATGTGCATTCTTTAGCAACTTGTGCGTAAACGTAGGATGTCCAGAAAGCTTAGAAAGACATCGTCTGTTATTTCCACAGTGTTTAACCTGTGCAGATTCATGTTTTAAGTAGTGTATAGCAATGTGTCTAAAAGCTAAAGGATTTCAAAACCATTTAACCCTTTAACCCTTCCCCTCTCTCTCCCTCTTTACTATGTCATGCTCCTTCCCTCCATCTCTCTCTTTCTCTCAGTGGTCCTTTGGAGTCACAATGTGGGAGATCGCCACGAGGGGCCAGACTCCGTACCCTGGGGTCGAAAACAGTGAGATTTATGATTACTTGAGACAGGGAAACCGTCTCAAACAGCCTCCAGACTGTCTGGACAGCATGTGAGTGTCAGCTCCTTCACTTTCACATTCCTCACAGAAGTACCTTTTTTTTTCTTCCATAAAGCAATCAAGGCTGGAGGCTAAAAACAGTTCCAGTCTATCTGATTTTCAAGGAGCTTAGATAATGCTTTATATTGTTTTCATGTTTCTTACAGCTTTTTAGATAAACACACTTACTGAACTATTTGGTTCCAAGATATAGATTTAAAAAGCATGCACCCTCAACCCTCAGCAAGTTCCTACCAATTTATTTTAACAACAATTAGAAGATAAAAAAAAAAATGACAGATATAATTGGTAGGAGAAATTTCACAGGAAAAAAATCCAGTTATTTTAAGAATAATACATCTTAATAACATAATTATAAATATACATTTCTTATCTGGAAGTTTGTGGGGAAAAAGAGACCTGCTATGCTAAGCTAGAAATGAATTACAATTAACTCACTATAATTAGTGTCAAAGTAATTCCATCTAAAATACGTTACTGTTTATTTCTATGACGCTATTAAACCTGTTAAATGAAGTGTTAGTGTTTTTCACATGATTTAACAATGTGCTAACATTAAGTATACAATTGCCATTTCTTCCTCCTCTCCAGCTACACCCTGATGTTCTCCTGCTGGCTGCTGAGCCCCAAGGATCGCCCATCATTTGAGGCCCTGCGCTGCGAGCTGGAAAAAGCCCTTGAGGATCTGCCGGACACCCAGGACCCAGACGAGATCTTGTACGTCAACATGGACGAGTCTTCCATGGAGCTAGGGGCCGTTGGTGGCCGTGACCCCATTGGGGGGCCGTCCCCTCTCTGCCTGAAGGCCCTGGACTCTGTGACCACAGTGGAGGTCCACCACCCCAACCGCTACGTCCTCTGTCCCCAACACGAGACCAACCGAGCCCTCACGGACTCCCTGGAGAGCCTGGACATGCCGGTTTCGTCTTCCACAGCTACGCTGCCTCTACAACCATCCTGCCACTCCACTCCCAACCCCACACCAGCTCCCACCCCAACTGTTGAGCTTCTGGAGGACAGGGAAGGGTCTAGAAAAATGCCCTGGCAGTGATGGCTTCACTTTTTTTTTTAAATGGCAAGACTTTTCACTGCCAAAGTGTGCCATCCTTTATCCCCAGTCCAAGAATGAGATCCAGCCTCTTGCTACTGACTGCATAATATCTACATACATATTTTGCACAAATTCTCTCTCTCTCACACACACACACACACACACACACACACACACACACACACACACACACACACAGCCAAAGGCATTCCAAGGAAGTAAAGGATTGGGATTCTTTACTTTGTCAACCCTTCTGAAATGAGCACGTTTCCAAGCGAGTGTAAAAGTTAGCATATGATTAGTGTAGCAGGAGGAACACTGTTACCAACGATAGACAGTGGGTGAAGAAGTTTAGAGCACGTTGCCCTCATATACACTGCAGCACAATCAGATAATCTAATTCCAAGTCCATATAGCAATACAATACCATAACTACCTGTATACAACAGATCGATCCCCTTCACGCGACTAAGCTAAACAATCTCAGTGAAACCAGCTTAGACACTGCCAGGCTGAATCTACAACCAAACAAACTCAGGAGCTTGAACTTGTGAATAAAGGGCTAACATGGAGGACTCGCACGAGCTGAAACAGTGCTCCTCTGACGGAGAAACCTCACCCATCTGAAATCCCTGCTCCTGTGCAGAAATAACCCGAGGACAGTTGGGAAAGAATGAGAAAAATCAAAAATCTTTCACTGAAGGTATCATCTGATGAAGACGACTAGCTGCTTTATGGTTATACTGATACAGTTTATGAAGGACAATAAGACGAGTTAAAACTAAAATCGCCAACAAGGATGGGCTTCTTTTTTTTTTTTTTTTAGAATTAAAAGAGACCAAAATTTGCAGAGAAAATGAAATTACACTGCAGGCTTTAGATAATTTCACGTGAAGTCGTTTTAAATGAAGAAACTCCATCTTATTGATCCATCGTATGATAGCCTAATGTAGCGCTCTAACAACCCCTGCATCCTCTCAAGTGGTCGTACTAGTTGTGCATTAAGCACCATGAGCCATTTACAGTTCACACAAGGCATCTCTTTCCTCACTAACAGGTGAGACACCCGTGGAAGTCCTGAACTAGTCTATACATCGTTGTCATAACTCAGGAAACTGGAGAATTTGCTCAACAGTGACAGAGGTACTGGTCAAATCAAGAGGGTACAAATAATCAGAGGCAGGTGGATGGACTGAGGGTAGGTACGGACATGATGGAGTTACCCGAGGCAAATAAGCTCCTCACCTTTGCTTTTGGCTCAAGCACAGTGTTATTACACATTTTGTAAAAAGAAATAAAATAATTATGCCGATTTTTTTTTTCTACAACTTTGCACTAATGTTTGTTTTTTTTATATCATTGTATGTTTGTTTATAATTTGTATATCTTTTACGCCTTTTCATTTTGTGTTTTAATTACTTTCTGGACAGTCATCCTGCAGACGCCTCTAATAAGAATCTGTCCACATGTAACAACTTGCATATTCATAAAGGCAGAGAACATAGCCTGTGAAATCATTGCAGGGCATCCAAATCCAGTCGATGGAGTGTTTTCCGTAAATGAGCAAAGAGACTGGGAAACATGACTAACCTCGTCATCTGACATCATCCTGCCACACTCTTATTCTGGGGTATTTTAATTACTTGAGGTTTAGCACTGTAAATAGAAGTCTGGTACCAGCAGAATCGAGGAGGAGACAGAAAGCAAAGTGTGTGTTCATCCAAACCTCTGCTTCGAGGTCCACTAGCTGCAACTTTGCATCATGCATGCACTTATTTTCATATATATATATATATATATATATATATATATATATATATATATATATATATATATATATATATATATATATATATATATATATATATATATATATATATATATATTTGCTTTAGTTCATCATTTTGTCTTTAGAATGGACCATATTCCAACACACATTTTGGGAGAACATTTGTTGAAATGAGGCGCTGTGTTTCTCAGATGTATGCATCAAAGGTACTTATATATGAAACTGTATACAGTTATCCTTTATACCTGTAGCATTACTGAAATTCCTTGTTAAGATGAAATGTACATTTCTTGCTATACATTTGGTACTGTATGCTAATTGAGCGATAGTCCTCCATTGTTTGTGAACTACAGAAAGTGGTGCTGAGACTGAGGCACTCGTCTAATTTGGTCTGTACAAATATTTTACCAATTTGAAAGCAGATAGATACACCAGCAGTGTTTAGGGTTGGGCATCGTTTGGATTTTAACAATTCTGATTCCAATTCTGATTCTTCTTTTCGATTCCGGTTCTTATCAATTCTCGATTCCGATTCTTTGAAGGGTGGAGTTGAAACGGGTCACATGCCTAATTTCACAAATAAGAGGAAAGTTTTATTTTGATTCAATGGTGGTTTGCAGTTTTACAACTTTTTCAACGTAAAATAAAGCCAGACTAGAGCGCTGCTTACTGTGCTCCAAGGCTGCAACACAACAAGCGCCTGGCAGCTTCGGAAACCAAAACTTGCGCATATTAAATTGGGAAGCAATGATCGGATTTGAAACCAAATCCTCTAAACGATTCCAAATCATTCCAATAAAGAAACGATTCTACTGGATCGTAATTTTTGAAATGATTCTAAGTAGGAATTGATTCTCGATGCCCAATCCTAGCAGTGTTACACCAACTAGTGTGTTTGAAACATTTTGGTCTTTGGACAAAAATAAAAACTGATCCTCCGAGGGGATTCCAGCAAAAACTGAATATCCTTCTTCGTGATTACAGTCAGTTCAGCCTTAAATCTTTACCTTCAGTGCCTTCAGAGAGCCAGTATTTTGCATTACAGTAAATGTGTGTGTGGATTGTGATTCTCCTGATGTGTTGAATTGGGAGAAGACTGTACTATAATTGCCTTTATATTGTCATGATTTGTAAACAAAGTTTTATACAGTACCTGCAGTATTTTGTATAAGAAATAAATGTGTTCATCGTGAATGAGCTTTCCTCCTGAGCTTTGGTGTAGTCAATATTAATCTCATCCATAGCAGATGTGTAAGTGACAAGTTTATTAACAATACAGCTGGCAATGAGGTAACGTTTTGTCGAATTAAGATTTATGATCACACAGCAGGAAGATTAAGAACATGAGATAACAGTGGCTGACATATCCTCTGAAATATCATCTAAACACTGAAAAACCCATGAAATAGATGAATAATGTACAGAATTTATAGTGTCTAAAAGGTGTGTGTGGTCTCAGAAGTGGATGTAGGAGATCTGCACGTCGCCTTCTATCTCCAGCATGTCAATCTCATTAAAGGACTGCAGGCGGTGGACAAAGTCGAACAAGTGCTGCCCATTCACAAACACCTTGAACCTCTGGTTCCCGCAGCGAATCGACATCTGAGAAGCAAAGGACAGAAAAGTCAGGACACCGCTGACCCACAGTGAGTCAAAATAATGTAGCTGGATTGAATATAAATACTTACATCAAAGTACTGTCCCTCCACGAAGGGGTTCAAGCTGGCCTCTCTGTCCTCCTGGCCCCAGTTACCTCCAATCATGCTGTTCCTCACCACGATGCCCTCCCTCACCCTGGGGTTCATATGAAAGGCAATGTCCCGAGATCTGCTCACCTTAAAGTTGATGCCGATTCTGCAACACACAGACCCAGGAGTGTAATATGAGTCTGTTAACACTCACGCTATACTGACTTTAGTGTATGTACAGTGACAAACACACACCTTTCTGCTCCATAGGGCACCATGCCTCTGATGATGATGGTCCGCTTAGGGTACATCCCTCCTGGGATCATGTTGGAGTAGGGAACAGGCTTCAAACACAGCAAAAAAAATAATAAATAAGACAGGTAACATAATAACATGACTAACAGACATAAACTGGAGGGACAACTTCAATATACCTAGATCCTACTGAGGTAAAAAGTAGCCTGAAGGTGACACCAAAGGAGACGGTTATGTTGTTGCCAGTGGTGAAATGTACTGAAGTACATTTACTCAAGTACTGCACTTAAGTACAACTTTAGGTACTTGTACTTTACTTGCGTATTTCCATTTTGTGCTACTTTCTACTTCTACTCCACTACATCTCAGAGAAAAAACTGTACTTTTTACTTTACTACAATTATTTGAGAGTTAAGATTTTTGCAGACAAAACATACAAAGTTAAAGTCAATTTCTCGATTGGCAATTGGTTAATAGTTTGGTAACACTTTACTTGAAGGTATCTACATAAAGTGGCATGACACTGTCATGACACCTGAACCCTAACCCTAACCATAACTTGTTATGACAAAAACCAAATGACACTGTCTGATAGAAGCGTTATGTCATAAACGTTTATGATTTGTTTATAATGTTTATGACACGTTCATGACAGTATCATGTCACTCTTATGTAGATACCTTCAAGTAAAGTGTAACCAGTAGTTTTAGTGCACATTCGTTGGAAAAACATTGCATGGTACCAGCTGCTCAAATGTGAAGATTTGTTGCTTTTCCTTTTAATTATTGACCACTGAGACAAGGCTTCACTGCGTCACCCAGACTTTTCCCTTTGGTTTTAATAACAGGAAGTCTGACACTGACTCTACTGCAAATGAGTGTGGAACACATTTTACTTACAGGATTGTAGACCGGCTGCCCGCCCATGCCCTATAACCAGATTAACATATGTAAGATTTAAATTGGAATACCATAATTTTCAAAAATACATATAGGGCTTTATGAATGTATAATCATGCAGTATTCTCACCGGCAGGCTTGATCCTCCCTGACAGAAGACAAAATAAAGTCAGTCCATTAAATACAAACTATTGTTTACATAGCTAACTCTAACCCAAACTGTTGTTTGATTTACATGTGACAAATGACTGTGTCTTAGTGTAATATAAAACATTAAAATGTGTAAATAATACAAAAGGAAAATCAAATCAGTTATTATAACATTGTTTCATACCCCAATACCACCTCCCATTCCTCCTGGATATCCACCCTGTGAAGAAGCACATATTTTAAAAAGAAAGATTTAATATGATTTTGTTCTGTGGCTTATTGTGACTTTGATCAATTTAAGTCGGTGTTTTTTTCTGTATTAGTGACATTTATATAATAAACTAATGAATTTGAATTTGAGCACTGAGGAAGAGCAGAAATAAAAGTATTTATTCACCCCCATGCCACCTCCTGGATATCCTCCCTGTTGGAAAGTTGTAATCATGTCAAATACTGTTTAATTATGTATTTAATCTAATTTTGAAATCCTAAGTATACTTACTTCCATTCCTCCTCCCATTCCTCCTCCCATGCCACCTGGGTATCCTCCCTGTATGCCAGTTGGAAGAAGCAAGGCTTATGCAAATATGTTCACTGTATTTCATTATAGTTTTAGTAATATTTGAAAAAAAAAAAAACTACCTTCAAAGACAAAAATAATAATAATATAACTTACCCCCATGTCACCTCCTGGATACCCTCCCTGTTGAACAGTGGGTTGTGAACATGTTAATCCTGTAAAATACTGTGTTGGAATTTAATTTTTATACTGAAATGATGCATACTTACTCCCATTCCTCCTCCCATTCCTCCTCCCATTCCTCCTCCCATTCCTCCTCCCATTCCTCCTCCCATTCCACCTCCCATTCCACCCTAAAAAGACCAAACAAAAGTGTAAAACAGTCAAACAAATCTAATTAACAAAGTGCACAGAAAAAGTTGACATCTTGTCATAAGAGTTGAATAATTATTTAATGCAACGGTACAACAGGACATTTGCTGCAGCAACTACTACTAACACTGCAGCTGCTACTAGTATTAGCATACTACTATATTCACTTATAATAACCTGTTAACAAACATTGGAAATCATCTTACCACCACTAACACTTACCAACCATTAATTGCTTAACACCTGTAGAAGCGTTGGTTTTACCATTGCACATTGAGGTTTCAGCTTTGCTAAAGCTTGAAGTTATACACATTTGAAAACCCAGCAAAACAAAGCAAGCACAAACACAGTATAACGGTTACTGTTTTACTCACTCCCATTCCTCCAGGATACCTATTCATGCCACCTCGAGCACCCTGACACAGAAGCAAAAAAGGTTAGAAATCAGCTGTTCGTGATTTATTATGCTGCTGAATTTATTTGCCCCAACAAAGCCCAAAGCATTAAGCTGAAAGCTTCAGGGACAGGAAGTCTCACCCCTATGATGTTAATTGTCTGGATGGAAACATCTCCTGCAATCTGCAATGCGCAAACCCTGTTCAAAGGGAGACGATGTTCGAAGGTGTAGAAGTCATTCCCATTGACTTTAATCTGCAACGGGATAATGTCAAATGTTACCCAGAGTGTGCCATGGTATATATATATATGGTCCAATAATTAATAATTATGTAGGATAAACCTGTTGAAGAGATATTCACACAATTTCAAACTGCATACATTACTGTAGTACAACAGTAAACGTCAGTTCATAAAAGGGTAACAGTTTACTTAAACCCCCTTGTAAGCATTTATAGGCACTATATAAACATTTAATAAAGGGTTTATAACACACTATGTGTATGATAATGCATCCTGCGTGCACCAATAAGGCAAGGCAAGACAACTTTATTTGTATAGCACATTTCAGCAACAGGGCAATTCAAAGTGCTTTACAGAAAACATTAAAGTGGATAATAGAGTATATAAACATATTATGAATGACAATGTCGTAAAACAGTTGTAAAAAAACTTGTAAAAAAATGTATTCATAGGACGATTGTTGACAGAAACTGTACATTAAATACCATTACATCTGCTTACAACTACATTATAGGGTGTTATTAACTTCTAGTAAAAGTAGTAGGACGTGTGGTGGGGCTGACCTGGTAGCCCTGAGAATTGACCAGGATGACCATTTCAAAGACCTGGCCTTTCCTGAAGGGCATATCACGGATCTTGTTCTCAGAACCCCAGGATCCCTCCTGACAAGAGTTAAAGACCACCTTGTCCCGGCCGTCAAATCGAGGGTTAAAGTGGAGGGCGATGTCGCTGGACTCAGACTCTCCGCAGAGCAGGTTGATTAAGAACCTGCCAAAAAATAACAGCAAAAAACTTTTACTTGAGATGGCAACCCATCATTACCTACTTTGAGAACTTAAAGTTGCAATATGTAATATATTTACTGTAATAAATCCCAAAATTACCCAAATATATCATCAGATATTAAGGAAACATGCTACCGGGTTGCCAAATATACCTGTAAAAACGTAAACCCAGCGCGCTACAGCTTTAACATTAGTACAGCCATGAAAGCAGCACTCAAACGAACGGGATCAACGGAGATAGATTCTACATGACATAAAAAAACGGCATGTTTCTAACAGTTGCGTGACCCGAGACGTAAAAAAACCCTGGGGAAATACTGGAGATGTATTTGAAAGATGGAGACAGCTTAGAGCACAAAAGGACGCCGAGTTGGCTAATTTACTCATGAACAGGTAAGCATTAGCTTCAGGCTAATTTATCACAGCTACAAGGGACAGGCATTTTATGTAATTTAAACATTGGTGTACTCACATTATGTGATGTTATATGAATAATGAATTATATAGCTAGAGTACCCGAGTTGGTTACTCGCAAAAACAATTGAGACACAGCCAGTAAAGTGATCCCAACTGGTCCTGGCTAACGACGCCATGCTAACCCTGCTAACTGCTGACATTATCGGAGAGCCAGGCAAGCAATCCACAGCTGTTTA
This sequence comes from Zingel zingel, assembly GCA_023566125.1. Taxonomy (NCBI): domain Eukaryota; kingdom Metazoa; phylum Chordata; class Actinopteri; order Perciformes; family Percidae; genus Zingel; species Zingel zingel. The sequence continues at coordinate 36,931,207 of CM042316.1, read as the reverse complement.
CAACGTGTACAATGGTGAGTTATTTTAAGCCAAGAGAGTGAGGATGTGAATCGGGAAGAGGGGACCATGAGTTTGCAGTGTGTTTAGCAATTGTTGCTGCAATTCTAAGCTGCAACAATTCAGTCGGGTGGAATAGGACGGCAAGGTAGTGGTATTTTTAGTAGTTCCTATCCTGGCGTGTGGAGAGGACGACGAGGTTGTCGGGTTTTTAGCAGTTCCTACTGTAATTCTAAGCCGAAAAAGTGTGCCTGTCAATTGGGTACAGAGCTCCGTGTGAGCACGGGCTTTTATGACTGTCAATATAGCCAGCATCTAACGTTAGCTACTCCGCTGTCTAACATTGTTGGATGCTGCGGTCTCAGCCTAATCATAAGTTTATTTAGTGCTGGAAAACAAATGCAAACAGTGCAGGTGGGGCAGACTGAAAAAACAAAACCTGGTCAGGTATGTGCAATGTTTACTTAGTGGGAGGTAAAAGTACCTTAGATATTACTATTTTCAAAAGGGGAGGGTGAGGTGATAAAAGTGGAGCTGTGTGTTACAAGTCTGAAATGCACCAAAGAAACCTGCTCCACCCAGAGTGACATGACACAAGGTGTTCCTCCCATTTTTAATAGTGTCAAAAGGTTTTGGTTAGAGATACAAAAAATAAAAAATGAAAATAAAGATTTGTTTTTGTTTTCAGAACAATTTTTTTTTTTAAATATAATTTGTTTGGACATTTTCAGCCTTTATTTTGATAGGACAGCTGAAAACATGAAAGGGGAGAGAGAGGGGAAATGACATGCAGCAAAGGGCCACAGGTCAGAGTCGAAGAGTAAACCTCTATATATGGGCGCCCGCTCTACCAACTGAACTATCCAGGCGCGCCATAATTCCTTTTTTCAGATTAAAAATGAATTTCAAGATGAATACTGACCTGGTAATGTTCTCAGGAATGGACCCCTGGATGTAAATGGACACCCCTTCCCTCAGGCCTCCATAAATTGGCCCCAGATAGGGAATTCTCTGTACAGTGCACAAATAATATTAATCCACACTGCACAATGTTTACAAGGACCCAAGACACATCTTTCCAAATGTCAGTTGCATTGTACAGTAACGCAGTAATTTACACAGTGTGGCTTCTCTGGTGGTAGTCTCCATTAAAATGAGTGTAGCAATAGATAATGATTTCACTGTTTCTTTGGACGCAGTAGAGGAAAGGAAAGTACAATGCTGTACTCTTTTTGGTTTATACCTTCTCTATAGTACATACTGTACTAGGGATGGACCAAATGTATTCAATTAAAAGCATACTGAAACTTTTACCAACAATTTGTTTTACTCATGCTGCAGTTTTCAACAAATACATTCACTGAATCCCATAATGGATGAATACATACTGTATCTACAGCAACCAACAACGACCAGAATTGAATCAACCAATAAGTTTTTTGTTTTAATGTATTTATTGTTAAGTTTGTGTTTTGTATTGTCTTTTATGTATTTGCTGTATTTTCCCATCCCATCTAGGGATGGGCATTGCAAATTAGCTCAGGCTATAAATGCTGTGGTGTGTGGCATAGGGTTACGCTACATACTTGTCCCTATACAAATAAACAAATAAATAAATATAAATAAAAATCAATAAGCCCACAGAATTTTTAAATCTTGATATTATCTGTCATTAATGTGGACAAGCATCAGTAAAGAGATCTAAAATATAGTTGTTTTTTTATCAGGGGTACGTGCACACAAAACAATTCACTATGATATCAATTTTAGGTCATATTGTTGTCCAGAGTGCAACATAAGTCCTCTGAAGAACAAAATATAGTTTGGAAATCTCAGACAAGCATGGACCAGATTCTTTTGTCAGAACTATGTCACACTAACAGATTGTTTTTGCGTGGCTGACCCCACTGGTGATCAAATGGTAATCCTTTGGCATTAGTGCGATTCATTACTCAGCAGCAGTCAGTTCAGATACTTACAGGGCTGTAGATTGGCTGATAGCCAGGAGGAGCAACAAACGACATGGCAGCAGTCGGTGAGACGGACGGGCAGACAGAATCCGGAGGGTTTTGTCAGGAACTGATCTCTGCTGGAGGCCTTGTTTTATACAAGTGATACGGGAGGGGCAAAGCAGGGTACCAAGCCCAGGGCTGCATCACCATGTTGACTTTGGAAGTACAAGATGCCCATTAACCATTGACCCGGCAGAGGAGTGGCACATTACAACAAAAGACAGTGTTAAATGTGTGTGTGTGTGTGTGTGTGTGTGTGTGTGTGTGTGTGTGTGGCAAGAAAAAAACAGCTATTATTGCAACAAGGAATTAACTCCATTACAAGTTAAAGTCATGCATTGAAAATGCCACTTTAGTAAAATTACCCAAGTATAATCAAGTAAATGTATACTTAAACTAATAATGCAGAAAATGGCCCCTTTGAGTAATACATTACTAAATATAATATTAGATACTTATTACTGATGTATAATTAGGCATTTTACTGTTTACTGTACCTAAAGCTGTCAGATAAGCGTGGCAGAGGGAAAAGTATCTCTGTGGATATTAGTGAATAAAAGTATAAATAAGCATGAAACGGATGTATTCAAGTAAAGTACAAGTACCTCAAATTTGTACTGAACTACTGCACATGTACTTTACTTTCTTCAGTTACTTTCCACTGCTGCTTTTATATTATTTCTATTCTCTATAACTTCCTAAATCTTAAACAGTGAACAAAACTGGCATTATGTTACAACTATCACAACATTACTTTTTGGTGTTAGAAAAGTGAAGATCTGTATAAGAGACATAATCTCTGTCCAGCACAATAAGTTAGAAACCTGTTTTTATTTTTTTACTCCGCTGAGATTTAAAGAATTGTAAGTGTGAAGGTGTATGTATGATTCATACACTGTAATATCCATCCGCCTACCTAAGGCAAACAGAAACATAAGTAATCCTTATCTACCACACGTCTGAGAGCATAGTGCAACTTCATTTATATACTTCATTGAGGCAGTATGTCATTCCAACAAATGCTTTACAAAGTAAATATGCACGCTGTTCTCACACACTCACACACACACACACACACAATCTGTCAAGAAACAAAGGCTGTCTAAGTGATACATGGGTGTTTCCTGAAATGTTTAAGCGCAACGATCCACTTTTGACATTTGTTTAAGATAAAGTTTTACCAAAGCCAACATATAACTGCAACACAGGCGCCAGAGAGGGAACATTTGAGTCAATAAACTATAAAGTGTAACAGTAGGCATCTCCATAACGTCATTTCAAAATCAGTGTTGGAATCAGCGTAGCCCTTGCAAATAATTACGTTTGTCAAAGCACAATGATCAGCTTAAGACATTAAGTGTTTTATTAGTAGAATTATGTCTCCAAAGAAAAATGTTCCTCACATTTAAAGAGGATGCTATGGAGAGTTAAAGGATAATCTAACTTTTTTTAACTATGCATTAATGGTGTCAGCGTTGTACGTATTTTTGTTTTAACATGAATGGATATAAAAGATGTCCTTCTGCACACACGTTTACATCTATACTTGTACAGACCTGTAGGGCATTCAAAGCCTAAACCTAATTCTTACAACACTTTGAGCAAATGAGGACTGGACAAAATGTCCTAATTTCCCAAAAAATGTCTTCATACTAAAACTGGTCCTCGGAAAAAGGTAGAACAAGAGCATACACGCTCAAACACACGGATACAGCAACACCATATAAAGCATATATGTAAATGAGGACACACGTCCAAGTTCTCCTTAAAATAATCTGTTTATTCTGTATTGAAACACAGGGTTCAGTCAGAGGACACTCAGCTCCGTACGGTCAGCTGCCTCCGTGTGGACCACGTGGCAAATACACACTTCAGAGTCGCCAGCAAACAAAATACTGCTCTTCATCTGACAAAGTGAGTCATGACATTAAATGTGAGACGGAGAGTTTGAGAGTTTATATGTGATCTGTAAGAGGCATAGTGAGACAGAAGTGTCTGAGATCAACGCAGGGATTTGAGAAAAATAACTGATATGCTGGATTCCTAAAAATATCTATCATAAAAACCTAACAAGCAAAAACAAAAGCTAATGTGCTCATCTGACTGCAAACTGAGCATTTACTTCAGTGTGAGATCAAGTCTCTTCACCATTGTGGATTTCACAAACAAGACACACGACACGTTCAAGTCCGACAAAGAAGCATGATCGTTGAAATTCTTCAAAGCCCTGAAGAAAAAAATATATATATGTGTATCTATGATTTATGTAAAATATGTCTTTTCATCAAAAGGCCTCTAAGCAGCCTAGACATTACTCAAGTTATACACATGACACTTTGGACATAATGTATACATTAAATACATTCATTAGTTATTTTGAATGCACTGACAAAAACTTATTTGTGCATAAAGTGTCATAAAACAGACTGTTGGCCAGAAATACAGACGGGCTAAAACGGTCGTCTTCAGAAGATTTGATCTGCATATAAACAATAAATAAAACACCCTTGGTATCCTCCTATACTGTATGTGTGTACATCATCACTATCTTAAATGGGACAGAGACACCAGTGGAGATAAGGGACCACATACATCCAGGGACGCATTGTAAGACTTCAGAGTGCAAACTGGGTTTGTCTATACAGCTGATTCACACTGGTATATGTCACGTACGCAGATGATAATTAGTTTTTTATCTTGGCAAGTCAGTCCAACAAGAGTTTCCTATCATGATCGCTTGTTTGAGGACAGGTTTCTAACTCCCGAGAGAGAAGAAGAAAAAGGAGCGAGAGCGCGCCTAAAATGTTCACTGCTCCCTCTCAAGGATATCGGAGATTTCTCTCGATGAAACACCAGAAATCAGAAATGCAAGTATCAAACGGCAGCAGCCACATATGACAAAAAATCCCAACCTTACAAACAATATAAATAAAACCTATCCACTCTAAACTCTAATAAAAGTGTTGAAACTACTATTTGATCGCTAAAGCAGTGACATTGCTATAGGCACTAAAACGTTTACAGCAGTAGCGACTGAAAGAGCCCGTTTTGTATAAATGCATTGATATGCAAGGCAGTCCATGTATATTTTACACCAAAAAGGCCATGTAGTGTATTCATAGCGGAATATAAAGGCCCCTGGCTTCTTGTGTCTTTTTTACACCTCTGATATTATTCTTCTGCCTTTCTCTAATCTATTCCATCGACATTCTGCTGCAGGTGGTGCAACAGTGCAGTCAAAGTGTGCATAGCTTTAGCGGAGGAGAGAAATGCGCAGACAAAAGGTACATAACTAAGACAGACGTGTTCGATTTCTAAATTTCTAATCTTTCCTCTCTTTTAATCCACTCCTCTTTCCTCTCCTCTCTTTCTGTCCCTCAGACGCAAGCGCTGCAGGACATTATCCGAGCTGGTCCTCATACTGCTTCCTGAAGCAGTCTCCAGCAGGGAAGAAGTCCCAGCATCGCTCCTGGTACAGCTTCCACACGTATGATTCCTGAAACACAGAATAAAAATGAAAAAAAAAGGATGATTTTATGAAGACACAAACAACCAATGAAGGCTGCACCGTGACCTTCTTTATACATCTTAAATGTATGTATGTTTACTGACCTGTCCTGTGTGTTCTGTTTCATCTTTGTTTATGAGATACATCAGGAAGAACCTGGACGAGAAAATGGAGAAGAAAAACAATGCAACATAATAACAGGGTTTTTGGGTTATCTGAGGGGTAAGAAAAGACATTAGGGCTGCTCGATTATGGAAAAAATTATAATCACGATTATTTTGGTCAATATTGAAATAACGATTATTCAACACAATTACTCATTAACCTCATTAACACAATGTGCATCACATTTTCACTCACTATGACCACTACTACTGTCATTACTAAACATTGTGCCAAAATATGAACAATAATGTCACCGTCAGTGGGCTTATTTGCTAGCTAACCTAAGGAAAAATCCAGCACATAGACGGCACCTTAGAATAACGTTGCGTGAAACCGGTGATTTAACGTCCCTGCTCATTTTACATACAGTTTAACAACAAAACTAAATGCTGAGGGAACATTACTATGATTTTTCATGTTGGTTTTGAGCGGTATGCACCCCCACTAAGCTGGAAAGTTTTAAACAGTGAGTGAATGCAGCGTGTCAGGGGAATACAACGTCTACTACAGCGGGGAGACAGAGGCACAAGGACCGCAGGGTTAGCTAACGTTAACTGTTCCCAGACAACGGAGTTGGTTTTGCCTTTTTTGCTCACCAAACGCTGCTGTGGCTTCCCTCCTTCTGCCATCTTTACTCGTGCTGAGTTTTTAAATTCCAGCAGAAAATATGCACGACTTGCCTGCCTGACTGTATAGGCGGAGAGAGTTTATGGCTTCGGGACTTCGGGAGGGGCGGATGTGCGCGTGTCATTCAGAACACAAGACAAAATAAGACTGTTCTTGAAAAACTTTCTCGATTGTACTATTTTGGTGATCGTTGGGAGCCAAAATCGAAATCGAAATTCAATTAATTGCACAGCCCTAAAAGACATTATTCACAATTAGTCTTCTCAGAGGCCAAATTCATCAGGACAAGATGGTCAAATTATCTACTTCAACATTAACACCGCTAATATCTGTCACGCCATTTTCCTCTTCACGTCCAAATATAACAAACATAAAAAAGGAGAACATACTGTATTTAAAAGTGTTACACATCGGCACTCTAAGAAGTTACTCACATGTAGTTGGCTAAGTTATGCTCTTCTAAGGTGTGTGTCTCGAAGCCGTGTGGCGTAGAGTCAAAGTAGTCACTTCCAATTCCACAGATGAAACACTTTGTCTAGAGGGAGAAATGACAGCTTAGATTAAGCACATGCTCGCCTTGTTACTCAAGGACAACGGAAGGTGGATAAAACAAAGTGGCCGGTAAAATCCCTCTGAAACTCATTATATTACCTCCATGTCCTCTCTGACCTGCTCCTGCTGGTCTCTCAGCTCTCCAAAGGCATCAATGATCAAACCTGAGAGACAAGACAGTCTGAAGATCAGAGCTCTTCTCAGCAAAGACTGTTCGCTTTTGGAAAGATTTGTCCAGCAGGTCTAAAATTCTAAACTGCAAACTTCTAGTCACAAACCCTTTTTTCTGACATCTAAAACACATGTTTCTTATTCACTACATTTCCCCTTTGTTTGTGAAGTTTCTGCCCTGTTCCCTCAGGAGTATTTTCTAGCTTTACATCAGAAAACAAAGGAAGATCAACGTCAGTACATACAGTAACGTATTAGATCTTTTTTTGTTGTTGCTTAAAACAGCTCAGCTGGGAGCAGTGAGACTGAACCAAACCTGTAAAGTTCTGGGCCCTAAAAAACTAAAACAAGTTTTTGTTTGAGACAATCATAAGGAACACTGCTACAATGTTTAATCCATCCTGTGCATTGCTCTCTACCTCAGTGTCTTTTCGGATACTACCACAAGCGGGCGCCAATGTCTAAATTCTAACTTCATATACAGTAGTGACTTGCAGTTAAATGTTAAACTTAACTTAATGCAGAATTTAAACTTTTTATTTGTATTTGTACAGCCACATTTGCAACACATATTAACACGGAGGTAGACATAAACGAGCCTGCAGAAAAATTCACACACCCTGCATTAAATTATGGCTGCTCTTTTTCAGTTTGGACTTGTCTTTACTGTAAAGTTGACACAATGTCTGAGTGCAGCATAACAGTTTGAATGCAAGTGAGCATCTAATTTCCCCCCAAACAACATAGAGCACTTCTGTTTAAAAAGAAAGCCACTTATAAACCATACCCTGGATGATAGCCAGCAGGATGACAATGACGAAGAAGAAGAAGGTAATGTCAAAGACCACTCGGTAGAGCTCATATTCATCCCCGGCTGGGTCCTCAATTTCATCTCCTATGCCGCCACCGGCACGCACGCCAACATACATGTGGAACAGGTAGCACTGCACGAGGGAGTGAGGAAAAATAAAATCAAATAAAAATCAACCCAAAGTAAAGTTGACCCTTAAGAAAACTACAGATCTGTCCTGTAACCAATAACCATATCTCTGCCCTCCACTCACAGTCATCATGTCATCACACTTCATGTCCGGTTCGTCCTCATCCTCACTCATGTTGTAGAACTTGCGGAAGAAGTTGAAGGCCACCACGGTGTACAGGTACACCACCACAGCCAGCAAACCCACTGTCATCATCAGCTGTGAGGAACAGGTGGATAAGGATGTGACATTAGTGCATGGCCAGTGGTGCAAGACACCCTCATGATGCATCATTATAGTGGAAGTGTGCAGACCTGTTTGCCGTTGTGAGTAACAGAGGACAGAATGGTGCGCAGGGTTTTGACACCCATGGCGATGTCCAGAAGATGAGCGGCATAGAAGAAGTTGTTGTAGTGTCCAAGCAGAGACATTAACAAGTACCAAACCAGGTACAGGAAGGTCTAAAAAATAAATAAAAGGGGGGCTGTCAGTCACACTCAAAAACAGATTCCCTCATTGTCTAAAGTATACCATGAACTGCTTCCTTAACTCACGTTGTCGGTGAAAATAACACCAAACTTCCAGATCTGGTACTTGACGTCAATAGATGTGACCCTACAGACGGAAGGACACATGTGATATGTGCCATAAATCGGAACGGTTTATGTAAAGAGTGTACAGTACATACCAGCTCAACATTGAAGTGTCTGGTTCAGGCTTCTTTTCGTGCGTCATGGCACTGACGTCTAGAGAAGCCAAGTCCATACCGAGCAATTCGGCGATCCTCTCTCTGCCGTAGATGTCACCATATTTATCCAGCACCTGGATGTCATACACACATGTCATGTCACCGCAAGACAAAATCCCTGCCATGTTGTTGGGCGTTCTGAATCAAAGCTATCTGGAGAAAGCTCACCTTTCTTTTCACAAACTTGTCCCAGTAATTGTTAGGGAAAGATCTGTGTTGACAGAGAAACATCATACACATTTGATTAAAAGTTATCTCAGTTACTAACGCCGTATGTTAGAGGTCTCCAACGTGACCCGAGCATGACTGGCATGCAACACGAAAACTCCAGGTTCAGGCTCCTAAAACATACTACAGTATGTAGATAAAATGAATACGGATGTTGGGGTGGGCATGGTTTGCAATCAGCTGCAGGGGAGAGAGGTGTGGAGATAGCTCATTAGAGCAGTGCCAGGTGAGTTAATTTTACACTCTCCCTTTATATGCGTAGGGTGCTGGACCTTCAGATGACTGACACACACCACAGATAATTTTGTCTATTTGATCTGTCTTAAAAGCTCTGAGCAACTGGACTGTGCACTACAGAGAGAAACCCGGCAACCAAAGGCGCATGTCATGGTTTGTGCTAAGGGTGACCCACGATGGCAACCAGACTTGCTACAGCTGATTTTGTCCTTGAGTTAAAGCGAGTTAGAGAGCGAGACACACACACACACACACACACACACACACACACACACACACACACACACACACACACACACACACACGTTTATCTCACTATCTTTGTGGGGACCCGTCATTGACATAATGCATTCCCTAGCCCCTTACCCTAACCTTAACCATCACAACTAAATGCCTAACCTTAACCCTTACCCTCACCCTAACCATAACCTAATTCTAACCCTAATCCTAAAACCAAGTCTTAACCCTCAAACAGACCTTTAACCTTGTGGGGTCCAGCATTTTGGCCCCACAAGGCTGTGCAGACCCCACAAGTATACTGTATTCCCTGTTTTTTTGGACCCCACGAATATAGTAAAACAAGCACAAACACATACACACACACACACACACACACACACACACAACACACACACACACACACACACACACACACACACACACACAGCCAGATTATTTTAGTTTATAAAAAATGCAGCACAGTGACGATACAGACATTTCAGAAATCAGATGCCTTGTAAACATCTGATTTCTGAAATGTCTGGAGAACCACTCAGCGTTCAACCCCCGTTGGACATGTTCAGAGACTCCATCGTATCAGATCATTATCATAACTAAACCTGTGTTACTGCGTCAAAGAAATGATTCTGTTAAAACAAAGTTTTGTTAACGTAGCGACCATTTAGACAGCCCATCCAGCCATCCTTTAATGTGACAGGGCTCTTACGGAGTGTTGAGCACCAGCCTGTCCCACTGGCCCTTGATGTCATCGTCCTCAGGCTGCTCAGTGACATAGAGACCATCAAACTCCAGCTTTCTGGCCAGCTCCTTCTCTCTCTTGAAGATAACCAGAGGGACCTGGAGGGTATCGAGGGAAAAGAAGACAAGCTGCTTGAAGCCTACAAGCAGACACAAAAACATATGTGGATTTTTGGTGGAGCAAACACCACCCTACCTTGAGGCAGTTGTAGCCGATGATGCAGAGGAAGGAGATGATGGTGTGGATGATACCGAAGAAGGCCATGGCTGGCGTCATGTAGCCTGTGCTCTCTTCCAAGAAGTAGTACATGGGACCTTCTTCTTCATCATCTTCTCCTCCTCCTTCTTCATCTAATCCGGACCCATCCTCCTCAGCGCCGGAGCCTTCAAACAGGCCAGAGGCCTCAAACAGACCAGGATCGTCAAACTCCTCCTCGCCTGGAGGGTTGTCAGACACCTGCAAAGGTCAGACACAAAATGAGTGTCTGAGTGTATTTAATTTGTGTGGCCTGAAACCCAATTTCAAAAAAATTGAGCGCACAGTGTAGAAATGACTTATTAATACAGGAAGGTGGTAATAAAAAGGTTCTAACTAACTGTTGCAAATATAGAAACTTTTTCTGACAGTGTTGATTAAACATTCTCCCTGTTGATGGCAGCCATGCTTTTTGGAGTAGACCTTAACCCTGTCCAGGAATGTTAGTGATTTGTATACGAAAAAATTGTGAAAAATACAGATTTATTGCCAGTCAAATGTATAATGATGCAGTGGCAAGGGTGATTTTACCAGTTTGATCAGAGTTGATACTGTGTGTGCCGTCTAAAGTCAGTTACAAATGCACAGACCTTGTAGAAGAGCAGGAGGAAATTGAGAGCGAAGGCAATAAACAGGGCCAAGAACCGAAGGTTGTAGAAGTTGCGTGAAAGGTAGTTCTGTTTGGGGGGGAGCAAAGCACAAAAGCTACATTTTATTGCCTGATTCCACTGCATTAACATTTGGTTTAGCTAACAAATAACACTGTGGAGTGATTGTTGTTACACTACTGCTTGAACATTCTGAATGAAAAAAAATACTGAATATGTGCTAAACTTCTTCTGTCAGGTAGTTGCCAAATATTTTCCATGGGTTATTACACAAGCACGTAAACTGGGATAAGGCCACTATTAAAAATAAAAATAAAAATAAAAATAGTGTTCCAAGAAAACAACAGGATGGCCTTCTGAGTAACAATATTCAAAAATATGTACGTAATGGAGAGCTGCTCACCATGAATTTAATCCTCTGAACCTCCAGCTCATTCCACAGCTCAAAGCCCTCCTCGGCATGTTTCTTCTCCTTCTTTGCCTTGGTCTGCACAGTCGGCTCCTCTTTCACCTCAGGCTCTTCCTCCTTTACCTCAGGTTTAGGTTCAGGCTCTGCCTTCTCTTCCTTCTCGGTGCTGGAAAAGACACATAAGGAGAGAAACTTGTCCTTTTTAAAATGACTTTCTCTGGACTCTGTTTTAACATCTGATAACTACACAGATATGTGGTAATGCAAACAGTTAAAATATCAACGCTAAAATGTCTCGACACATTTCTGTACAAAAAGTGAATTACATCTATTTTACATTCGATTAGATCTAATGATTATTTATTACTTAACATACTGTCTCTGAAATGTGTGCACTTTAAATCTATATTTACTTGTACATTTGTAAACAGCTAATATAGCTGAACGTCCTAGCTCAGAGCGGTTCAATATTAGCCTGAGGACACGTTATCTTTAGCAACAGCTGCTCCGTTTTGATGTTGATCCCCAGCAGGCGGAAAACTTACTCTGCTTTCTCAGTCTCCTGAGGAACCTCTTCTTCAGGTTGAACAGGTTGTTCCTCCTCTTCTGGTCCTCCCACTGCGGCTTCCAACTGTTTCAATAATTGTTTTGCAATTAATTAAATGATCAATGGAGAGCGTACGCATTAAACATCAGTAACAGGTGGAACACCTCACCAATTTCCTCTTCAGCAGCGGTGTGCCCTCTGGAGTCGGAGGCTCTTCAGCTGTCGTCTCACCAAAGTCTCCAAGTCCTCCAGGAGTATTGAAACCAGGTAGGCGTCCGCCTTCCCTCTCCTCGCTAGCCTCCTCTTCCTCCTCTCCTCCCACGTTATCTAAGAGATCTGTCACCCCGTCTGCGTCTTGGACCTCTCTAGCCCCAGGGTCAGGCGGCAGGTCCTCGTGAACTTCGTCCTGTGTGGGATCTGGCATACTGGCTAGGATCTCTGTCACCGTTATCTTCTTGGCGCCCTCCACTAAGCCTCCACCGAACAGCACCTTCCATATGAGTGTGAAGAAGCCCTTACATATGCCATAAACAAACATCAGGATACCCATCACAATGGTGTAGATAAATGTAGCCAGGCCGATCACCATCTCCTTTATCGTCATTTTTCTTAGTTTGCGGTAACGACGCCGTAGGTTCCGGAAGGTGAACATGTTGAAGAATTCGACCACGCTCTTCAGAAAGTCTGCAAAGGCTGAGGCGGACTCTGGAGGCATTTCGTCTCCATTGCCTTCGTCTCCTTCTCCAGACTCTCCTTGGTCTCCCGCGCCCTCCTCCTCTTCCTCGTCATCTTCCTCTTCCACGCCGCCTCCCTCGGGCTCAGAGATAGACGCAGCAATGTTCATCTCAAAGATGGTGTCCTCGCAGAAGTTCACAAACATCTCCATTTTCTCACTCTCCCCGCCCTCATTGACCACATCAAAGATGAACTGCCGCTTGGACTCTCTGACTTGTGGCATTTCCCACTGGTTGCGGTTCGCCTCGCTGATTTCAAAGTAAATGCGCTCGATCTTCCTGCTGGCTCCCATGATCTCAATGCGGCCGAGGAAAGGGCGGAAGTAGTTCAGCACGCTCTCGGCCTGCTCCAGGAAGTTCTGAAGGCGCGTGTCGTGGGGTACGTGCTCGGACAGGTTTGTGAGCAGAACAGCGATGTTGAAACCAATGTCTTTGGCTGGCTCCTGGAAACGATCAGCAAACTCCTCAAAGTTGATCATCTCGTTTTCATCAGCTTCTGAGCAAGAGAGCAGGAACTGGATTTCTGAGGCAGAGTATTGCTTCTGGCTGTCCATGGCCTTGGAGAAGTCCTTCTTGGAGATTAACCCACGGGGGTCGGTCACGTAGTCTCGGAAGGCATCAGATGCCACTATGTCCTTGAGCTTGAGGAACATGTCGAAGAACTTAAGGATCATCTCCACGTTGCTGGAGGACTCCACCAGCATGTCAACCATCTGCCTGGCAATGGTGCCATTCACCACATTGCCTAAAAGCCATACAAGGTGAGAGGAGATGAGGAATATATAGCGGGTATGTGACAGAAAGGAGAGGGGATGGACATCATACCTTCAAGCAGAGACAGAAGCATTACCACCATGTCCTTCTGCAGGTCCAGCAGCTCCTTCAACAGTCCAATTTGACTGGAGTCCTGCAACAAAGCCAAAACGCAAAGCGAAGCACAAATGGTAGAAAAAAAAAGTTCTTAAAATGTGTACTGAACAATATATCGCATTTTAATTTGAGAGGATATGTGTTTCTTTCTGAGACATGAAACGGCAAGAGACGCTACCTCAGAGTGTGCTCTACTCCAAAAATGATCCTGGGTTTGCATTTTTAAATAAAGAATATGCATTTTTAACATATTTAACAAATAATACACTTGATATGATGGACAGCACAACAGACACTGGGAACACAAGCAGGTATGAGAGAAGGGAACAAAATGTCTTTTGCTCGACAGCACCGCCTTTCCCCGTAATCTGAAAAAGTGGCTGCAGCATGGGAGCAAGACGTAAACACATTTGCAGACGCTGATTTTAGCACTCATGAAGGCCTGCACCAGCAGATAACAGAAGCCACAAATATTTTAGACAGTCTAATAGTGGTTGTCAGGCTGGTGAAGCTCTAAAGGAAAAGGTTGTCAGGATGTGCAAGCATCAGCCACCTGTGAAATCCCAACGGCACCTTTTAATACCTCTACAACAAAACTTTGAATTACAGCTAACTAAAAAGAATAAATAGCATAAATAATTAAACATGTCATCTAAGTTTATATTTGTTGTTAACCACCTTTAACAATGGAATAACATCTTTCAGAATCTGACTGGACAGTCACAAATTCTATGTCCAATTTAGTTCTCGTACAATATAATATTCCTCAATTCAATATATTCCTAGTCAACATTTATTCAAACTGTCTCTTATTCGACAGTCAGTGTCTGTCTCTGTTGCACTGACATGATGGCTTGTTAGAAAAACTAAACATGTAAAAGCAAAATGTCTGGTAAATGCAAAGTAAAACCATAAAATGACTGCAGAGGGAATATACAAAGACGAAAATGTGAGGCTGCGTAATAAATAATGTGATGAAGCATGAGATCTTCAAAATAGCATGAAGGGTCTCTAAATGAGATGGCACTGGCGGAGAGACACAGATTCTTACGCCATTTCGTTGTCCAGGATCGGGGTGCATCTAACAGGGTTACACATGAAAATAAAAATGTTATCATCAACATTTTTACTTCATTGTTACGTCTAAACCTGGAGATTTACAGATTGTATGTAAATGATATCTAATCATTTCATTTTAAGATGCAGTTCCTTCCGGGCCACATTCTCAAATTTAATTTGATCTATTTTAAAACCTTTTGAAGCTTTTCAAATGCAAGTCTTGATATATTAGCACATATCGGCCTTCTTCTTCAATACAAAAACATGGAATGACATATTTTCAGTGTTTCAGTGTAAAAGTCAATTGTTTTTACTGTCAACACAGGGTTTCTGAATTTATACAGTATATGTACAGTATGACCACATCTCATCAGTTAGTGCTGATGCTAAAGTTACTCTATCTTTCTTTTTTTAAACAAACCATAATAACCTGACATTTGTACAAAATTCAAGATATAAAAATACAAAAATACATTTTAAACAGCAGCATCAGTAACACTCAACATTATAGCGTATAATGATGACATGAGACTGCTTCTAAAACAACCAAGATGGTGTAGTCAAATGTTTGTTAGTGTTGGTGTGCCTACCTGTTCTGCCTTAATAAAGAAACCTTATTTATCGATACATGTGTAGAATGTCTGTCTCCGAAAACAGAATTATACAAGCTTTAGCCCACATTGATTTTAGCTCTGTCAGGTATGCATCTATACTGTGGAGACATTGGCACTCCTGTTTGTATATTACAGGTGAAGGTTGTTGACCTTTTATTCATTTATAGGAATTGTACTGTATATTTATTGCTATATTTTTGTAAATAGTGTCATTTTTTAATGTACTATGGACCTTCCATTTGTGTCCTGAAATAAAGTTATTATTATTATTATCATCAACAATTGTCACACAAAATTAGACTGAGTAAGAAAACAGTGCAGCTCTTTGTTAGGTCAAACAAGTTACAGACTGCAGACACACATTATTCAAAGCAAGCACATGTTTGTCCAAAGCACAATCAAACCCTAATCACTGGTCAGTATTAGGAAATGAATATATACTTAAATCAGGTGAGGTGGATTAACTGTATTTCCTCAAATTGTTTCTGCCATCTTAACTTGAATTCATGTTGTTGACAAGCTCAATCTGGTGAACTGACCCATTCAGTGGGACACAGGGAAAGTGTGCAGACGAGCCACAATATAATTCAGCAGTAGAATGACAAACGGATATAAATAGCCTTTTATACTAATGCAGTAAAATCAAAAGTCAAAGTTAAAACTGCATTTTGTAAAACTCTATTGATGTATACATGTTAATATGAATAATACATTATATAGTTGTATTCAAGTGGAATTTCATGAAAAAGACAGCTGCATTTAAATGTGATTTTAAAAAGGAAGATAACCAAAGGACATCCTGTGCCATTTCTAAGTGCTCAAACCTACAGCATCAAAACTGTTATAGTCTTAAACATGAAGTGTCTCAGTGACGAGGCAGAAACAATCTGACAAAGTAAAGTGGGGGGAAAGCTAGTTAAGGTATACAAATAAAAGAAAAATCAAATAAATACATACTTTACTCTGCAGGAACCATGAGAGAGACAGTTCACAAAATTGGTATACTAAGAGTGGACTAATAAATTAAAATATACCATATGGAAATGTATACACTTCTATTTTAATTGCTTGGACTCATCTTTTGGTCAACTGTAATACAACAAAGACATTATTGGATCATTCAAAATGCAGAATTTGTCTGTATTCTCTCCAGAAAGATACCAAGAAATACACAGGAACATGAAGAGTATGACTACAAAAAGGTTAAGCATAAATTGGGATGTTTCTTACCTGAGCAAGTTTCATCATCATATGAGCAAAGACGTGCAGGAAGCCCACAACAGCATCCCACAACCTGCTGTGGGCCAAAGACTGCTGGTTACCAGTACAGGGACCCTGGAAGACACAGAAAAATGTGGATGATATCCCAGTGCCGTCATCATGTTAGGGGATATATTTTAACATTGTCTTGTGTTTCAAAGTACTCTGAAACTAAATATGTCTATACAGTATATTAGGAGATTATTTTCAGGCAGAAGTTTAAAATATAGCTTTATTGTTTTATTTCATTGACTATAGTGTCTTGTTTTGGTATGTCCGCTTGACTGGGTTATGATTAGTTGTACGCAATATCCTAACATCAAAATGTATATGGAAAATGTTCTATAATTCTATTTTGAAACAAAAAGAACTTGCTGTCTGACTTAGCCTTTTTCTTCCCCGATCTCAAAAGGCCAATTTCCTCCATAATAATAATAATAATAATAATAATAATAATATTATGGGGAAAATCTGCTCACCTGGCAAGCGTAACATGCACAATGTTCAGCCCCCCCCCCCCCCCCCCCCCCACAGATTCCACCCTCCAACCAGTGGGTGTTTGTATTGCAGCGACAAGCACATGAACCGGCTTCCACTGAACTGGAGGTACCGCTACTGGGAAATTAACCAATGGAGTCCCCTTGAAATTATGTTTTGTATGACGATTCAACATTTTATCCATCTATCATTCATACAGGAACTTTCTTACCTGGATGTACTCAGTCAAGCTGTTGAAGACCTGCTTGGCCACAGTCATTGCTTTGGAGAAATTCCTCTTTCCAGGATCATCAATAATTTCTTTTCCTGAGTAGTACCAGTAAAAGTCACTGATCGACTCCTGCATACAGGAAGAAGGTAGAACATATGATGTTACTTTTTTATATTATTTTTGGGCATTTTAGGCATTTATTTATGTAGGACAGCTGAAGACATGAAAGGGGAGAGAGAGGGGGGGAATGACATGCAGCAAAGGGCCGCAGGTCGGAGTCGAACCTGCGGCCGCTGCGTCGAGGAGTAAACCTCTATATATGGGCGCCTGGGTAGCTCACCCGGTAGAGCAGACATATTATGTTACTTTTGCATTCTATCTTAATATCAAATTGGCCCAAATGAAAGTGTTTTTTTTCCCTGAGGGGAGGGTTAGCTTGCCAGTCAATGAAGTTGGACTTAAGCAGCTTTCTGGCAAAGTCGATACACAGTTAAGTGCTTCTGCTAAAGTACACAATCACAAAAAGTACACAAAAAGAATGCAGAGAGCCTCTGTGTGTACATGTACTGTACATACATCTACGTGTGCTGGTTGACTGAAATGAACAATCCAAAAAGCTCCCTCGAAAATAACAAAAAATTCCTCTAGCAAAGACAAGAATCTCACAGTTATAACCTGCCCCATGTTGTGGAGAGCTAACTTTCATCAACAATTGACTAAACAAAGTGTTTTTTGCAAAAGGAGGCTCCAGTCTGGAGTCATGAGAGTAAGAGCAGTGAACCGCCATCAGAATGTCAGAGTGACCTGTAGTCGCAGCAGGTAGTCCACAGTGCAGATGATGATATTGATGGTAGTGGTGCTGCCTGTCTGAGTTCTCAAGTAGTTCTGAAAATCTGAAAGCGGACAATGGAAACAAGATGCGCTTTAAATGGAGTTTACAACAATTGAAACAATATGTAATATACAGTACTATTAATATGAGCAAGCACTCTCCTTGCTGGTCACTTCGAAACACCACCTTTGGTAAAGAGACTCACCGTTATTGTGGCCCTCACAAAGAAGCTGCACAAAGCGGAAGAGGTCACACGTGAATTCATTGTCCGCCATCACTTTCTCATCTGGGAAGAGGAACACAGGACATGCAAATTCATCTTGTTGAAAGGACAGTTTCAACAGTCCCAGTACAGAGTACATGTGGACTCGGTCAGTTTGCTGTTAGAATACACAGTTGTAATCAGAAGTAAGCACAAGTCATTAGGTGTATTAAAAGAAAATACCAGTGTATTTTACTTTTAACTGAACACTTTGCCCCACTATTAAACATTTTCTCTTGCATCACTGCGTTCATAGCATTAGATATGAGAACAGTGATCTTCAGAAAAAGTAAAAAAAAAAAAAAAAAATTGCCATTTCCCTTAATTATGTATAATCAGTTATTACTAAAAGGAACAAGAAGGTTCTCGCAAATAAACAATACACTGGTAAGTCTCCATCTTAACAAGTCATTTTTTTATCAATGTTTGTCCTAAAATTACATTTGAGGACAAAAAGCTAATTCTTCCTATCAGGAAAAAATATTTCAACAGTTCTAAAGACAAATCAACGTTTTACAGAATACAGTAATTTTATTTAAACTAGTTTCTTAATTCAAAAGACACTAGGAATTAGAGTTTTAAGTAAAATGAGGCTAAATCTGAAACCAAACGACTTGTTAAAACAGAATAAACGGTATTCAGATTAGATTTTTAGATTAAGCTTCAACTGTGTTAAGTAGGAACTGGTAAAATGGTGATTATGGTAATCCAATTTAACATTACATATCTACTGATACACACTAAACAATGCACAATACCACAAAGCATTGCCAGATTTAGTAGTGAAATATTATCAATAAGCAAAAACATAACAGTATCTATTAACACTAGATCAAACTAAAGCACAAGTGTGTGTGTGTGTGTGTGTGTGTGTGTGTGTGTGTGTGTGTGTGTGTGTGTTGATAATTGAGGGACATTGATTAGTGTACTTGTATGTATGCATCCTTGTATGCAAGTGTCTGTGACTGTAAACACATGTGCATTGCAAAAATAGTAAACTTGTAAGTACCATCACCTCATTCCACTCCCCTGCTTTCATTAGAATATGTTAGTGAAAACAACAAAGACCTCTGAGTCCCCATCCATTTGTCAGCAGAAAAGGGAGGTTGAGGCTGCCATACCGCGCCCTCCCCCAAACTTTACCACTGTCTAGCTCTCCAGATACATTTTACAGAAAACAATTATTCAACAAAATTCAAATGGACAGCACATCAAACACTTGTCACATCACATGGACATGGACATGGAATACACACATATACATACACACACATATATATATATATATATATATATATATATATATATATATATATGTATACATACACACATACACACACACACACATATATATATATATATATATATATATATATATATATACACACACACACACACACACACACACACACACAGACACACACACAACTGATGAAACATTAAGATGTTGACAGTGAACACAGAAATTACTCATGCAGGACAGATCTACTGAACTCTGCAAACTCCAGTAAGCTATGAGTATGGATGTTGGGGGGGAGAAAAACTACTCAAACCACACCAATATACTGTATATCTACCATGGAAAATGAAGAGTTAATTCCTGTTGTTGTCAGGGTGGACTGAAAAACGACAACTAAGCTTCTTACAAGAAGTGAGTGGCCTTTTATGTGTTGGCAGTTTACTTTAGTAGGTTTTGACTTAAATATGAAATCCTATCCATGCAAAATACAATTTGTAAAGCTCTCTATTAGCATGCCACCAGAAACTGGCTACTTGAAACTCTTTCTTTGTCAAAAATAAAAAACGCATGCTCAGATTGAATCATGACAGAGCAAAAACGTGGCGGTGCTGCTAGGTTTCATATTTCCCAATAATAAAACATGGACCCAGTGCCAGGGGAGGGAATCTGTAATCTGTTAAATAATCCAGAATCTGGAGCAATCAAAGGCCTGTGATCACATACAGAGTCGACAGGTTTTTAGTATAAAATACAAAATTATAGGGCACATGGTTCAGCAACAGTGCTGGAACCTTTTTAAAGTTACAGCGAGGAACTTTCACTTTGTGTTGATTTTGGTGGCCCCTGTGCACAAAAGCGGCAGTGCTTCAATGTGCACTACCGCCACAATTAAATAGCACTGCATGGTAAAGCAGGATTAAATTGAAATGCTCAGAAGTTAGGAGACATTTTAGGGAATGTGAGGATTTATATGCAGTGGCTTTACACAGATGGTCCGGCTGGGTAGGTCAATCCTTAGAGAATTCATTTCAGAGTTTCTAGGACACAGGGTCGGTGTAGTTCTCTATGATCTACTTGAGAGAACTGAGTGGAAGAGGAAAAATGAGGTACTGCCTTTCTTTCCCAGTGATCAGTCATAAGAGTGTCAGAGTTACAGTAGATCTGTGATAAAGCACTCAAAGCGGAAAATCAAACCTTACAGTCACTTCCAGAGGAAAAAGGGCAGAAATAAAAGGCTAGAGTACAGCTACAGCAGCAAGGGTATTATTGTGATACATGACTGTAAAGCTAGATTTCACTGGGTCCTTGGGTGTGAAATGAAACGATTATTAAGGTCACAGCAAAGGAAAGAAAAAAACTAGTCTGGGGATTAAGAGTTAAAGGGACAGAGAGGACAGAGAGGACAGAAAGGAGCGAAAGAAAGAAAGTAATATATATGAGATCATTTACCACGTTCTAGCTTCTTATCTGAGAACCGTGAGAGCAGCAAAATGACAGGTAGGAAAGACGTGAGGGGTAAAGGGTTGAAACGGGAAAAATAAACATGATGTAGGAGAGAGAAAGACAAGAAGAGATGCAGTGAGTCCAGAAATCTCATGGCTGTCAGTGGATGATAAACAGTTTCATACATCAATAGTCAAAATGCTGTGACTAATACATTGGTGTTTTTCCATTGGCACTTTTGGCCGGGCCAACTTGCTGAGTCAGTCGGTGACGCTGCTTTGCATTTCCTTTATCAGTTTAAACACGCCTAGTTGTGCCATGTCCAGTTTCGGCCAAAGTGCGCCTGACCCGCCTACAAGCTGGTTACAGTGACGTCTCGCCGACCAACCGTTAGCATTAACCGTAGAAGTAATGACCCCCCCTCAAACAAGGGTATGCTGTGAGACTTTATTCATTTCCGTGCAAGACGTTTTTTAAAGTGTCTGTTTAGTGCTTAGTACTTTTGTAGCTTCTAACTGAATCTCTGTGGTTTGAAGTTTCTTCTCTCTCCCACGCGGCGTCCCTGTTTGTTCTTTCAGACATCTGCTTTATTTTACTAAGTTGTGTTTAGTTACCGCTGCTGAGAACACCCAACATTTCCTGATGTTGCTGCTTCATAATAAAAGCTTTTAAATAACAAAATAGCAGCAGACTTTTAACATGAAGAATTTATAGGAAATTAAATTAAATATTTTTTTCCATCGCTTTACAGCTGCTCCTATGACCACTTGTTGCAGCCATAGATCAGCACGCTGCTTATCAACGTCAACTTAAAAAAGAAACGCTTTAACGTTAAAAAACGCTTTAACGTTAAAGTTAAAGACGCACCTTCGAGCGGGCAGCCCTGTTGATTCAAATTTCTGTCGTGCTCAGCTGACGCACGAGTCAAACCGAGTCAAACCAAGGCAGCACGTGTATGGAAAAACATCACAAGAGTGTCGTGGCTTGAACACTCTTACATGAAAACATACCTCCAACCAGGCATCCACACACAGGCACACTCAAACAGGTGCACAAAAGAATAGACTACAAACTGGAACTGGAAACGTCAGATTATATCAAGAGCCGATGCACAATGAAACAAAACAGACTGCTACATGTACACACAGCGTGTTCAGATAGAAGCTGTCGACCATACTTACTGGTGCCTTCCTCTGAAACCATCCCAAGTCCCTCAGCCTTGTTTTGTCTCTCAAAAGCATTCAAGTCCAAAACGCTGTAAAGATCAAATATTTAGTCAGTGTAACAAAACGAAGTCCTAGAATTTTTTACTTCGAATAAGCCCTTCTCAAAGCAATGTTTGGAGTTAAAGTGTCTTCAAAACCTCAACAATCAAAAACAAGAGAGGTTAACAACAATCATTCATGACAGACCTGCAGGTCTGCATCAGAGCCTGAACGCTAAGGAAGAATCCCACATCCTTTTTATCCTTCAGATAGTCCAGCATTCTCTGCACACAGACAGGAAGACACAAACCAAAAGGAGTATTGAAAAAAAACAGAACACTTGGTTGAGCTCTTTATTCCAACTTTCTAATTCAAATATATTTTGTAAAACTCTCATAGGGTGTATTTACCTGCTGTACATCACTGTTGCCTCCATTGAGGATGGAGATTCCCAGTTTAAGCGTGGAAGAAACCATGGCTCCAGGTACGCCTGAATTAGGACGAGACATCAGTGGTGTGCAGAGGTGGAAGAAGTACTCAGATCTTTTACTTATTACTTACTTATATAGTATTTGTTCACTGTAGCATAGCATTGGTACTTTAAATTGTTAGAAGTAAAAGTCCTGTATTTAAAATTCTAATTGAATAGAAGTACAAGAGTATTAGCAGCAAAATACCCAAAGTAAAAGTGCTCATTATGCAGAATAGGCCCATTTCAGAATGCTATATATTATATGATTTGATTATTGATGCATTCATTTGTAAGCATCACTGTATTGCTGAAGCTGGTAAAGGTGGAGCTATTTTTCACTACTTCACTGTATATCAGAATTTGTTGTTAATTATATTTTGTATTAATATTGTGAACCTGAAAGTAACTCATAACTAAAGCGGTCAGAGAAATGCAGTGGAGTAAAAAGTACGATATTTTCCTGTGAGATGTAGTGAAGTAGAAGTATAATATGAAATGTACAGTACTTGAGTAAATATACTTGTTTCATTCCACCACTGGTGGTGTGCAACATCTGTGACCCTAAAATTAAAAAACAAATATAAATATATATATATATATATATATATATATATATATATATATATATATATATATATATATCTGTAATAGTTACACAGTTAAAATAAATGACCTAATATACAAATGAGGCCAGATGGGTAATTAATCATTCATGCGGCTAAGATAATGATAGACTATAATGTCCACACAAGTGACAAAAACGTGTGTGTGAGAGAGAGAGAGAGAGAGAGAGAGAGAGAGAGAGAGAGAGAGAGAGAGAGAGAGAGAGAGAGAGAGAGAGAGAGTAGCTACCTTTACAGGCACTGATCATCTGCAGCACCATCTCTGCAGCCCCACGGTTATGTAGACGGGACTGCTGGTACAGAAGCCTCTGTTTCTCCATCTCCTTATCCTGTGGAACAGAGCAGGAGGGACACAGCTGTAACCCTGCCAACCAGGACAGCACTGCCCCCCGCACTCACTCGCGCACAAACACACACACATCCTCATAACTCTGTCCTAATGATGACCATCCACTGACTGCACACAAAGACGTTTCTAATGAAGCTAAAGATGACGACGACATACAAGACATCCAAGGTTTAAGCTACCTGATTTTAATTAACAGCAATATTAATGTATGTTCATCACAGGCTAGAAACATAAAGAAGCAGCTAGCTAAGTTAGCATTACATGGTGATTTTAGCATTAGTTAATTATAGAAAGTTATTTTTGATAAATAACTACAGTATCTCATGAGGCCGGTTGCCAGATTCAATGGTATCTCCAAGGCCAAGATGGCCTTTCATTGTATTTCCCAAAATGTTGAACTATTCCTTCAGGGTCCTGAATGAACCTACATTTTGAAAAACACACCGTCTTGGTGATGAAAAGATTTTGGTGCAGGAGCTGGCTGCAATACTGGCCCTTCTAAAATACAAAAACTCATTCATTCTCACAAAGATAGAGATACAGGAACATGTACGCACATTCTTTTCCAATGGAACACAATGTGTATTAGTGATGGAGACAGTTATACCAGCTCTTGACATCTTCCAGAGGCAGCAAACATTCAATAGCAGCAAACATTTCTTCCCAGGGCATACCAGACATTTCACACACTTACGAGGAAGCAACAGCAGTCGTCAGAGTAACACAGCATGCATATCCTATCCAACGGTCCAACTCAGTGTTGATCTATTTCAAAGCCCTACAGTTAGGCTACCTGCAGCAGCATTATGTGGTTCCTCTCTGTCTTTTTTAACCCACGGGAAACTAACTGTAAGTCTATAAACCTGAGCTAAAATGAAGGCAAAGGCATTTACTTGAATTGGTAATGAGTATCATTTGGTTATTTAGCAGTGGACTCTTGTAAAGTGCCAGTTTTGGATTTACTTAATGCAACATACATTTGATAGTTATAATTCATTTTCTAATTTCAAATTATATGAATAATAGATTTAGATTTGATATCTAACTGCAAAAAAAATATATTTAAAAAGGAGAATATGCTAATTGTCAGGGTCATACTTGTGTTTTGGGTATCTAAACCCAAACCTAAGAACATGTTTACATTCTTTCATTTTCAAAAAACACATTACTCTTCTCATAATGTCTGTCTGAATATAACTGTATTCAGCCTCTGTATCTTTAAGCCCCCCTCCCCAAAAGCCCTGTCTGCTCTGATTGGCCAAGCGGCAAGTTTCAGCCAGTGCTGAAACTTTTTTATAATTCACCCATTTAAAATATATATTTAAGCTTAAAGTTATGCATAATTGAGGGTGTGCCACTGTGACAGGTGGCTGCCATGATAGGAGGCTAGCATAGACTGTAGGCTGCAGTCGGCCTGCCTCAGCTCCACCATTCTCCACTGCTGTGCCCATATGTGGATTAGCCGGGAGTTCGGCGACGTCAGGCACTGCCAACATGACGACAGCCGGAGCCACCGGGAACTGCCTACTTTGAGCTTCATTTTGGCTCTTCAGAAACCTATGGACGAAGTCCTGGAGACTACGTCCATATTTTATACAGTCTATCAGATTGGCTTGAAAGAAAAATATGGCACATCTTTGCCAAGGTAGTTCTCAAACCATGGCTGGAGATGGATGGCGGTATATTCTAATAAGCCTGCATGTGACATAGGAAGGGGAGCCACACCTTAACTTGTTGAACCCCTTGTTTTCTGATCAAATCGGCCCACAAATACTGACTGAGTTGTCTTTTTTAACAGTTTGTGGGTTGGTAGGCACTTCAGATACCTAAATGTATGTCGACAAGCACTGAAAAAGGGAGTTTTTCCATATGTCGCCTTAAAACAACCATTTAAACTAAATAAATGGTATTATTTACTTGTCATATGTATTGTTTACATGTATTTGCAGATATTGTTTATTGTTATATATATATATATATATATATATATATATATACACACACACACATAATATGGAGACCTGCTGTGTGTCGCAATGTTTATAACACTTGTACAGAACTGTACAATATTACACTGTACAGTGCAATACTATATTATACTTGTTTATATTGCTGCTACATAATACAGCACTCTACTGCTATGCCCACTGTACTGTACACCACCATCCTCCTACTATACTAAATTACTTTGTTACAAATTATACAGTAAAGCTGATCTGAACAACCATCCTCTTGTCAAAAGAGGTTCGATTTGACCCACCCACTGCACACCATGCATAAAGCCCCATCCAAAGCACCCACAACTGAAGCTACCCCTCCCTCTGCCCTCCGCCCCCCTCCCTCATAAGCCTGACTGTGATGTGGAGCAACTTTTCTCTACTTACAGAGGTTCTGCTCATCTTTCCAGCAAATGATGTGTCTTTGTGATGAGTGTGAAGGGTGTAAGTGTGTCTGGATGTGTGTCAGTGTATGACTGCATGAGTGTGTGCTTGGGTTTGGGACAGTGCATGTACGGCTGACTGTGCAGGCTTTTACTGTAGTCCTTGGTGAGTACAGAGAGGGAGACTTGTTAGCATTGTCCAATTCAAGGTAAAGAGAGACAAAATCAGTTACTTGTCAGTTGTTAGGTAGCGAGTTATCAGGTGAGTCCATATGGGTGAACACAGCCCAATTAGCAGGTGAGTACAGGAGGGTGTGAGTCAGGAAAGGGTGGTGCAATCGTGGCAGAGACTGACCACATACACACAAGATCAGCTCAAGAGAGCTGGTTCTACTGTTAGGAAACCTGCTGCATGACTTGGCTTGATAACAGTTATCAGAGTTCCCAAAGATAGCTGCTTAATTCAAGCCTTGGACGACAGCATCACATTTCTGAGCATACAGTATGTATCAAGAATAAACACGGAACTCATTGAAGTACAGGTTCACAGTGCAAATGGATGTAATGCTGCCTTCCAGAATAAGCCGTGGGTTTTTAATACCTACAACATCACAGTGTCCAAGCCTGGCTTTTGAGTAAATATGATATTAGGATATCCATTCAAATTACAAATCATACTAAGGGGTTGATTAACTGAGGGTTTGGTTTTGTATGTGCTGCTGAGCACATTTTGTCCATATTAACTGTGCAATGGACCTTTTTCACAGCAGACATTTTGACATTTTGACAAGAGTAGGAAAAGCACAGCTGAAACTGATAACCTTAACGATGGCTCAATTCCATCAAGTGTCCCAGTAAGCTATTTCAGTGAGTCAGCATGCACAATACCAGTACCTTCCCTAAGTGGAATGCAGCCATCATTGATGGTTTTGAATACAGCTGTGATTTTCCTACTATGACATGTCAACATGTCTGCCGTGGAAAAGGTCTATTGCGCTAAGGTTTTGTGCTGGTGAACTGATAGTGGCACTGCTTCTGTTTACAACATACATGATGGTGTATTTTATTTTGGATAACTTGTACCAAAATTAACAACAAAAGTTGAGAGATTCTTTTGAATTTCAACATTTTTTAAATAAATGTCTGACATTTTTGTATAACACATGCTTAAAGATCACGATTACAGAAATGGCACTTTCTTTTGCATTTCATTGTTTCAAGCATGTGGCATGCAAAACATAACTGCTGCAGAACGTATTTTAAGTAAGTATGAAGTAGATATGCTAAACCATACTGTGATGCGGTAATTTGCAGTAGATTTAGTTAATGAAACCCTAAAATTTAAGAAGCACTTCAGGCTTGGAAATTGTGATTCTGAAATTAAACACCTAGCAAAGATCTACATGTAGGTTTCATTTTGTTGTCTTTAGCTGCACCGTCTCTCTGCACTCAAGTCATGCAGTTTAGAAAAGAAAAACAAATTGAGTCCACAACATTGATCCGACTGGTGGGCAGAGTCCAGCAAAGGCATGCACAGGTCAGTCCACCATAACAGGAAATAGACAAGTAGTGTGAGTGAACGAGTAAAAAGACAGGAAGAGAAAGAGAAAAATGTTGTGGTGGGGGGGTGTGCCGAGTGTAATGTGGTGTGGTCACTGCGTGGGTAGTTGCTTCTCCGCTGTCTCCCCTGTCTCCCATCCCCTGGTCCCCCCATACCATCTCTGTCTGTCGCACCTCAAAGGACGGCTCCTCCCCCTCCTGTTCTCCCCCTTCGTCATCCTCACCAATGTGGCAGCTCTGGAGGGAGATGACAGCAAGTCAAGGACTGAGTGCTAGATCGCATCAGATTTAGCAATCTAACTCCAGATGGCACAACATTTTGTCAAATAACAAATTCATATGTTGTACGTACAATTTACATTTGTTTTTTCTCTCAAAAGGTGGAGGTGACAACTTCTCGAATTGCAGTTGCCATTTTCATGTTTTATTGTAGTGTCTTGTGCAAGGTTAAATATGTATTTGACTTGAAGGGTAAGGCAAGTAAACCAATATCAGGTAGGTTCAGGGTTAATGTTGGGTAACTATTGTATAACAAACTTTTGGGCAAAGTTTTAGTTCAATCAACCCAAATAGTTGGTTTTGAAGGCAAATGTACTGCATACCACCAGCCACCACCCAGTTTTAAACGCCATACTTTCTGCTGTGCAATTTCAGGTTATTCATGTATTATTCAGTATTTCTATAATTTATTGTATATGCAAAACACACATTTTACATCTCAAGATGTGGTGCTAATGGCTCAAATTTTAAGATGCTGCTGACTCTCTTACCTTTGCCATAATATCAGCATAAGACATATAAAGATGGTCAACGTCAAGTTTACTGGAATGAGAAAAACACAAAACAGGAATCAACAAGTCTCACTGGGGAACAGTTCCCAAAGGTGAGTCGTAGAAGAAGCAAGATGCTCTTACGTCTTTTCTGTGAGAGCTGTGCGGCTGAAATGAAGAATCAGCTGATGAAGGGGGTCAGGCTTCGTCTCGGTCTCCTCTTCCTCTTCCTCCTCTTCCTCCAGGGCTTTCTACGGATTGGAGATAAAATGAATGGTAAGAAAAACCTTAGTATACGCTAAAGACAATATGCCATTAATGCCGATGGTACGTCTCAGTGTTAACGGGGGGGATGACTTACTGATAAGTCGTCGATCATCTTGTCCTCAAATGAGTAACCCTCAGTCTCTAACCAGTTGCGTTTGTAGGCGTCCAAGAACATGTTGGTTGCCCTGTGCCTGTGAGAGGAGAGGTCATTTAAGAGGGTTGCAATGGCTCATGTTAAGCCTTCAGATTTGTTTTTTTATAGATTTTTTTTTTTATTGAGTAGGAAGGGAATCATTACGCAGGGATGTTGTACAGGGGTGTCATCCTGAAACAGGCCACCACAGCCCTGCGACGCTGTTTAGACAGCAGCTTGTGCCACACCATTTTCTTTGACTTGTAGGGATGCTCCGTCTGAAGCAAGTAAAAATGTACAGTGAACAAATCCTTCAGGAGAGTATGTCCTCATTTCATTTCCAAAAGCTTTTCTAACAATTAGGCTGCGACGAGCGTAATGGTAAATAACATATCTGATTATTAACATATCTGATGACTAACCTGTTTTTTTGTTTTTAGCTGCTTGAATGTCATGATGTGTGGGCCCTGCCAGTCCAAGTTTTATGTTCTTCTGATAAGCCAGGGGCAGAAACTGATTTAAACTGGCATTCTCTACCTCCCATGCATTCTCATTCTCAGACTTGGAGGGGCCGATCAGGGCTGTTGATTCATCCCCTCCTCAGGGTTAATAAGCAAGTGATTCTCCAAGACTCTTTGTTCATTCTCTCATGACTCTCATGATGAACTGAACCTTCTTTGCGCCAAGAATAAATACTTAAAAGACTTTGCTGAGTGAAGCCTTATTTCAGATCTCACCCTATGTATTAGAATTTCCACCACACTAGCAACCAAATAACGCTGACACCTGTATACAGTCATGTGTGTTTGCTTGCAGAGCACTTGAGCTTGTGTCTTTACTCACCACCTCAATGTGGTAAAGGACAGCAGACACCTCTTGCACCCTTTTTACCACCTTCTCAGGGTCTTCAGCATCTTCAGCCTTTCCTGACATCTCCTTATAGAGAGACATTTGCCAGCGCATAGCTGGGTCCTCCACCTGAAACCAAAGGTCAAATACGTGTGTTAAGATATTTACAAGGGAATTTGTATATTTATTTTCTGCTCTGAAATGTAAAGAAAACAAATAAAAGGTCTACTCACCTTGCCTTGCAGATGCAGATTGTTGTGCAAGAACTCCCTCACCTCTTCATCCGTATCTTTCTACAAGGACATTCATTATTTATTCACTCAAGAAAATTATATTATTCAAAAAGTATTAAAAAAATAAACAACTGACATGACTATATATATATAAATCTAAAGCACTTGATTCAAAAAAACAATCTATAAATAGAAGAATTGTTTTCTGTTTTTTACAGATTTTCCATGTTGGGACAAAATACAGTCAGCAAGTTGGCTTCAGACACATCAAAGTACCAGTGAGTATCTGATCTTGGCGAGATTGATGAGCTCCTGGTCTGCAGGAGAGCACATATTGAGGCCGATAGGGAGCATCTTCTTTAATGCCGCTACGATAAGGGAGGTTTGCACAGAGTAGCGATCCCCCCGCCGCTTCTTCTTGGTACGCTCCTGCTCTGAGCCTCCAGACTAGAGAAAGATAAGAAAAGTTCAGACCGATCCCTTCACTGTTCGATAAACGAGCCCCTGCGCCTCACACATCCAACATTTCCTTTTCAGAAAACATTTGTGATCAGCGGCTTTTGATAATATTTAACAAAAAAGTAATAAAAGACTACTTCTATCACAAAAACATACCATGAAATGGATACGAGATGGCAAGAACCAATTGCCAAGTCACATTTTACGTAATATCAGAACATGCTGATAAAGTGAATCAATGACTATGTGAAAATAATTATTCATCAGCTGAAATTAGACACATCAACAACTACATTTGCTTAGAAATATCAACTTCTGGTGGGATTGCAGGTGCTGCACTGCTGCATCAGCAACAGTCGTTACACACAATGCAGCCTCACTGTTAGTAGAGCAGTGGCCAGACAGGGCACATCCTGTCCATTGGACAGCACACAGAACAGCACAAGTCTATGGGGTCAGCTCCATCGCCCTGGAGCTCTTCTCACACACTCTTGTCCTGAGACTGCCAAATGCTCATTACTGACTGTTGCCTGGCCTCACTGCAACCTCTCTGCCCTCAGTGCAGTGTATGTATGTGGCTAAACACTGCTCTTTGGGCAGAGAGAGGCATTGTGATGATCAGGTAACAGTAGCTTATCACGGTAATGCCCATCTGATAGCCAAGGAGATGAGGTTTTTGTATTTATCTAACAGCAACCATTAAAAACATCAAACAGTGATTATATCAATGATGATATACTCAATGATTTAACAATTTAATGGTATCATGAATTAGACATGGAGGGACGAGTCCAGTTAGTAAATATGATGACTGGTGGTGTCGAGTGAGCTTCCCCCGACATATGCTGCTGGACCAAGCTAATCTAACAGTGACAGTAAAGGATGGTGTGGTTGTTTTTTTTGGTGACAAGAGGTAGTGAAGACAAAGCAGATGATAATATTGAAAAGAGAAGAGTCCCCCAGCGCTGGAATCTTTTCCACAAAAGCTGAAAGAAATCCAAGCGTCAATAACATTTCAACATCACAGATGTCACAGTATTATGGGCTCCACAACGGTATCCAATAGGGACAATCTAAAGGCAAACTGTTTATTAATCAAAGAAAAGTAGGATGATGGTGCTCGGCTTCAGGAGTGCACACTCCAAATTACATACTGTACACAACTGCTTAACCGAGCGCCATGAAACCTCTCAGGCCACTACGATCTACAGCACAGAGCTTTCATCAAGCCGCTCCAGACCCCTACTCACACATATACAAACACACACATAAAAACACGGACGCACATCGCTAACACACGCACATTCACACTCAATATTACTTAAATACAATCACAAATACGTCCCGCTCAAAGAAAACATTAACTACATCTACATAATACAGCATTATTTCACCCATAGATATGCATTATTGTAACATTGCTATGCTATGACTATTTATTGTAATGACTATGCGTTTATAACCCTGTTTGTGTGTATGTATGTGTGTGAATATTGGGGTCTGTGTAAAAAGGGTGGTAGTCCATGGGAGAGCTTGATGAAATGCCTCCCAAAACTCAGGGTGCCATGCGATCAGCACAGCGCTCGTGCACAAACACAGTCTAACCTCTCCATCTCCGGCCTAGTGGCCCAGCGTCCAACCCCGACACAGGATATAAGGAGAAAACACAGTTAGCGACACACCTACTACTGCCTAAACACTATGTACTGCCACCTACATTGTCCTGGCAAAGGATGTTATTAGTTACGTAATAGCCTATTCCTCTAACATTTCTAGAAAATGATTAGTTTTTACCTGCCTGTTGTTATCCTCATCAACTTAAAGGAAAGTGAGGAAATAACAGCTGAGAATAGATCAAGAGGGATTTAAATTTAAATCGTCCCGCTTGGACTGGGTGGTGTTAGTGGAATATTCATTTTTGGAGTTTAGTTCCGTAATGTGTTACAGCTCAAGATATAAAGTAAGTGAGTATTACATCTAACTAGATAACCGGTTATGTTTTTCTTGGCCATTTGTGTGCTTGTCCACTCTCACCTTGGTCATCTTGCTTTTACTGTCAGCAGTCAGGAAGGACATGTTGTTGATCTCATTCATAACCACAAAGTTCTGCTCCTCTCTCTTAAAGTTCTGTAATAAATTACACAAGAAAAACGTTACATTAAAATGGAAAAAAAGAAAAGAAAAAAAAAATAGAAAAACAACATTAAACAAAGACTCACGTGGGATTTGGACCAGAAAATGAAGACCTCTCCCACCATCCTGAAAAGTTCCTCTGCATCTGGGTCTGGACAGGTCAACCACCTTGCCCTACAGACAAAGATGGCAATGGATTCACTCTTGATTAGCACTTGAATCAAAGTCTGTCACTCCTAGCTGAGAGTTGGGAAAGGCCTATCTTATTTTATTACAACTTACCAAACTGGGTTTATTTTGCTGACAATATTTTACGATCTTGTATAGGCTCTTTTGCTGTTGTCAAAATGAATCTGATCACATACATGTTTTTTTTTTTTTTTTTTAATATACCCAGAAACATTTTATAACATTGTATAATGATGACATTTAACTATTCTTTCTAATCTAGAATAACCACTCGGTAGATCAATATTCTTTTCAGGTTTTCTGTTTTTCTAGCTATAACTTAAATTTCATGAAGTCTGAAGCTTTGCCACAAGATACAGTACAAACTGGCCATGCTGGTGAAGCACTGGACACTGATACATCTTTTACAGTCAAAGATATGGTTTATGGAGTGGAGTCTCCACATTAAATATGTTAATAGTGTTTCCATCAAAGTCTTCTTAAAGAAGAACAATGGTCATTGATTGTAAGTCACTCAGGAGAATAGTTTCAACTAATCTTTTTAGCCGTATTACGAACAATATACAGCAATAATGCAACAGCAATAAAATGTTCTACACATTTATCAAGTTCAGTTACCTGTTATTGTCCACATAGCGGATGAGCAAGGGGTAGAGAGCATACAGGTCCCGACACAGCACAGCGAACTCATCTTTGATGGTCCCATCTTCGCTGTCCAGCTCCCCTTTGCCCTCCATGCGCAGTTGTTCCTCCTCGGCCACTACCTTCCCTGAGCGCTTCTTTAGCTTTTCCATGGTGGGGATGAAGTGGGATTTAAGCATCTCTGGTTTAGCCCTACTGACAATGGGCTGGGCAAACACTGGACAAAGGGTACACAGGAATCAACAGTCAACAGCATGAGTAAGAGTCAGTATTGTATTCTCAAAATATTGAGATGTACAAAATGTGAAAAAACGTAGTTGTCGAAACTCTACAATACATGCACTTCTTGCATAAAAAGCAAAAATCACTATGAAAGCATATTTAAGGAGTTTGCAAATCCAACATGGCAACATTTAGGATTCCAAATCAATATAATAAAGGATCATAAGGACTCTTATTTTGAAAAATAAAATGGGATTAGCTATGAAAACTGATGTGGCCTCTCACTTTTTTTAGTTACACCAATTGTACCAGCCATGGTTGTTGCTTGTCAGACAACTTTAGAGAGGTCCACTAGAGAACTTCACTACGGTGGCCAGAAAATGTCTCACATCACCTGAAAACCTATTGTGAAATTTCTTCTCACTTACCAGCCAATCTCTTCATCCAGGAGGCCTCATCTATACCCAGGTTGTTAACCACAATCTTCATGATGCTGCCCAGCAGCTTGTTAAGCTGCTCAGAGGTGACAGCAGTGCAGAGCTGGCCCTCCTGCTCGGGGAAATTATCTAGGCCCCTCTCCCACCAGCGTGGGAGGTAGTTACACAACATTGGCAGGGTGATCTCAATCACATGGGGCATTTCTGTGTAGCGAGCCCCAGACTCAGCCAGGTCATGGATCTCCTTCATCAGGACGTCCAGCTCTGGGATGTCAGTGCACAGCTCTTCCACATTGTTGGGAAGACCCAGAACTGAGAAGGGAGAGTAGACAGATGAAATAAAATGTATAGAAACAATTAATGATTAACTAATTCTAATAACTTGATGAATGTAAAGAAAACCCACTGGTTCTCTCTCTGGGAGTCTTGGTGGTGTAAACAGAAAACATGTTGAACTCATTCAGTTCTGGCTCAAGGAAGGCCACTGGCATTGCAGCTGCTAAGTGGGCCAAGCACTCGCCAAGAGCTGGTCGCTGTCTGTACAGGAGAAAAATACCACAAAATCTTGAAATATCAAAATAAAAAATGCATAATCAATCTTTGAAAACATGCATACACATTTTGTTTCCCGTTAAAGGCTCTTCAGGCAGTTTCTCATGTGAATCAAGGGTCTAGTTGTATGCTACAAACCTCTGATTTTGGACTACCACATTAAATCAACTTGACTTGATAATCAAGTCCCATATAAATGCAATTGTTGAAGGAAACGTTAGAAAGATCCAGAGATCTTTACTCACTTCTCGACATGTGGAGTCTTCACTGTGCCCAAAGAGTAGATACTGCACATTAAACGATAGCAGGATATTTGCAAATCGTCCACTGAGGGTGTAGAGAACAGAGGCTTTGCATTAGCTTTGAGTCAGTCCTTTGTGTCAATAAGTCAAGAGCCATAAAGGGCAGGGGATGAACCGCTAATTCAATGGAGAGAAGCACTTCACTCACACATGACGTCATCTCCAAACTGGTGCTGGGCGATGTGGTCGAACAGTGAAGTGAGGACTGGCAACAAGGCATTGGTGGTATAGTTGATGTTCTGGGACACACCCTTAACCTACATCAACGCACACACACATACACAAAATACAGAAATCAGCTGACAGGGAAGATTAACATGTTAAAACAGCACAGTATGGTGCGGTCTCGGACCTGGTTTCGACTGGACACTTTGCCCAGTTTCAGATTCTCAACCATCTTCTCAATGTCATCCGCAGCACTCTCAAAGAACTGCCGCAGGACCGCTTTAACAATCTCAGGGCCTGATTTCATAACGGTCCTTGAAAAAAAGGACACCAAAGAAAAGTCAAAAAAGAGACATCTCAGTTTGTTTCTATTACCTTTTTGCCTGGGGTTGTGCTGGAGATGTGATATGAATAGATTGAGAATTACCTGGCATCTAGTGATCGTGAGAGGATGTGCAGACAGTTCACCACTGCACCTGCATCTGTTCCTGAAAACAGCACAGCAAAGATGTGTTCTCAGAGCTGTCCTACTATACAAATCCACTTCAGAATAGAGGATATATTCAGAATTGAGGAGCTAATCTAAAAAGCACTAGATTAAAAACAGAAAACTGTAGATATAAATACAGAAACATTGACCAAACTCAAAATTACATTAAAACCATTGATTTTTATACATCATACCGGGACAAATTAAACAGGTAATTATAAAGTATTTCTGATTCTGATTCTGATTCTGAAACCATATATTGCTACACTGTGCTATAGTCTCTGTTAAAAGTTTTGCAGTTTGACTGCAGTGGTAGATCAGTTACAGAGGTGCACTTGACTATCATGTACAGTACTGTACCATGTGTTACTGGTGAGCCGAGCTGAAGGGTGCAGGCTCAGTGTGAAATGTTTCAGTGTCTAGCAACCACTGGTTACATAATAGTGACTGACTATTAGGGACACATGGTGATGAAGGAGGAGGAGAGAGGCTGAGAGCACTTCATGGAGCTTCAGTACAATGCTGTCCTACCTGACACCACTGGAGACATTCATGCTCAAATCAATGTCAGTTATGAGTGCCACTCTGATTGTAGGCTTCAAAAGCACAAAATACAACTTTACAAACACCCAGGGCCACATGTATGAACGATGTGGATGCACAAAAACAATGCATACTGCATTTCCCAAACACACACTGGTATTTATAAAAGAAAGTGCGGTGAGAATGTGCGCACTTCACTCATACGTCACACAGTGAGATGGCAAAAGTGTTTAAATAAACAGTTTTAGGCAACCCTTGTCTTTTGTGTAGGTTTATTCAATCATCTGCAGATGGACTCACAGCATCACACACGTATGTGTGAGGATAGCTGTGAGAGCCTGTTTTTTAGAGATAGCTGCGGGGGATACAATAAGGTTGACATGAAATATAAGATTATATAAGATTCGTTTAGGTTGTTTTCCAATTTGACTGATTGGGTTATTTGTGCTGTCTACACAGCGTTCCGTAAAATGTCAATCTTAGGCACATTAATTAAATTAAAGTATTTATGAGTGATGGATTGTGAAGCACTGTTTCAATATGAGCTCTATAAATTAATCATTGATCACCTCTGAGGTTTCTGATGTTTAATAATGATGATTAAGATATACCCGCAATGATAGTTTGCAGATACACGTGAAAAATGAATAGTACTGGCGCTATAAATAGCCAGAGCCGTGCATAACCGCTGTTCTGGTGCTGTTGGGAGAACCTCGCCGGTGCGTCACAGTCGGGTAAATTGCACTTCTCCTTTGTTGTTCTTCTCATTGACAGGTCTAGTGTGTGTGGGTGGTGGAGGGGTACAACTATCAATATGCAAACAAATGTTCAAGGGTGTTTCTACATCCATTTATGGCTAACCGTGGGAGTGAAAATTAGGCGCGTGGACATGTTCCTAGTTCCACAATGATGCATATTATGCATACTTCTGTCTTTGTGCGTACACAGCTTTAGTCATGATCTACACAGAGTTTTATGCATCTGGCCCCAGGTTGCAGAAAAGGCAAGCCAAGCAGAGGTTTAGCTCCAGACAGAGAAGCATTAGATAAGGAAAGAGAGAATGACAGTGTGGGAGGATAGAATCTGTGATACAATGCTGATAAGTGTATAAATGGGAAGGTAGGAAGGAAGAGGAAGCAAAAAAGATCTGGAGAAATAAGAAAAAGAAATTTGACAGGCAAACACAAACAAAAGCAACAGAGAGATGGTGACGGGGCAAAATGCCACCATGCAGATTCCTTACCAAAAAGAGCTACTCTGTGCCTCACCAAAGCAGCCAACTTACAGAAGATACTGAGGTAGGAGGAGAAAAGAGGAACGGGAGAGGGAGGGAGAACAGTGAGGGGAAAGAGGGCAAAATGTTTGAAGTGACAAAGAAAGCAAAAGGGAAATTGACTGGATATTGCACAGAAGGAGAGAGAGAGACATGGAAGAGGGAGAGGACCGACATGGTCACACAAACGTACTGCACAAAAGGAAAGGTAGGTGGGAAAGAGTTCAAGTCACATAATTCAGAGAACAAACCAGTCTTTTGAATAACTTGTTCTAAGCTTTCACTGCACATACCTTGCAATCATCTCCTTCTCCTTGTTGGAGGAATGCCCTCCACTACCCAAGACTTTAGCAGGAGTGGAGAGGAAGTAAAGGCAGTGATTCTTGAAGTACTGATTTACCAGTGGCAAAAGAATCTATAAAAAAAAAAAAAAAAAAAAAAGAGATTAGATGGTAGTGAACACACTATCATGCCATTAAACAGGCTCATGTCTTATTGTTCACTAAGGGCAGCAGGATGGTGTATAGGCAATAATCAAATACAGTAAGTGTATTTCACCAAGACTGAATCCCTACAAAGGTGATGTTCTTTTACTATTCATGACCTCTGACTTCCCTGTAGAGGCAGACAAGCAAAATGAGAGCTCACCTTGGCAAAGAATTTGATCTCTTGTTCATGTGGTGACTTCTCCACTCTACCACTGCTAACTACCGCCTCTGTTGAAGGGGAAATAAATACAAGTCAGCTCTCAGTCAAAAGGATCATGTTGGAGTAAGCGGTACGCAATAAAGTGGTACACCCGTGAGAAGTCTCTCAAAGCACGCAGTACCAAGATGAGCGATGAACTCCTGGGCGATGTCCATCCATTTAAGAAGCTTCTGGAGGAAGCCGTAAGCAAAACGCTTCTCAATGGAGGAAATGTCCTGCTCCATGTCCTTCAGTCCCCTGGGGATGGAGAGAAGAGGGAGTCAAAATAACATGAAAAGAGACAGAAACACAGACAGAACTGGGTCATTCTTGTAATGCAGGAACACTTCTGTCCCCATGAATAACTTCCTCATATTTCCTTTAAATGCGTCAAATATTTATAGCAAAGGTCTTAAATCATAAAGGTCTTCTGTATCACATAAACAGAATAATGCACATAAAAAGACATTTATTTTTTGGACCATTTTCAACTTAGCTCAACATTTTCCACCCTGTGTCAGGGTCTATAAACCAAAACAAATGAATCCACCCATTATTATTATTAGATTGGATTATTATATACAAGTACCAGAAGAAACACTAATCTTTTTTTGAATGATTTCTATTTTTTTTTTTTGGGGGGGGGGGGGCATTTCTGCCTTTATTGGATAGGAAAGCTGAAAGGTATGAAAGAGGAGAGAGAGGGGGGGAAGACATGCAGGAAAACCATCAGAGGTCAGATTCGAACCCTGGACCTTCTGCGTCGAGTAACAATCCTCTGCACATGTGCGCCCACGCTACCAACTGAGCTAACCGGCCACAGAAACACTAATCTTAAACTAAAAAGGTAAAAACCTCCTGCTTACCTTGTCACAGCATATCCATTAAGCTGGAGGAACTTGAGCAGGTCCTGGGCCTTCTCCCTGTCCCTGGCCTTCTCCTTAGCCGTCAGGGTGTCATAAGGCACAAGCAAAGGATGGGTGCCACCGCCTAACAGAATGCATTTTTGGACTCAGACTGCAACCACCACTTAAAAGAAACATCTCAGATGTGAATGTGTAATAGAAAACCCCTCTTACCTTTGGATTGTAGCTCCAGCTTCTTCTTCCTGCCCCAGGTGTTGTGATAGTTCTCAGCTAGCTGCTCGGCCATGGACTGCACGGTGAGGGTAAGAAAATTAAAATCGTCAGGCTCCTGATAAATGTCTCACCAAAATATGAGGCCCCCCAGTGCTGTGAGGGAAAGATACATACCTGCAGCTCTCTGGACAGGGCCATTCCTGTGATATCTATTGGCTGAGGGTTGTAGCCGTGACTTGGATCGTAAGTGGCCTGAAAACAGAAAGCACATACAGAGGAGTGGTTCTCCATGTGAGGTTTAGGGACCTCTAGAAGA
The DNA here is from genome assembly GCA_023566125.1 of Zingel zingel. Lineage (NCBI taxonomy): Eukaryota > Metazoa > Chordata > Actinopteri > Perciformes > Percidae > Zingel > Zingel zingel. The sequence goes on along the minus strand of CM042316.1, from coordinate 36,891,831 downwards.
TTCCAGAAAATGTTTAATTTTTTTCCTTTTTTAACACCCATTGTACACTTAAGTGCAGAATGTTTATGAATAATGATATCAATGGGTCACAACAAGTAGGCTTGTTTATTTTCACCCTCTTTTTTTAGTCCTGGAAGGACAGCTGAGTTTGATATTATCACATTATTGCCATATTAAATAATATTATTAGGTTTGATAATAGCGGTCAAGATAGATGAGTCTTGACCAGTAAGAAATCCATTATTGCTTTTGTGTCCTAATATTTTCTCTCTCTGTTACCTGAGCAGTTTGGGAGATCTTGCGTGTGGCCGTCTTCTTGTCTACTTCCACCTCCCCGTCCCTAGCTTTATCCAAGGTCCACTCCCAGGCCAACATGGCTTTGATGGATTCTTTGATGGGCCAACGATAAATCTCCTTGTCCTGAGAAACAGAGAGAAGAGGATTTCAAAATAAACAGGGAGCCTCTAAACACTACACTGTAGCCTATTTAGAATGTCTGCAGATCTTAAAACACATGGTATTAGAGGTGACAAGTTCTTAGGTTTAATCAGATCTGGAAGCAAATTTGGGCCAATAATTAAGCTTAGTTAAAGTTTGGTACCTGTGTGCAGATTATCAGGATTCAGACTAGACAGAATCATTACCTTTTCAGAGAAGGTTTTGTATGGCCGGAGCATGGGGTGAGTCTTAGCATTTTCATCCAACACCTCTCCGTAGGTCCAGTTGTTCTGAATCTATACAAAAATAAAATAAATACAAAGGTACATATGCTTTCAAATAACAAATAAGGACTATATTTATATTTGATGATTTACATTTTTCATTACTGACCTTTTCAAAGGCCCATCTGTCATGAGTGTGCTCTGCATACTTGTTCATGAAGGCATCCAGCCTCTCTGGTATGATTGTGCTGTGAATAAATGAGCTCATATTTAGTTACGAGTTTATGAATACCATTTACTATTAATTAAACTTTAGTTGTAGTAACCTGAACATTACGCTTAGACATTACACTGCAGTTCCCTGTTAGTGCTTAGGACGTGTCACCTCACGTCACCTTCGCTGTAGTCTAGAATCGCCAGACCCTAGACCTATCTCCACACCGTTGTGGAATAAGGTCTGGCTCTACCACACATACATTCCAAGAAATAAAAAACACTCTGGGTTGTTTGCATTTCTTTAAACCAATCACAATCATCTTGGGCGGCGCTAAGTTCCAGACGCAGCGACGGTGCCTCTGCAAAATATTCTCGGGAAGGAACATGTTTTGGTGGACCTTTTGCATCCCCACAAAAAAACACCACATTATATATTAACTGAAGTTAACTGTTGACACAATACAGTAACGTGAGCTATTTAAACTAGTTGCAGACATGGTAAAACGTGATTGACTCATACCTGTGTATCATTGTGTGTACTTCGTCCATAGCAATTCAGTGAATCAATTTCAAAACGTCCCAGTTAGATGGTAAATGCCGTAAACATAATTCTTGTAAATCAATTATTCCCCAAAAGATCCAAGCAGGCCTGCCTTGCTGCGTGATCAACATTTTTAAATTTTCCATTTTCAGCGTGTAGCTTGCTAGCTCAAACGTTGTCGTCGTTTCCTGAATCGAATAAAGTTTGAGAACGGCAACACACAGAGAGCGGAAGGATAGTGACATCTGGCGGAACATCCTGGAAATGTTGATCCAGACTACCTTCACAGTAACTGTTTTTAAAAAAAATTATTATTAAAAATGAGATAACGAGTTCAAATTAAATGTACTGTATGTTTTGCTGTTACATATACAGCATCATTGTGCATTAAAGAGCATTAAACACGTTTTTTTTTTTTTTTTTTTCAGTAGACCACTGTGAACTATTTATGTACTCTCTTGTATTTTTCTGCTCACTTGGTGGTCTCCACTGGTTTGGGGTCAAAGTTGCCTTCAGCATCCACAGAGGCCTTCTTCTCAGTGTGAGAGGAGTAGGTGGCATCCACATAGTCAGGCGGAATGGCTCCAGCTATAGCACAGAGGCAGGGCATGGCGATCTTGAAGAGTTCTAAATCATATTTCTAGAGTTCGGATGACATCAGAGAAGTCACGTTGATAATGACATGAGCTTCAAACCTGCGTAATCAAACAGTACATACACTGTGGTGAACGCCAAGACATTCCTCTCTTACCTTGTGCGCCAAAGATTCAAAGATTCCCCAAAAGAGTTTACGAGTAAGATGTAGCTCCTCCTCTGAGGTCACCCCGAAATTAGCCCACCCATTAGGCAAGCAGTAGTACTTCCAACAGCGCTCATAGTGATTGGTCAACAGCTGAAACAATGAAAATCACAGATGGAAATACAAAGGAAGACATATTTTAATATTTGGTATTCGCAAGTAAACTATTCACTGGTAATTACTGTTTCTAACAAATGTAGGCAAATGCAATTATCACTGTAATGTAATCCACGTGTTGGTAATGCACACATTTCTGTGTTTGAACTGATTGCACTTTAAACACAGATTGGGTAGATTGGGTGTCGGTGTTTCTTTTTACTTTATTCTAGTCCATACAACTTTTCCATTGTTTGAGACTAAAATAAAAATAAAACAAATACAATAAAAAGAAATAGCAGGCAAACCTTGAGGGGCATCTTTGCATATTCGTTGAGGATGGGCACATCAAATACCAGCCGCCTAAGCAGATGCTGCAGCATGGAGGGTCGAAGGTATCTGTGAATGTCATAAAAATGCTTTATGAGAAATGTCATGTAGCAGTTTCAAATGGGATATTGTTTCTTTCGGGCTTCTATATAATTGAGTAAATATGTTGCAAATAAAAGAAAAAAATAATCAATTTATCATAATAATCATTCAGATGCCCAATTATCATTCACACGTTACTAAATAGAGAGATTGGGATTAGTACTGACTTGCAGAGCGACATGAGGCACTCCTCAATGACGTCCCTCTGAGCCTTGGTGAGGGCTCGGCCGCGGGACAAGCGATAGATGGTGTGGAGCATGGAGTCTATCATGATGGCCCGGTGTTCTGTCCCAGCAAACAACGGAGCACACTTGGTGAGCAGAGGCAGAACAGCCGAACAGAGGTAGCGGTTCAGTGCCAAGGCCATTTCAGTCGTACTGAATGCCACCTATAATCAGAGAGAAAGATAGAAAAAAAAACTATTTGTACTGAGTGCAATACTTTGGAGACATGTGGATAGTGACCCACACCAACAGACAGATTTCTGGAGTTGACAGAAGTGGAATTTCTCTTGCTCTTTTACGTCTGTCTTTTCCTACTCACCGTGTCCAGAGAGGCTGCGGCTCTCATGTCAGGCAGGAAACCAACCTCCAGCACATGAAGCAAGAAGTCCTGGTTGTCAATACCATACACTCTGTCAAGGAACAGCACCATAGAGGCCTTGTGGTCCGGGACGAAACTGGCTGACATCTTAGGCTCAATAATCTGACTATCTGTGGTGGTTTGGACAGAATAAATTATAGATGCAGGGTGTTGCCAAAATATGCCCAATTTATACTGTACACTTACACAGTGTGTCCATGCATGATTCCGTCTTAGTAACTAACCTTTGCCGAAGGCAGGAATCTGCACGGATAAGCTGATGACTCCCACCAGGTCCTCTATGGGCACAAGAGACCTAAGGATGGCCCTGATTCTTAGAGCTTCACCCTTGCCTGCTTGGATCAGCTGTAGAAACATTTAAGACATGTATGAGATGTATGTATCCACCACATACTGAGCCAACGTGCCTGGTGGCTTAAGAGCAATCATTGTTGAGAAAAGCCGTTCTACTCACATGCATCTCAGGGGCACAGCGACCCAGCAGATCGATGAGGGCCGAGTAGAAGGACATGATGGCATTTCCTAGATGTACACGGTTCTCCTCGTGCTGTTCCTCACCACCAAACCTGCCAATCAAGAAAGTCTTAATAACCGATTTTGCCGAGCATAGCTTTCAAAGCAAACAAGACAATAGACACCATGTCCATTATTTCATTTTTCTAGAGTGTTATTTGTCAAGTCTTGATCCAATGTTGTAAATACAAACACACCTACGGCGCCAACACTTACATGAAGCGTCTGTCTTTTTTGACAGTGGGTCCATCCCTTGCTGGATCCTCTGAGATCTTGATGGCCTCCTCCATGGCAGCCAGCAGACCATTCCCGCCCTCTCCTCTCAGGGCCGGGCCGAAGCACTCGGGCCGACGGATGAGCAGACGCACCACAACATTGGCGTTCTCCTCCACGCTCTCTCCTGTGAGGAGCAGGTGAGCAAACGTCAGTGACCGTAACCCACAACTCAAAACCACAAATGTAATCATTAAATGGAGGGTGCAGACCGTTAACAAAGACAGCAAAGCGGAGGAAATCCAGGTATCTCTCTCCTCCGCAGGGGTTCCAGCCGATGTCAGGGTAGCCCTTAGAAAGGAGCATTGGACACATCTGCAGACCGCAGCCCGCCAGGTATGTTACCACCTACATCACCACGCATGAAAGGAGACACCATGAGAGATTATAAGATAACAAGTCCACTGTAGCCGTTCATGTGTTTTTCGTTCTTATTTTTTTTTCCTCCTACCATTTCCAGGTCCTGCTCTTGTAGAGCCAAGGCCAGCTCATTGTTGTCGATGCAAGAAGCCGCAGCTACATCCAGAGGTGTGGACCCACGCATGCCTGCAAATGTAAAATAATAATTCTGCATTTGTTTGTTCTTTGCGTAATACTACACAGGCTCATACATAAATGTCTTATTTTCAGTGGATTTTTCATTTGTTTTTTGTTACTTTATTTAACATGATAGTAGAAGGTGCACTATGTAGATGCTGCTATTGAACTGAGGCACGCATATCAGACATTTCAGTCTACAGGAAAGTAGTCATTTTATTTTACTGTAATTGTTTTAGTATTATTCTAACTTTAAATGTTCTGTGTTTGACTGTTCAATGTTCCATGCTTATTAAAAGAAAAACATTTGCTGGCAATTCATATCTATATTCTCATCCTTGCATAAGAATATAGAGCAGTTTGCGTCTCATGTTATAATGCTCCATGTAGGGCTGGGCGATATGGAAAAAAAATCAAATATCACGATATTTTTTACCAAATACCTCGATATCGATACCGCAACAATATTGGAGTGTTGACTATTGGTGCTTTCACAAAATATTTACACAATGATATTTTTGATAAATAATTATCAGTAATGTGGAAATAATGACTAAGTGGGTAAAGGCAAATAACAGTTACAGTTACAACAGTCTGGTAAGATCTGAAAATGACATCACTTTACTGTAATGCAGCCTTTAAAACCAGGAAAAGACAACACTTATGTCAGATTACGATATTATGATATCCAAAATCTAAGACGATATCTAGTCTCATATCACGATATCGATATAATATTGATATATTGCTCAGCTCTAGCTCCATGACATGTTTTATCTGTTACACAGTGAATATTGAACTTTAGCTAAACATTTTTTTTAAATCGCATCTCAAATCCTAATCACAATATCTGGCAGAAAAATTGCAATTAGATTATTTCCCCAAATCGTTCAGCCCTACTGTACAGCGAATAGCATGATAGGGGACTGACACTGACCCAAGCCAATGCCACTGTTTTGTAGCAGGTAGCTCAGATGGTCAAACATGGAGCGCTGGTTCTGTCGGCTGATACGACAGAAGTAACACAGGAAACGACAGCAGTTGGTCACCATTTGGGGGAATCGAATCTCCTGGAGAGAAAAGGGGAAAAGATACATTCTGTCTACCTTGGGGCTGGAAGGCGTACACTCCAACAATGATATTAGACAAACAGAAATTCATCACAAGTTACCTTCGAGTCTCCTCCTCCGCCCAACACATTGACCATGACTTCCATGACAGTCTCATGCATACCAAGAGCTCTCATCAGATTGGGGTGTTGGTAGAACACCTTGTTGTTCATGATGTTCCTGAAAGAATTAGAAAAAATACATTAGCCAGATTCACTGGTTAAGCTGACATTGGAAAACAACTGCAGACTGAGATTACAGGGCTGGCTAAGCCTGAAGCTTTTCACAAAAATATATCACTAAAGGAAAAATACAAAATAATAATATCAAGATTTTGATATCAATATCACGCCCCATCTTTATCACAACTACAGCTGCTAGGGAGTACATATCCCCTCCCCCACACTGACCCAATGCTCTGGATCATGAGCCTCTCCTCTTCTGGGCCCATCTGGACAATAAGCAGCGAACGTATCTGTCCCAAACACTCAAGTAGGTCCATGGTGTCCTGAACAGACACAGCATTGATGGCGTAGGCTTTGGGCAGCGCTCGGATCAGCTCCCCAAGGCCGTCATACTGCCTGTGGAGCAGGCTGAACATCATACGGACAAGCTCAGGGTTCTGAATGAACGACTCCTGGGCCCAGTGGATCATGGTGTGGGAGATCAGTTCCTGAAGGGAGTCTTGGTGAAGTGGACACAGAGAGGGACAGTATGTCTGTTATGTCATATCACGTGTTCGATGGTTATGGATTTAAAAAGGCAGATTTAGCTATTTTTTGGAGTCAAGTTGTCCAATTATTCCTACAATTCCTACAATTATCTAACAGGTTATTTGACTGTTACTCTTACTGGGTTTTGGATCCTCCTCGACCTCTGGCTTCTCCTCATCCTCCTTCTTGCGCAAGCTCTTGATCTTATCCACCAGACTGATGAGTCTGCCTCTCAGTGAGGAGTCCACCTCTTCCTCCTGTGCCTCCTCCTCAATATGTATACCTGTGTTTAAAATGGGAAAAAAGAGCCCAAAATACTTGACAAAAGTAATTCACATCAGCAGAGTACAAAAACACACAGCATCTTTGAGAACTTCTCACCACAGTGAAGCAGGAGGTCATTGTGGAACTCTACCAGGCTGTCCCGCACCGCCTCAGGCACCGGACTCAACTCCTCCTCCGAACTGTGCTTAAAATTGGTCAGCAAAAGGACCTTGAAGGGGAATACAGTAAGACAACCCCATCAGCATATGTCATTATCTTCTTGTTTGGTCTGAGGCATTTTATACATTTCTAGGGGTTCCTTTGAAAACAAAGCTTCTTATCAGATCTCAAAAACCAACCTCCAGAATTTCTGAGACAAGCCCATCTTAACGTCAGTTTTCACTGTTCTTAGAAATAAAATGTCAATGTATAACTCAAGGGACAAATATTATCCAAATTTAATTTAAAATGTATACCCCATAGTACATATTTAATTGTATTTCTGGTTTAAAAAACCACCGTACCTGGTCCTGGGGTGGTGAACGGAACTCGCGGGTCTTGCGTGCAGTCTCAGCAGCCGACATAGTGAAGGCTCTCATTAACAGGTTGTAGCGAACGCGCTGGTTTTTCTGAACACTATTGACAAAGCTGTCTGAATAGGCCACAATGCCTTCCACTCTGTGTCGCAGCTCGCAGTCGCAGAAGTACTGCAGGAGTGTGCACATCTGAAAGAGATAATACGAAAAAGTGTTGTAGATGTGTAATATGTACAAATGTAACATATTTTAAGAATATGAATTCTGTACAGATGCATACAGATGAATGGGATACATTGTTTAGTTATAAAATATAATGACCTGCAGTTTGACAGACTCTGGTAGCTTCATCTGGAGTAATCCCTCTTCCAGACCATCCTCCTCTTCTTTCACTTCCGCCTCCATTACCTCTGCCTCCTTCTCCTTCTCCTCCTCCTCCTCCTTCTCTCCTTCCACTTTTCCTTCTTTGGCCTCTTCCTTCTCCTTCTCCTCCTGTTCTCCTTCCTCCTTAGGCTCTCCATCTAAATCTTGCAGCTCCTCCTCTCCCTCATCACCAACCCCTTCGTCCTCAAGCTCAGCCTCAGTTTCCTCCTCCTCCTTTGCTTCCTCAGTTATTTCAGCAGCTCCACCCTCCTCAGCTTTCTCTCCCTCTTCCTCCTCCTCCTCCACCTCCTCCTTTCCACTGAAAACATTTGGATCGATCATCTTGAGGATGTGCTTGGTGTCCTCATCGTTGAAGATGCCCATCATGAGCAATGTACTGATCAGCTTCAGGATTGGGACAAAGTGGAACTCCACACTGCCTCCTACAGGATCGCGCATAGCCTGGCTACCATCCAGCACAGCCTCTGTTAACATGCTAATCGCCCTGGTCTTCAGCTCCTGTGGGTGGAATGATAAAAATAAGCAAAAGGCAACTAAAATGTCATTACATTTTTCCAATGCAACCTGTCTCTTGTCTCTTACCTGCAGGGGGAAAACAGGACTAAGGGTGTACAAGTCAGGGTCTGTGCCGACAAAGTTGATGGATGAGAAATGCAGTTTGGGCCGTAAGCAGGTGGTCAGGCCAACACCGGGGAGGGAATGGGCCTTTTTTGCATCAGGATAGAGGTGGATGCTGAGAGTCTCTGTAGTCATGGGGACGATAAACTCCCTGTTGGTGCCCAGACGCGCTCGTTTGGCAGACTCTAGGTGAATGCTGATGAGCAGGTCGTAGTAGCCGCTGCGGAGAGGTCCAGGCAGGTAGGTGTTCTCAATGGCATAGAAAAGCTGGGATTCATCCACATGGCTGCACAGAGCATGAGCCACTCGGTTATTGCCAAGTGCGCACACAGCGCAGTAGAGCATGAGGGTGTGGTAGTGGAACTTCATCAGATCCTGACGCTCCGACAGCTCCAGGATGTCAATACACCTGAGAAACAAAGACAGACTCAAAGATCAAAACTGACCAGGTAACATGACTGAGCAATTATCATAACCCTGAAAAAAGAATTGTTACAACTGCAGGTAAATCCATGAATATAAATTCTCCGGATTCACAGGATCACAGGATTATTGTGATAAAATGTAGTTTACAGTATCTGCAGATGGCCTCCTGGGGATACGGGTCTCTGACCTGTTCTCCTCTGGGATGTGCAGAGCCATCATGATAAGAGGTTCAGTACACTCCACCATCCAGCCCAACCTCTCACTCACTCTGCCCACCTCCGGGTTGAGAAAGTGATTGGGCATACGACTCCAGATAACTGGGGTCAGCATCTGGACATCCAGCCTGGGAGGGCACTGGGGGACCGGGTTCTTACGCTCACTGCGGAACATGGCTGCCGAGATGGGCATGATGTTCTGAGAGGGAGAAAGAGCAAATGGGTAGGAGATAAAAACAATGAGACTTGAAAAGGGAGAAAATAATGGGTCTAACAAGAAACGTACAATTAGGCAAGCACACAATTAAAAGAATGGGGCTTTTTATACAGCAGATGTGTATGAGATGCAGGTTCAACCCATGTTAGACCAATTATGATGAGACAGCTGTCACTGGTTAATCTCTAGTTAGCAGAGACTCTAGTCAGCAGTGTAGATCCATACACTTTACTGATAAACCTTATACAAGTTTTGATGTCAATCGGAATGGAGTATGAGAGGAAGTAGGCATGAAGAACATTTTAAGCAGAATAGTTGGAGAAGTTGAAAAAGTGACTTTCAAAAAAATGTGTACTTCAGTGTGTAAGCAAAAGTAGTTTCTGACCTTGAGTTTTCCCAGCTCCAACTGCACCAAGTTCTGATTGGAGGGCTGAACGAAGACGGCAGGGAACAGCTTGGTATTGGGCTCCACCTGAAATAAAAAACCTCTGGTTTAACAGCTCCACAGTGTAACATAACTCATCCAACTCATCTGAAGTCAAGTTGGAAAAACACAGATACAAATACACACACACAACCTACTGTATACTGTGTAGCCTTTCCTAACCTGGTAAAATGTGTTAATCTCCTTTCCATTGGCTGTAAAGGTCATCAGACCTGTTGCCAGGTCGACCAAGCAGCCAACCACCATGTCCTCCTGGCTGAAGCGGGTCTGCTGATTGCTGACCAGGTCCCCTCCCCACACCATGTAACAGTTACTGTGTTTCATACTGCAGAGAAATCAAACACACTGCTTTGTTAAAACTCAAGTCATTCTTCATGTCTATTATATGGCAGCTGACACATTTTACAGTTGATCCCAGGTGCTTTACAGCACAGAGACACAATAGCAAAACAAAGGGGAGAATAAAGAAAATGGAAAATAACACACAGACAAACAACTCTTACTAAGTTAACTTCTGACATTTTTTTCTCATTAGGTTGGAAAAAGATCTGAGGATTTTATGTCCTGGAGACAAGGTAAGTAGGTGCTGTCAGTACACCAGTAGAAAGAGACGTTGTATTTTTGGATAATGTAGCATAAAGAAAACATAAATGAGGGAAAAGAAAGGGGCCCAAGTATTCAACCTTGGGGGACACCACAAGATATGAAAGACAGTTATCAAGTTCCTTAATGATTAATGAATTCTGTTACTTAGTCATGATTAGGTATCTCTAAGAGACAGTTACATCCCCAGATATTTACAACTTAGCAGTGTTATTTGTCACTGCTGTTCATCCTTACTGCCACCAGCGTGTGAAACAGCTAGCCTAAATCACATTACTTACATTTTAAACCAAGAATGAATAAGAATAGAATACCATTCAAATGTGGGAAAGACTAACCTGTCATGTATGTTGCCTTTGTCATCTCCCACAGTAACAGTGACAGTGCGGACTTTGGAGAGGTCAAAGGTTGGATCATACTGGTGGTAATCAGGAGTGACCCAGCCAACCCACACACCAGAAGGCTCCTGCCCAGCAAAGATCCTCACAGAATAGTAATACTGAAAATAGAAAAAGAAAAAAGACTGTTACAAGAAAAAAAAAGTACAATTGGAATATCTAGTTACACTAACTTAAATAATGTAGTATGATGTAACCTAATATACAGTCCCAATGAGCAGGATTAGCAAATTGTCAGCCTAAACCATGGACTTTGCACATACTGTAGGGATATTTTAACATGTGCTGTAAATCTAGCATGAGCAAATGATAATGATTAGCTCACAGTGGTGGTATTCAGGATGGTGTCAGGGTCATCTCTGTCATCTGGGACCACATCTTCCACCAAACGTGGCACCGTTGGAGGGGCAGGAGGAGGGGAGAGAGGTGTCATGGCAACCTTCTTGGCCTTTGAGAAGAATCTAATGTGCACAGAAGATAATCGTAAGGGTGCACTAGACAACTTTACTCATTGCTACATTAAATTGAAGTCATTTTTGAAAAACTAATTAAAAAAACAAACACATAATGTAACATCAATGAACTGCATGTAGCACAATCAATTGCAAATGTCTATGAAAACAAATAAAAACAAAACAAAGGGACACAAGAGGAAAACTGTCTATTGTTGAGATGAGTCAAGCTGTTGTTGGAGGGTGGACTCATGTGATGCTGTTTAGGAGACCGTTTGTAATTTGATATTACGTTTTTAATAGCAAACTGAGCAACTCCACAGTCTTAGTCTTTTTTTATACCGAGAAGATGGATTAATTATTCCCATACTAATCTGCACCTTTAATACTAAGATTGTTACTCTTTTCTAAAAAGACACCACCTGCCACACTTACCCTTTTTTCTTTCCCTTTTCTGACATTGTGTCCTTCTCATTTTCCATAGAGATCTCCTTAGGTACAGATGGCTCCTTCTTTTCATCATCCTGCTCCTTGCGGCCGGCAGACTTCTTCAGAACTTCAAACTCTGAGTCGGGCTCCACCACTACCACATCCTCCTCGGGTATGGTGAGGGAACGTGTGAGAGGGGTTGTGCCTGCCGTGATCTTGAAAGTCTCATGAAACTGGACGGGCATGCTAAGTCTGAGGAACATCATATCAGTATTGGCGTTCTGCGAGCCAAACGTCTTATGGGTCAGTTTTAGACAGGGGGCGCTGTCCACAGTCCCATCCACACGGGAGACCTGTGAGATAACATGTTTCAAGATAAATAAATAATATGGCTTTAAAGTTCTAGCTTCATTAAACATAGAACGTGTCACTGAGTAATTACCTCAATATGATTGTGTTCGTTGGGTACAGGCACAAACTGGGGCAAACTTTTACTGAACCACATGGTAATGTCTCGCTTCATATTGATGGCAAAAGGTTCAAATCCTTCCTGAAGGCCACAGATGGCAAAGAATCGCAGGCTGCTCACATTTTGCCCAAGATTAATCCTTCCAACCTGGGACAGGCCCAGGGCGCACACTGGTATGAAACCTAAGGGGTAAAACCACAAGAATGTTATTGGCAAAATCATTTTTCAATTGCTTTAAAGTTGTGCTAATATCTTATATAAACTGTGAACGAGTTATGCCAAACAAGGTTTATGTCAAGAGATACTTCCTTTCGGTTACTGCTACTTATGCTGATCACAGAAGGTAAAATGACTCTTACCTTCCCCAATTTCAATGTCTTTGAACGCCATGTCCGAGCCTGAGTCACTGATCAACATTTCTCCGTTGAGTGTGAACATGATGTTCATATCAGTCAGGTCAATCATACAACCAACTACATCACCAGACTGCCACTGGCGACCGAAGGGTTCATTGCCAACATGCCATCTTTGAGCCTGGAAATAGTTACAATAATTACATTATCTATACAATACTACTTCCAATTTCCATTCAAAAGATAAAAACAGAGACAGCATTGTCAGGTGTGCTCTTGTAATCTTTTCTGACTACTTAGACTTGGTTTCATGTCTATTTCCATCATTGAAGTGGTTTATTTACAAGCCCCACTTACAATTTAAGGCACATCACATCTCAAAGTGTCTTCAAAATTCTGCATTTTTATTAGTGGGCAAAACTAAAGAGTGCATTTACTGGAAAGGATCCAAATTGTATTTGTACATATTAAAAAGGTTTTGGAAAGAAATGTACACAGCTTATGACCTATTTCGACATGGTATAATTTAAAACCTTACGATACCAGTACCAATGGAGTACTTCATTTTAAACCTTTTTTCTTTCTATTTCATTTAATACCCATCATGTGAACGGAAGTGTCTGAATGGCTGAACTGCCAAGTCCGTCAAATACATTGTGCTCAACTTCACCACACCACAGACTGTATGGGTTGTAGCTAACAATCCCATGTTGCATTACATCGAGGTGGCTGCGAGCAAAACTACACAAATAGTCTAGGTACAAAAAAGTAAGATGCAGGTATCATTTGACTGGAGAAGTTTCAATACTACTCGGTATTTTGGTCGATACCTTAAAAAGGTATTGAGTACCAATACCCAGCCTTAATTGATAAGCACTTGATTTTCCCAGTCAAAACTTGATTGCATCAGAATGACGCTGATTTAACTAAGGTGAACCAAAGATGCAGACTGACCTTATTGCCGTTAAAGACATAGGCCAGTTCATCTGCTCCCAGTTCAGTGTCAGAGCGGACACTCGGACGGGCCCAGCCCACTCTCATCTCCCCCGTGGTTACAGCCTCAAACTCAAAGTACCACTTCCCTTGGGTGATAGCGTACGACTTCTCTGCCCTGAAGATTCGTACCTTATCCCCACGGGTGTTCTCGAGGCCATGGCCAGCTGCAGGCAAAGAGAGAAAAAAATGACAAATAAAGATTAAGAAGTATAAAGACATTGGATTGGATATTCTGCATTTAATCAACAAATGTTGCCTTGATGTATGCGGACTTACTGCTCTCCTGATCTGGAGGCTCAATGTTGTAGCCATAGCCAATGAGGGTGCGGACAGCATTATTAACACTGTCCCGGTTGGTTTTCTTAGTTCTCTCGTCCAGCAGGTTGTAAGGTACCAGACGAGGGTTTCGCTTATTCAAGATGTCCTGAGAAGCGTAACAGAATACGACTTGATATTTAAATAAAAAAAATAAAAAAGGGGTGACCAGTTGTACATCTTATTTGCAAAAAAATCATTAAAACTTTGGAATTGCACCAGGGCTTAGCCTAAATTGGATTATACCTTTGTGTAAATGGACATGGTCTCAAGATAGATCATTTGGTTAATAAAAGATTTATTATGAATTGGAAATGGATACCTGCACAATACTGTAGGTCCATCCTTGTCGTACCCGGTCCCTTGCCCAAACGTTATGCCCATTTTCTGCCAGTTTTTCCACAAGCTGGTTCTGATTTGGTGTCAGTTTGACATGGCTGAGGTCAAGGGGGGCAGGCTTGTATGCATTGGTCATCACATAGCTAGAGGACAGACAGAAGCTTATATTGAGATATTCTTAAAAGATAATGTAGGCAGTTAGTTTATACAGCCAGAAATATCTTTGTCGCCATACGTCTTGGGCAGCTTGATCTTCTTGAGATTCTCCTCTGCTTTCTCGTCACCCATACCAACATGGCAACCCAGCGCCAGGAGAGTCCTGTGGGTTAATGACACAGGCATCAACAATCACATCCAAGGACATTAAAACCTCACTACCCTCTTACCCTCACATCTCTCAAACTGACACCTCTACAGAACCTTCATTACAAACTCACTTGAGAGTCTCGCCAGACATTTGCAGGTTGTAGTTCCTCTCTGGTTCAGGGAGACTCTGGAAGTCCACTAGACACGGATGGAGTTTCTTGTTGTCATCCCTGAACTGTGGAGGAAGATGACAGTAGGTTACTCACTAGTAAAAAAAAAAAAAATCACCAATTAAGTTATGCTTTGTTTGCCTCAACAATCCCTTTCCTACACCAAGATTTATTTTAACCTAAAAAGGGGGTGAATTCTCTGAGATATTTGAATCATTTGTTCTCATTCTGTTTGTTATAACTGAAGACACTTATCAATAAAGATCTTAATTATGCTGGAATTTAAGGAGATAACATAAGTCCCTTTAAAAAAAAAAAAAAAAAGATAAGTCACATATTGGGCCAATATTAAACAATGAACTACAGTCTAATTGCTATTGTAAAATTAATACATACAGTAGCATTTTGAAATATTGCTCTCACATTATTGAAGAGCTCCAAATCCTTTAAATCTGAGGTTGTCAAATCAAAACTCCCATACTGTTGCATCTGTATTGCAGTGCTGCCTCCATACTCACACTCCCATAGGTCCAGCCCTGCTCGATACGCGTGACAGCCCAGAGCTCGTGAATATTCTCTGCTAGCTTCTCTCTGATTCGCTCCAAGTGGGGTGGTAACACAATCTATACAGCAAAGGAAAGTCAGCAAACACAGAGAAACTTATGCAGCAAATACTTTAATGACATAATCAAATTCCGATTTTACCTGAATAGTGTCCACAGGGCAGGGGGTGAAGGAGGTGTGGGTGAGGGACTGCGTGGGACCCAACAGGTTGCGTACGCCATGGAAGTCGTGCTTGTACTCCTTGATGGGTTCAATACGCATTCTCTCTCTAGGCAACAGAGCCTCGTAGCACGGGGCGTAGCCAGGTGGGGGCATGAACTTGAAGTCTCCATGACGACCGCCAAGGAGGAAACGAACCCTGAGGTGACAGAAACAGAGTCAGTCCAAATGTTTATTTATTTGACAGAGATCTTTATTTACTACTTAAATCCTGTACGGCAACAGTGCCTTGATCTTTATAAGACTCACAATAAAGAAAACATTGATTTGATCTCTGTGCCAATTCCTGAGCCTGTGTTTCCCTCACTGCCCGCATCGGTCAATTTATCATTTGCCCCATCTCAGCACTGGGAGGGATCATTACACACAGCAACTGTAAAATCTCTTCTGGGTGACAAGACGCTAGAGTTTAGAGGGATTATTTGAGAGATCATTTGTTTGTAGTTATTCATCATATTCTGCCAGTTGATTTTGTCATTCTCTACGTGTACTAGTACATTAGCAGGACACAAGCCTCTTAATAAACTGTTAACTCTGCCTCTGCACATGCCTGATTGCATTGCATAAATATTTGGTACATTAATTCACTGTTGTACTGCTTAAATTAGGACATTACCATGCAAATCGGTTGAATGTTGAATACATTAACCATCTCATTTTTATTTTGTACTTACTTGACTCCAGCAGAGAAGCTGATGACGGGAAAGAAGAGGCCGTCCACATTAAAGTTTTCAAACATGCCCTGGACTGGGTGGCCGTTAATACGGAACGAGATACTGGGCACGCTTAGATCCAGACAGCAGCTGACGACGTCGTCTGCAGCTAGGCTGTGTGCGCTGGGCGCAGCCACCTGGCGGGGGACGGTACCTGAACGGCACAGCGGAGAGCGAGGAAGTCATGTAACAAGACATACAGCATCATGGAAAATAGTATAGAAAATCAGTTGGGGGAATCATCTTACCTGACCATAGATTCAGTCCATCGTAGCCATAGGAGTAGAGGTCATCTCCCACACCGTTGCCTCCCCAGCCTTCTCCTCCTCCAGGGTAGGGGCTGTATCCCTCGGTCATAGCCCAGCCCACGCGCAGGTGGCTGGCCTGCCCCGTCACAAAGGGTTCCACATAGTCTACCATCATCTCAAAGTACCATTTCTTATACTGCGTGGACCCCTCACATGTACCCAGGAAGATGTTGGGTCTTATACTGAGCACACAAGAAGAAAAATATGAGTTAAAGAATACCCTGACAAATGACAGCCTGTAGCTTCGGTATTGTAGAACAACTTAACAGCAGTTCAAGTACCTAGTGACATAGTTTACAATGTTGGTCTGCAGCAAGAGGTCACGACCCGGGAGCAGGTTTTCAGTGATGAGGTTCTGGTTGGACCTCACAGCTACACCATTACACACACACAGAGAGCGCAAGACATCCAGCACCTAAAGGCAGGACGAGACAGACAATTCACACTGCCGTCCGCTGGCTACAACTGCTATAGGAGTTCTATAACCAAGAAGTGTTTTTATGAGTCAAACATGCCCTCAGGATGCTATAACTTTTCAAATCACCACCTGCTAATGTGTCTGCATCTGCAGCTGAAGCCAATGAATTGCTGCGGGCTAATGTTACTTTCCCACCCCGTTTCCTGGCAGTGAGAAAAGACAAACCTTGTGGTTTCTTCCATGCTTGTCCAGGAGAGAGATGATGGATTTAATGTGGTTCTCCTGGATGATGTTCAGAACCTCAGGGCTTTCAATTAGCACACAGTACAGCACCTCAAGAATACCTAAATGTATAGAGAGGAGAAATATGATCAATTCTTAAACAGTTACTGCTTCAATAAGAGAAAATACTGCAGTAATAAGCTAGTAAATTAAAACATAGCATTAATAAGAATATAGTTCAAAATAAATTAAAAAAAATGGCTTAAAAATCAATTACATAAAACACTTGCTAAGTGCAAAAAAGTTCACCCTTTATATATTCAGAGGAGATTTCCATTCAAATCCTGTTAAGTCTTCAGCATAGACATTTGGTGACACAGATCTTATAGTCTCACAGCAGTTTAAAGGTTTAAGCTGTATCTAATAGTAGTCTACAGTAGCTCCAGCCAACCCTTATAAGCAGTAAGTCAATTCTAAAGGATCAACTCTAATTTGTGGGAGGTGAATAAGTGGGGCACATCTGATACCTGAAGAGGCCTCCAGACGGTCCAACTTGCTGACCAGCCAGTCCAGGTTGTCACAGAACAACGCGCAATTAGAGCGGTTTCCTCTGATTAGAGAAGCTGTTCAGTGGAGATACAGAGAGTGACATCATGTTACTTTATTTAATGCAGATGTCATTCAATTTGTACTTTAAGTTTATGGTGATTTATTTACCCAGCAGCTCATAAAGAAGGTTGACAATCTCCTTCCAGGACTCTGCAGCTTCCTCCCCGGCAAATTCAGAAAAGTGTGCAGCCGTGTTATACACATTCAGGCGGTCGATGCACTCCAGCACGATGGTGATCATTCCCTAAGAAAAAAAAAACATGGGCGACAAGAAAGGTTACGCATACATCATTATTATATGTTTTATATGTATTTCACTGATGTTGCGTTTGGTGGCAGTATTGGGGCTTTGTTAGAATTAGGGTTAATTATTAAGGTTAATTAAAAGATGGGGGTTAGGCATGACCCTGTGATGGTTCAGATTAGGGTTAAACGCTGCATTATGTCAATTAGGGTCCTCACAATTCTAGCCATACAGTATGTTTGCACTCATCTTCTATCTGGGTACAAGAACGGAAGAATCCAGGCACTTTAAGACTGGGATTTTGGAAGTTGGGGAAGTTAACGTTACAGGTTAAGGTTTTGGTAAGGGTTGGACTTAGATATGTAGGTTAGGGTACCTGTGGTGGAGGTTATGGTAAGCCTCCAGGGAATACATGCAAGTTATCACAATGTCCTCAAAAGTGACAAAAACAAGTATAAGTGTTTGTGATGTTATAGTAAAAATAAAAAAAGTTAACAAAACTGCATGAGGGCATAAAAGTCCTCAATGGTGTCAAAAGTGCAAGTTCCCCTTTGCATTGCGAATATATTTTAGTTATAGGACCAGACAGTAAAAAAAAAAAAAATCAATAGATACGGGAAGTCTGAAGGTGTGTGAGACTTTGCAGGCAGCATGCAGATTACCTCCTCTTGGAAGAGGTTCTGTCGGTTGCGGAGGGAGCGAAGTTTGGTCTGCTTCTCCTCGTGCTCCAGTTCCTCCTCAGGAGGACGAAAGTAGAAGATGAGATCCTGAAGAGACAGGATGACCCCCTCCAGAGGAAGCGATGCAGCCCCCGGTGACTTGTTCTTTGCATTCAGAGAGTCCAAACCCCTGGAAGAACACAAGTTAGCAACACATGTAAGACCTTTTTTTTTTTTAAACATATCCCTATTCAAAGTTTGCATATTTCAGATTAAGATATGGTCACATTAAAATGATATGAATACCATAAACAAATGAGAGCATATTGAAGATGTCAGGTAAGGTCTAGCTCATGCCAGTAAGAATGTTCTATGAAGATTACTGCATCCTGCCATAAAGAGGAATTTCCACTCATCCCCCCCCACATTTTAAAACATATACTTACTTGTTGAACTGCCTGAAGAGGCCCATAGTGCTGAAAATCATTCGAGCAGCCTGAGACTCTTCAGTTTGGGAGCGGGACACAGTTAGGGCATCGTCCATGTGACCCTCCTGGTGCAGAATGACCTGGGGATATGGACAACATAAATTACAAATGGTATCCCCCAGTTCTCTCTGTCCTGCTCCAGCGTGGTCTGTTTCAGGTGGCTGTGTCATTTAACAGCTATACAAGTGTGTTTAAATATTGTGAGAGTTTAAGAGAGAGTTTTATCTCATATATACCATAGCTGTAAACTTAACTCTTACTTATCCCCCTTCAGTATTATACATGTTTTGTATCATTATGTATGACTTTTACAAATCATTAAACCACACAGAGCTTCAGCCGAGCAATCTCAAAGGGATCAGGATTAATTATTTGAATAGCAGTCTAGACGTGACCATTGCAACAATACCATTGCACACATACTCAGCACTGACTCAGCTTTTGCTGCAATATTAAAGATTATTCTGTGGGCTTTTTTGGCCTTTATTTGATAGGTTAGCTGAAGATAGGAAAGGGGGGGGGGGGGGGGGGGGGTAGAGGGGGAATGACATGCAGCAAAAGGGCCACGGGTCAGACTTGAACCCTGCGGTAAGTATATGGGGGGCTCTCTCATCCAGGTGAGATACTGGGGCACCCCTTGGTGACACATTAGGACAGTTTCTATCTTATTTTGATCCCCAGAGTAGATCCTAACCCTTCTCTTCATCATTCCCAAACGGGCAGCTTTGGCATCCAGGGCAGCATATGTGAGCCACAGGCCTGTGGACACATGCTGGACGAAGCACATGGACTCCCCATACTTTATCTCTGGAATGCCCATCCCCTCAACATCACGCTTCGGAGCCACCTCCACCTTATCCTGCTCAGGAGAACCAGGAGGAAAAGAGGGGCAGGAGGAAATAATAGAGAGGTCGATGAGAGAAGAAATTACATCATAACAACACATGAACAGAAACCAACTAAATTAAAAGTGTTCATTCTGACCTTTGAAGCGCGGAAGCAGAAAGCAGAAAGCTTAGTGTTGGCCTTCTCTGGGTCGACCACCAACAGACCCTTCTCCTCATCCATACACAGGTACCTGCCTGTGGTGATGTGGCGAATACGGAAAGACTGCCCCCACTTCATGTGGCCACCACTCCAGCTGCCGGAAGAAAATGGGGGGCAAAAAAAGTTAATCAAAAAGCCAAAATGTCTTTCAATTAATGCTATATCATTATCAGGTTTGTTGTTAAAAACGTTGTCCTTTTGACCTGGAGGTTTACTAGTAACCACTACATACATGTAATCACTTTGATTGTCGCTGGGGACTTGTGTTGTCATCCTCTTCTCCCTTTTCTCACATTTGCTATTTTTATTTTCCAACAGGTAACTAACTGCTAACTAAATAAAGGCAAAATGCTGAAGAAATAATAAAAACAGTTAAAGACGTTATCCCAACAATGCTCATGTTTACACATTTTCAACAATTATATGGGGGTGGGGGATATGCTCAACAAGCATATCTGGCACACGGTTTAATTTCTTCGGTAAATGCATTGAGGGGACAATTACCAGATTCTGAGAGGCTCCAACCTCCACAGGGATCGAGCCTGGCTGCACACAGCGCCGCCTTCATAGTGAGCCATCCTGTAGCAGAGTCAGGGCAGAGACACATACAGTCATATGGTATCAGATTAACAGGATATTATGCTGCTCAGAATCACTATGCATCCTCTTCCTCTCACCTGCGCTTATCTTCTCCTTCCTCCGGTGTAGCGATGGCCAGACACTCGTCCATGTGGCCGTGGAACAGCCTGAGAACGTGACCTCCTGTCAGAAACCCTGAGAGGAGGAATACACAGCACAAGGAGTGTGTAAGTGTCTCTTTATGTTATGTTAAATGTAAGCTCACAGTTAATATAACCATAAAACACGTAGATCGTCTACATATATGTGTGTATATGTGTACATGTGTCTATATGAATTGCTTGGGATGCACAGCATTGGTGGCTGTAGAGCAAAATGTGTAAAGCAGGTCTGTACCCTCAGCTAGTTCACATCCGGAACTAATTGGATTCATGTTCCACAGAGTCTGCATGAAGGAGGCATCCACCATCAGATCCCCACTGGCGTAGGACAGGTGCTGAGGACAGAGGACAAGATCGAGTTCAGCACAGCTTATGCATGTCTAAATCTTCGACGGTGGACGGCGTACGAGGGGTCTTACCAGGTATCTCTCAGAGGACACACTGACAAGGATTAGGTCGTCACCCACCCTGACCTTTTCACCTTCTGACCTTTGCTTGGAGGCTGGATGAATGGTCCACCAACATGCCTCACCTGCAAGAAGAAGAGCAACCTAAGTTTCTCCACAAAGATTGAGACTTGACACTGATATGTTCACTCTAAGTATATTGAAACAAAAGCCCTGTCTGTTCACCTATAACATACTGCTCCCTTACAGTAACCATTACAATATTCCTATTTGTCAGCCAAACTGCAAAGTGAAATACAAAGCACTGCAATAGAAGATATGCACTGCTGACTCCATTAATGTCAATAGTTCGAGATGGCCAACTTAGCAAAATTCAAAAACCTTATTAGACTCTCAAAGTAAATAACAACAATTTAACAATACTACTTGAGGATAATGAGTTTCAATAATCAGTTAAATGCAGGCTTAGAAAAGAGCATTCAGTTGTGTCTTGAAAAATGATTTCCATGTTTGGTTTTACCAGTGGAATCCTCTTGTAAGCCCACGTCAAAGGCCAGCTTGTCCGTGAGTGACCGAGATGTAGTCAAACAGCTCAGGTACTGGGGAAGAAAGTTTTTATTCGGGACATGACCACAACTTTGCCAAAATGCAGATAGAAATTTGGCTGTAAACTACAGTAGAGAAAGTGGAATCAAAGCCATCCTTTCTTCAATTAGTTTATCATTTAAAAATGTTTCACTATTTTCTTTAAAACAACCTTGGATGCAATCTTACCATGCCTGAGTGGTAGTGTCTCAGAAGGATGGCATGACCGTACAGTAAGGTACGATGACCTCCGCCTTGGGACGACTGGAGGGGAAGAAGATAGAGAGATATTTAACAGACTAGCATGTAAACACCCACTACACACTTCAACTATACCTTGATCAGACAGGGAAGGAAAAAAGGACATATTTCAGAAGCTCCAGAGGTCATAGGAGCTCATTATTAAGAGTCCAAACTGTCAATAGCTGTAATCACAACACATCAACAACTTACACGGACACAGTCTGTTTAACTGTATTTTATAAAATTCTATGAAGTATGTAGCACTGTATGTTGAATTTGACATTGCTCTATATAAATATTACTGTTGCATATGATTAGTAAACATAGACTGTTGAGTCCAAGTATATCCTTTGGGGACCAATAAAATGATTCTACTTTTGTTTTTATTTTAGTACCTCCGTACAGGAAAGAACAGAATTGGACGGATGGCAAAGTGAATGTAACTTGAGCGCGTGTCCAAGGTTTATCATTGTATTCTTGAGCAACAAAAAAGTAATTTGTAGGCAATAATAATTAACAGCTCCGCATCACGAAACAATTACTTTTTCCCAAAACAAATACTGGACAGAACATGTCGGGGTCCATTCTTATGCAAATACAAGAAAGTAACAACAGGAACATCAATAACAAAGCAGTGTAGAGCTATTGCTGAAACTGGGACAATGCTATGCTATAAATCATAATTCTCATAGAAGGAAAATTTGATGTCAGTCACATCATTGTGATCAATGATGTGACTGACATCAAATTCACATTTCGCAATACAAATTCAAGACTTTGAATCCAGTCACCCCCGATTATAATCTCACACAAAAGGCAAACATAACATTGATCCATCCTACCATATCGCAACATCCAGCAAGGATGCAACAAGAAAAAACAATTATTGCAACAGTTATAGATAGATTAGCCAAAACAACCATTTAGTCCAACCAACAGGAAGATAATGCTAAGCCTTTATGTAGGGTTAAGCACCCATGATCCACAAGAATGAGTCAGGGGCAGGTATGTCAAGTGTAGCACTATACCATTAGCCCTAGTCTGCATTAGCGCTAGGCTTGGTTAGGACAGGTGGTGGTGTGTGATTTTGTGGTTGTGTGTGTATTATGTGTGAGTTAAGAGGGAGATAGGCCTGTCCAGAGCTCTGGGGGTGTCCGGTTACCCCATCCACCCTTGACAGAGGTGGGTGGGATGGGACCCTCCACTGGGCTTTATCCCCTGCTATTCTCATCCTCCTGCTCACCATTAGAAAGGTGTGGCTCATCCACATCTTCCAAGTCCTGTGAAGCTGGGAATTGACCAAACTAGCCACGATAGTGCAACTAATAAAATGCTGCAAATAGAGAGCCTCTCTTGGGTTTTAAAAAAAAAAAAAAAAAAAAAAAAGATGAAAAATTGGGTTTTCTGTCCACATTCTCAGCTAAATCTGTCTCTATTATTGTACATCCTAGCTGACGTATTGATTACATAATTATGACTACGATTTACAGGAGCTGTAGTTAAATGTTAAAATATTCGTTATTTCATCTTGATTTTAACAACTAAAGAGTATGGTCAAAAAGCACATTAACATGCTTTTCAAGCAATTAAAGAAATATTGGAAAATAGTTGAGAACTGAAAACCTAGATTACTAGATGGCTGCAAAAATCTGAATTATGTTATATTAACTATGTGTGGCAAGTTCTCCAATGGAAAAGAAAAATACAATGACAAAAAACAAAGTTTTAGCCATGCAGCCAACTTTTATATATTGCATGGATTTCCATTGACGTTTTTAAAGTAAGTTAGATGAGGCTTGTCTAATTAGAGTCATTGTTTTGCAGAAGTGTGAAAACAAGTTCTGTATAAAAAAGGGACCAGAAATTAGCTTAACACCATCAAAGACTAACAAAGACCAATGCGCTGAAACAAAAAGAACATCAAGCAAGGTGAGGTAGCATAATATGTATGACACAAGCATGAGGATTGATGTGCTGGTGATATTTCTGCATGAAATGCAAATGAGTGATGCATTGTGACACCTTGCTAGATCTGCTGCTATTGTAGGGTAGACAACTCATGCGTAACAGATCAGATACAGGTGTACTTATGAAAAAAGTACATAGAATAATGTTCACTACAGCCTTTACTGTAGATTTTAATCTGCAGATTCAGCCAATTTTAAATCAAATGTTTAGATAACGCTTTTTTTTTTTATTTGACCAGCTTTTTGTATCATCATACAAGCTGAATCTAAAGACGATTGACTTGTTTACTTGGACCCCCATCAGTTACTGTAGCTAGAAATGAATGACAGGTGTACAAAGCGATAACCACCTCAGGGTGAGGGGCTAAACAGATATGAATCAAGATGTGTGAATGATACAGCACTATTTCATTCAACAGGACACCCAGTGGGCAACAGGACAGGAACGAGGACAGTTGCCACGTTGGTTGGGACACACGTGACAGGAAAAAAAAAGACATATTAACAGACATACCCATTGGTCCAAATCGACTGCCTGCTTGGCAGAGAGCAAGAAGGGAAGGGGAGGGGGTGTCAGATTACAAGTAAAAAAAAAATAAAAATCATAATAAAATAAAAGCAAAGAATAAGTCCATCTATGGTGCTCACACAGACTGAAAGATCATGAGGTTCAGCTTGCTTTATGATGGACAAACAGCAGTTTGGCATTTGTGTTTAAAGGCCCAATCTGCGGAACAATGATATCAAACCGAAATCTTCTAATACATGGACTGACATGTTGGTTACAGGTTTCAGCTAGGGGTGGGGGGGAAAAAATCATAATATCGCAATATTTTCCGTGGCAATACTGTATCGATACACAGACTCCAAGTATCGATCTATTATTATAGATTTTGTGGTCAGTTTGTCTGCTTGACAATTAGGGCTGGGCGATATATCGATATTATATCGATATCGTGATATGAGACTAGATATCGTCTTAGATTTTGGATATCGTAATATCGTAATATGACATAAGTCTTTTCCTTGTTTTAAAGGCTGCATTACAGTAAAGTGATTTACTTTTTATGATCTTACCAGACTGTTCTAGCTCCTCTATTATTTACCTTTTCCCCCTTTGACATTATGTCCACATTACTGATGTTTATTTATCTAAAATCTAAGTGTGAAGATATTTTGTTAAAGCACCAATTGTCAACAATAGAATATCGCCGCAATATCGATATCGAGATATTTGGTCAAGAATATCGTGATATCTGATTTTCTCCATATCGGCCAGCCCTACTGACAATCCCATTTTGCAGCAATAAAATTGAAGTGAGACGAACAAACGGAGAAATGTATCTTTTTAGATCAAACAGATGTTGACAAAGTTTCCTTTTGGGGACATGATTTGAAATTAGGAAAAATTTGAAGGAAAAAAGGTAATAAATTGCAATATATCGCAGAGTATTGCAATATGTTTAAGATTGCAATAATATCGTATTGTGACATAAGTATCATGATGATATCGTATTGTAAGGCCTCTGGTGAGTCCCACCCCTAGTTTCAGCACTGTTAGTAAATACAATGATAAAAACTAAATCAGTTGATCGAACACATAAAACCCGTATTCATTATCTATAAAGCGACGTGCTGTATATTAGGGCTGGGACCATATGCTTTTGTTCCGATTCGATTCTTTCACGATACATGGGTGCCGATTTGATTCGTATTGCGAATTTCATTTACTGCGATTCTAGAAGTATCGCGATTCGATAGTATTGAGTATTGCAATTTTCTTTTCCCTCAACAAAAAACAAAAGAATGAATAATACACTTACTCTCACTTACACTAGAGACAATATACCATAAGACATTTATGAAAACTAATTGTTTTCTAAAAAGAATGCACATCACAAGTCAGTCAGTCAATCCGACATTTAATTCATTTGTAAAGAAGAACATAAACATGGATTTTCTGCATTTTCTGCTTTCGCTCTGTAAAAAATTAATTAAAAATAACGATTCTGGTGGAAAGAATAGATTTAAAAAATCGTTGCAAAAAGAAATTTGATTTTTTTCCACCCCTACTATATACTGTATGTATACCTTCTATATGCAATATATTATAATAATAGTGGAAGGAAAAATATGAGCTTTATAGCTGGGGTAAACGGATTAAAGATGCTTAAAAATGATCTTTAGGAAATATGTTTGGTTGCCATCTTACCACGGTCACATGAGTGGTTCAATAACAAATTAATATATCTGAGTCCAAAACAGAACGATCTGGTTCCTTTTTAGCCATTTATACTGTATGTATACGTTATTAGACAGCAAGCTAATCAAAGGGTTTTGTTGAGAGTTCCACAAGAGTTCAAAACTGCCAACTTCATAATGAGGACAGGATCTCCGAGATGCAGCTGTTGTCAGGAAATAGATCTAAAATGTGGGCTGGATTTGGGCAAATTTGTCAACAAAAATCACATTATACAGTATATCTGGAATCTACATCCATGTCCTGTGACAGACAGAGGGACAGGAGATAGCTGTAGTAGAATACATTGCAAAAAAAAAAAGAAAAAAAAAATGACAGATACATTTTTATCAGTCAGAAATATACTTTCTACCAAAGTATATTTCTCTATTTGTCAGTCATGAGCCAAATTCCTCTAAAGCACCGTCTCGATCGCTCACATCTCATCCCCTTTTCATATAGTCCTCTTCCTATTATTCATTTCTTTATTCCTGTTTTTGAGTCCTACCTCGGTCATCTCCACCCTGTTGGCCAACATCTCCTGCAGAGCGCGGACCGACAGGGACTGCTCCAGAATGAAGGCACTTATGGCCAGGTCCGGGGGCACATTCTGCACAACGTATAAACAGCACAAAGGACAAACAAAGTTGATAGAATAAAAACAGGTAAAATACAGTACAGGACAAACAAAAGGGAGGAAGGGTACCAGCATCTTACCTGAGCATTGGATGTGGTTTCCAAGTAGCAGAGACGGTTCCCGAAGCCCTCGCAGCACAGACATAGCTTTATCTGCTGCTCCTTCAGGACGGAGGCAGTGCACTGCAGACAGACCTGGTCATCCTGCAGCCAATACACAAACAAACACTTTTATTCACTGGCCTTTCATTTTTAGGACATGTTTTTTTATGCTCCCACTACTAGATCAACTAAACACTTATTTCCCTTAGATTGGTGATACGCCTGCTTTTTCATATTTTAGTACACATTGTTTTGTGTTTTTATAGCACTTCTCAAATAAAACTGACTTGGCTTGACATTTGGTGCAAGCATTGTTGTGTACCCACTTTTATTGACTAAAGTGGCAGCCTTGTATGGAGTGCAGAAGAGGAAAACTTGCGTACAGAACATAATAGAAAAAATATGGTAAAATAAAAATAGGTAGTGGCTGTACCGTACACAATGACTAAAAATGTGCAACTCTAGGAGACATTTTCATATGTTGCTCTTTGTTTTCAAATGCATGTACTTTAACTAACCTTTACAGTTAGAAAACTGCCTTTAGTTTTACTGTCCCTGTCATTTTTAAAGAAAGTGGGAGACATGCTTTTAAATTTAAATTTAATTAGCAAACTTACTTTAGTTGTTTATTTCTGTCAACGTTATGTCAAGAAAAGAGCTTAGACAGACATGATGCTCACTGTGATGGATTACACAAAAAAAGCAAGTTTTAAGAGTCTGCTAATTGATGTTTGTATAATACAGAATAGTAAGGGTAAGGGCACAATGGACACGCAACTCGGTTCCACAAGCAGAATGCTAACAGACAGTAATTTGTTGCTCCTCGTCAAAGCCCGAACCCTCCAGAGACCGGTGTAAATACGGCGATAAACACCCCCTCCTCTCTGAAGCCCACACCTGACACTCAACATTCTCAGCTGTTCCTTCGACTCAGTTATCACGCAAGTGGATCTATCACTTAACCTGACTAATATTCCTCACTACAGTTCTTGACAGATACCTGACTTTTCTCTCCTTTCACCTAACAACTAATGAATCATTCTGTCTTCTCGTTCTTGACCTGTTTGCTGTCTTGCCCTGGTGATTAAGCACCACCGATGTGCCATGACTTATAGTGTGTAGGAGAAGAAGCAGGCACTTGAAAGCGAGGCCGAGTGCAGCACAGGAGTTTGCATGTCTATGTTTATGGCACACAGCCGAAAAATGGAAAGTGATGCAGATCTGTGACCACATAAAATCTACTCTCCTCTCTTATACCCACAGGCCTCTAGTGTTTCTTTTGGCTGAAGAGTGTCCCCTCTTCCTTTTGGCTGGGCTATCATCTATCTCTCCTCAGCCTTGAAATGTCTCCTCTGTCCTGTCCTCGTGTTCCCTGCTCTGCACTCTGGAAAGTGGAGCAACGTGGCCTCTCTCCTTCACTGCAGACATGAGCAACACCACGCAATATGCAACTCAAGTGTTACTGAAACTGTACATGGACCATACAAACAGGACTTTTGTGCAAAATCTGTAAATCTCAGGCGGTATTGTGCTAAAGAGACATCAAGTGATCAATTGTGTTAAAACAAAGTGTTGAAGAATTATATTTTGCCCACCTCCCTCGTACGCCAACAATACCTACCACTCACTCAACTTCACAGCTGAGTTTGAGAGCAGTAGCTATGTGCACCAAGACGGCATGGATCTTTGTTTATCAAGACTGAATATAAATCACAACTATTCTGAGAACAGGTATCGCCGCAGAGAAGTCGTAAGGTCACAGAAATAGCTCAGCTGAACCGGGCTGAGGAAGAAGAGTAAAATGGGCTAAAGTGGCCATGTTTTGAGGACAGTGCAAAGGGACTCAGACTGCAGTCCCCATTAAGGAGATAGGGCTGAGCTTGTGGGTGTCTAAAAGCAGACTGAAGTAACCGAGTGACTCATTGCTCTGAGACAAGATGTGCGATCAGATGACAGCCGTAGAGGATATATGCTCCAATGTTATACAGCAGTCCTACCCAGTGGCTTCCATCTATTTCTACAGCCACAGTCTCGCATGGCAGATTTACTCTGCTTCAATCACTCTAGCTCTGAAGGCAAGATCAAAAAGGCAGAGGACCTGAAGGAGGACTGTTAAGAGATCAGGGGTTCAGGTGCTAGACAGGCCCAGAGCCTTGGCCTCAAAGTTGCACACAATAAGTGATCTAATTTCTTTAGCAATTTTTCATGCAAATCATTGTGTAAACATGTTCTTGGAAGTGCTATACAAATATAAGCTATTATTATTATAAAAATATGTGATCTGAACTTTGATAAACTGCTTAACAAATTGAAAATCCTCCCGGTAAGTGACCGTGGAGCATTTGTGGGAAGCAATTAATATAATAGCATAGGACATTTTATGGGTCTGTGATCATACACCAAATTAGAATCAAAGTAAAAAAGGCAAGGACCCAACCTTTCATTCTTAAAATGAACAGAATTGATTCTAAAAATACAGACTTAACCAGTTAAGTATGATATTAAGCACAAGAAAGAACATTGAGAAAAAGGCTGGTTGCCTGCCAAACTGGCCGGTGGAACAGATAAACACAAGCTTCAGCCAGTATTTGCCAGCACTTTGCTGGTACATGGCTGGTTATTCCACCCTGAGCATAAGGCACTAAACTTATAATAGAACTCTGTCAAGTGCATCAGCCACTGTAGAGCTGTGTCCTTCCTTCACACTGTGTGAACCACTTCCAATATATACCATGTGAAAAGCTTACTTAGATACAACACAAACCTCTGGGCTTAACTCAGTCTCATATTAATAGAGGCAGCTTTCAGGATTTGAAGGATGTGCACCTGACACTGTATTGTAAGCCAAGCACAACTCCTTATTATTTATTAGTCTCATTAAATGACCGTATCTGAGATAAGACAGGTAGACAGCCACCTGATCTACTGATCATAAACCTGAACAGTGGGCAAAGACATGTACATGAAACACATTTGATGCCCCATCAACATGGTGGGTGTAGGGTTGCAGCCTAACCATGTTTGGACTTGGCGGCTGAAGCATCCGGGCTATGTGGATGTTAGGGGTCAGAGGGAGTGGTAGAGACAATTGGATGTAAACTGACAGACAGTTACACAAACAAACACACACACACACTGTGCTCAAATAAGAGGTGTGTAATGCAGCAGAGATTTACAGTCGGAGGCACAGATAGCGCCTGAAAGCAGACACCTTTGTGTATTCTCTAGGGCCGTCTGTTGGTGCAGCCAGGGTTCCCCAGACAAGCAGGCACGCTGCCTGCCCCACACAGGAAGCAAACAGATGCAAAATGGTGAGAAATATCCACTCCCACTGATCCTCTCATGCTCTGCTAAACTAAGAGGTAGGACAGGATGGGCACCGAGGTGTAATTATACATCTTTTCATCGTTTATCATGTGAAGCACTTTGTGACTTTGTATGTAAAAGGTGCTATATCAAATAAATGTATTATTAGTATTATTATTATCTGTAAACATAGCTGATAGAGTTCTTTCTGTGGGCGGATAGTGTGTTAGATTGTTTAGCTTAGTGTGCACGCAGGAGGAAATCCTCATATTCAGAGACACAGGTGGGGCAACAGAGCCTTGGCCATATTCATGGACTCCAAGTGGGAGAGATGAGTTTATGTGGTAACCTGTTGTGTGGGACATTTCTATACCGTCTAGCTATGATGGGAAATAAACAAGCATCCAGCAAGTCATCTCACCAGCAGGTAATCAGCTAGTGCAGGATTTTTAGAAATGAAAGCATTTTTCTTCGTCACCATAAGAAAACACAAACAAAAAGTGGTACATGACCTGTGACCAGTTGACAAACTTAAAACAACTTGTATGATGGTTATTCTTATTCTAGTCCGTATTTTCTGATATATCTATATATTTTCTTATCTTTACTATATGTTTGATATGGAACAAGAAGCATGAATTGAAAATCCCATGGTAAACATATCTATCTGAACGAGTCAAATGGTTTTTCACAGCAGAAAATGTTATTTCATTTGCAAGTTCACAGGTAGCTTAAACTGTTTCACTAAGATTTGTTTAAATCTGTATTTCAGTTTATGACTAACTTCTGAATATCGTAATCTCAATATAAGTCTTTCATGACATACTCTCAAATTCGGAATTGACAAAGTGCCACATCTATGCCACTGAATCACCTAATCACTCTTATCAAATGAATAATGATGAACAATAATATCCATTATTTCTTTACAGTTCAGATTTCTGCCCGAT
This sequence comes from Zingel zingel, assembly GCA_023566125.1. Lineage (NCBI taxonomy): Eukaryota > Metazoa > Chordata > Actinopteri > Perciformes > Percidae > Zingel > Zingel zingel. Next base: position 36,860,736 of record CM042316.1, on the reverse strand, counting down.
GCTCTGCTCAAAGTGTGCTGAAATAGGCCACCTAAGGACATTGATTATACTTCTGCAGACCTAAAAAGAGTGAGGGACAGCACATTGCACAGTATGTGGGTGGAGGAGAGGAACAGTTCAATAAGGCAGAGGGGAGAGTAGTGATGGGGTTTCCCTTTGAAAACTAGAAAAGACCATACAGGTGCACTATCAGGATTCTCCATCACAGACTGCAGTCTGAAGGGCCCTCACTCTTTAATCATGCACTCTGGCTCATGTTTTCTTCTCTATTTCCTGAAATATCTCCAAGAATAAAATGTCCTATTTTATCCCTGACCCTTACTTTGTGTCTTTCTTCCAAAGACTTTCAAAGCATTACATTAGACTCTTTTTATGGTCCTGATAAAACGGCCACCCCATCACCTGACGCTGTAGATTGAGGATTACAGGTTTGTGCTGCCTGAGGATATGGAAAGAGTCACCAAGTTTGAATATAAAGGTCTGACTGACTGAGTTTAGATTACATACACTATACACAATCTCTTACATGTCACCTCTTAAATAGCAAAACTATCTCCTTAATTCACTGCAGCGTCAACAGATACTGATTTAGTACTGGAGAAGTCATACTTTTTACTGCAGGTATCTGCTGCTGCCATTCCCGGATACTGAGAAAACAGGTTTTACTGTCTTTCCAGGCATTAGAAGGTGACAGTTAGAAGGTGACAGTTTTGTGTTGTGTTTAACATTCAACAATCTAGCAACAACAGGTGCAACCTAAACCCAGAGTCCTGCCCGGCACTGAGAATATATTTTTTGAAAAAGGTAACAGACAGCATCTTGATTTGTAAACAGCTCAACCAAAGTCTTGAGGAATCTCTATTCTTCCCTTCTCTCTCTCATCTACTCTCGAGGACAAAGCCCAGATACTCCCCCCTTTAGTGAGTCATATCATGGTGGTAGTATTCCCAATATGCCAAATATTGAATTTACAATAAGCTTGTAAATTGCCTTTTTCTTGTCACTCTTTTCACTTCCAGTAAAGCTCACAGGATCTCTGATGGCCTGACATAGTGTGATGACCCTACAGTCCATTAAATCTACACAAACCTTTATAATGGTGCATGAACAAATATATATATATATATATATATATATATATATATATATATATATATATATATATATATATATATATATATCCCTTGTGTTGTCTTCGTTTCAACCTTGAAAAAAACACTTTTTTTCGGACATTTGTGACGCCTTCTTTCACAATTTGTTTTTGCTGTTTTAAATTTTTAAATTTTTCTTCTACACATTTTCAGCGCTTATTTCTACGTCCAATATTTTCTGATATAAAACAAAAATTTTAAACGGGCCAATGTGACCCGAAGTCAACACAAGGGTTAGTATATAGGAGTAGTATATATATATATATATATATATATATATATATATATATATATATATAAGTTAACTATTGGAGAGTGATACACACATTTGAAAGTGAACATGAGCAGCATGTTCACTTTCAAAGGCTTCTTCCCTCTGCTTTGGCATCACAATAGAACAGGCTTAATTAATTTCTACTCAAGTTCCAAGTTCCCCTCTGACTAGTAAACGTCTTTATGAAATGTATCCTCCCCCCAGCTTCAGGCTGTTGATTGTTATAGCTGCAACATTACAGAAAAAAATCCCTGCAGACTGGCTAACAGTGGGACACCAAACAGCAAATCAATTATTTTATTTATAAATAAATATGATTAAACACATGGGGCTCATGCTTGTGAAAAAAAATGTGTATGCAAAATGAGAAAATGTTTCATTCTGCTGCAGTAATGCAGAACTCATTACAGTCCTGTGAGTGTATCTGTGCATGTGTGTCTCTGCTCCGAGTTGTCTAATGTGGTATGGATGACTGGGTTTTGCAGAGAAAGTACAAAGTACAAATTTTATTGGTGGCTCAAGACAGAAACGTTATCGTGCTGCATTAAATCATGCACACAGAAGAGTGTCGAGAACATTTTGAGCTTTGTCTTTTTCACATTCTGCTTTTGCTGCTGTCCCTCTTTTTTTTATCATGCTCACTCCCATTTCACACTACTTTGTTTGATGTACTCCATTTTCTCTCTGTACACTTGTTATTTCATTACAGTCCTTTTTTTCTTTCCCCTTTTCTATTACCTTGACCACTCTGCTCTGGGCCTTCCCCTTCCACTCCTCTCCTATTTTAGGTGGCTGCACCTGTCACTATCACATTCCCTCCTTCTGCTGACCAACAGATACTTAGAGGTCTCACTAAGAGATACTTAGAGGTCTCACTTGGAGAAAGAGAAAGACTCTCTTGCTCACAGGGAAGGCATTGAGCACAGTTAAACTAGTTGATAACTTATGATGGGCAAAACGCTAAAGTAAAATCAACCATTTACCACCCAAAAAAGCAAATAACGTTTGAGTTACTAAAATGGTAAAGTCTCTTAAAGATTAGTGGATTATACATTTCAGTAAAAATGTATAACTGACAACAGAATTAGGGTTAAAATCTTAAGAATGGCTTTAACTGCAAAAAATCTATAAAGTGTTTTGATGAGGTTGCTAAGAAAGACCTTCAAAATAGCATTATATTTTATGATTTTCACTCACAACTAAGCTACCAGGTACTCTAAGCTTAAACAGTGATCATTCACAAATCTGATTCTAAGAAACGCTGAAGTTGAATTTCATTGACACATATTGTTTTGACAGCCCACACACACACACACACACACACACACACACACACACACACACACACACACACACACACACACACACACACACACACACACACACACACACACACACACACACACACAGGCTTCATTCCCCTCCGGCTCAGAGTTAACTGCTACAAACTACCACACATCAAACATTGAACAGCCTCTGCCCTTTAATAGACTATAAGTCTGGCAACAATTCAAAGAAAAACACGGCTATAAATAAATTATTTTAGCTGGCCTCATTCCAAAAATCACTTCCTCTAAAAAAAAAAAAAAAAAAAGTCTATTTGCCTTAAGAGTAAGCAAAGGACTTTCCTAAACAGCAGATGTGTAATCCAAAAAAATAACACAGAGTTAAAAGGCAGATACAGATTGTTTGTGCAACGCAAGCAACATACCTTAGTCCAAATGAAAATACATCTTAATAGCCTGAGAAAATAGGAAACTGAAATATGAAATACATCCAAGAAACTATCCACCAACCAAAACATTAAACTACAAATATCCTTGAACTTCCCTTGAACTTCACAACGCACACAAAGGTAGTCTTCATAGTTTCATCTCAGCCATCGCTCAAACTTATCTAGTTAATAGGACCATATTTTCCGATTTCTCCAGACAGCTACTGCACTGTTTTACTGTGCCCCAAACCAAATGACTGCACCGTGCAAAACGTCTTTTCTGGCAAAACTCAGTTTGAACACACATTAATCAAGTAAACATTGGGTGTCTGGTCTCGTTTAGCTACAGAACACGTAATGCTGCACTAGCTTCCACAGTAAAAAAGTCTATCAAAAACAAATTCAAAAAAACATAACAGCAGGTTTGCTTTTACTACAAATCACATCGACTTGAAATTACTGCCATCCATTTTGATGGTATGTTGGTAAGAAAGCTTTTTTGCACACCTCTTTTGTCAGGTAGGTGCGTAGGATATGATCAAAAGTAGCAGATCAAAAGCTTAGAGAAGAGTCCCACACACTGACCATTATACAAGCAATAATTTTTACCTGATGAAGGTCTAAGACCGAAATGTTGTATCTTTCTAAATAAATTACTGCTTGCGTAATGGTCAGTGTGCAGGACTCTTCTCTAAGATGGTATGTTTGTCAAAGTAACATTATAGTGAGCGTCAAGCTGTGCAGTACCAGCCAATGATAATGTATCAGTGACTCAAAAATATGGATTTGATGTTCAGTATGCATAAGTTCATTATATCCAAAAATCTAAAAATTTTATTACATGTATTCAAAAATCTGCAGCAAAAATGTAATTATATTTATAGTATAGTTTTATTTGTGTGTGGTTAAAATATTTTGTTTGGAAGAAGGTGAACAGATAAGTTTAGCACCAAATGTAATAGTTAACTGATTTATTTTTATTTTAAACTATTCAATGACTACAACCCGCACATGGTCGTCTTTGAACTATGAGTGGCAACATGAACAGGAACACAGGACCCTTCACGCAGAAAAGATCCCTGGATCTTTCTAGAAACACACACACACACACACACACACACACACAGCAGTTTGCATAATAGTTGTGTCACTTTGCTTCTGCCGGATCCTCCACTCTCTCTCTGTTTCTGTCCCCTGCCTGAGAGAGCAAACCACCTGTTGATTGTGTAAACTGCTGTGACCAAAGCAAGCAGACTAAACAGGTGCTCTGTGTGTGTGTGTGTGTGTGTGTGTGTGTGTGTGTGTGTGTGTGTGTGTGTGTGTGTGTGTGTGTGTGTGTGTGTGTGTGTGTGTGTGTTCTTGCCCTGCTGTGGACGTGTTCATCTCCTTGGCTCAGCACTTCTAAAGCCCTGTTTTGCTCGCACCCTCCCCACCCCCCTCACCCCCCTCACCCCCGTCCCTGCTGCTGTAGCTTATGATGTCTTATGATGTAAAAGACAGATAGGAGACCGAGACAGTTCGGATAAAAATTGTGGAGAGTCTCAGGACAAATAAAAATCATTGTGACCAAATAAAATATGTATCATAGTTTTCAGTTTCCTCAGTCAATGTCATCTCAACAACAGAGTTAGAAATCGGCATGTCAAAGAAAGAGAGACAGTGGTGATGGGGTCAACCTTTTTGCGGAATTTAGTGAGGATACGCTGTAGGGGCAGTGCTGTAGAGGGCAATGTTTGTACAACCTGCTTTTGGATTATGTTTTTATTTTGTTACCTTTGGGTGATGTCAGGCAGGTGATTGTGAGGCTGCAGTAGAAGCACCCAAATGCAGACGGTCGAAGCAGATAAGGATAGTTAATTGATTTAATGGCCAGTTGAAGATACAAATAAGCTTGCAGGCAGGTGCTTGCAGGGCGGTAGGCTGGTAGGCTGGTAAGCAGGCAGACAGGCGACATGGCAACAAAGAAACTACAATGATACGACTGTGGAAAAGGAGCAGGTATTTGTGCTTCAGGCTGATGAGGAAATGAGGTGCAGGTGGGGAGATGTGCGGGGAAGCTCAATGAGGGGAATAAGTTGATTGGAGGGCAGTGGCAGGATCTGGAATAATAGTAGAGTCTGAAGGCCTCTAGTGGATAGGTAATGTCCATCAAATATAGGGAAAATAAAAGACAAAAAAAACGTCACTGGCAGAATCGGCCTTAAAAACAGACACAATGTTAAACCCCTAAAATCTTCAAATTGTACACAGTCCAACCAACAACCAGTATCCACCCGGTGAACGCCAAATTGTTCTTCTGCAGGTCAAAAGACGTCTAGATGTCACCATTAAATCTGGGAAAAATTTTGTAAAAATAAATTGAAAAGATGTCTAGGTTGTTTGCACATTGGTTGTATTGGTTGACATCTAAGACTTTCAAAAAAATCTAGCCTGGTTTTAACATCTGGTCACCTTTTAATCTGCAAATCACCAAATCAGTGCTTCCTGCAGACATAAGTGCCTGTACAGTTGTGACAAAAGTTACTATGGCGTCTGCAGACCTGCATTTGTCACAATTGACAGTCACAACAATGAACTAGATCTCTGTTCATTTGACACGCAGAGACACACACACACACACACACACACCCACATCTACACACGTAACACACACACCACGTCTCCCGAAGGATGCTGGCAAGTAGGACACTGACTCCTCTGGTTTCTCCATCCAGAGTGTGTGCACTTATAATGGCACACTATAAAAAGAAACTGCTGTTGTAGACTGGAACTTGAATACCCGTTCAAACCATGGTTCAAACTCTATCGCCGGTGTGATTCACACCGCAAAATCATGGAGCAGTAGTGGCATCGAAACAGTGACACAGAGAAACGGCGCCATTGTATGAACTCTGGGTTACCTGACGTAAACTCTTATGTGTTTATAGCACAGTGAGACATTTCGGCAATCTGTGGCTGTTGTTACTGTATAGGCTTTTTCTAAAAGAGAAAATGTGCTGGCTATTGCAAGCTAAGCCAATCTCTTGACAGCAAATGCGTGGGCTCAAGTGCTTGCAGGGAGATTTTCTTTAGGGACGAGGTTGAATACCAGATAGCCGTAGTTTAGTCTCGCATTGCCAGACCTTCCTCCACAGCGCTGCGCAGGAGGGTCTGGCTAGTCCACCCAGCGTTCCGGGATGGGAGAAAAACGTGCTGTGGTTTATTGGCATTTCTTTCAACCAATCACAGTTGTCTTTGGTGGCGCATAGCCCCGGACATAATGACTAAAATAGCCTCTGGAAGGAACTTGTTTTGGTGGAATGTGTACGTCCAAAAGTTGTTTTAGTCGTGCAACAGAAAACTCAGATTGGACAGATAGTCTAGCTAGCTGTCTGGATTTACCCTGCAGAGATCTGAGGAGCAGTTAACCATAGTCCTCAGAAATCCACCAGAGTTTAGAATGCCAACACAAAGAAAGCGGAAGGTGTTGGACATCCAGCCTGAAAAGAGGGACATCCGGCGGAATTCCCGGCGGCACCTCACCAATCCCGGAAGTTGAACTTCGGCGATATAGACTACCCGTAGTTCAACATCTACTTAGAAGAGAATTTAATTTAGTTGTACAGCAGGTGGCATGGCTCAGCCCCACCAGCTAGTGTGTAGACTGAACAACTATTCAAGCCACACTCAGTGTTGTATGAGTCACAGGCCTGGGCCATATTAGCATAACACAATAAAACCCAGAATAGAATAGATCATCACTGCTGAGTAATCTCAGTGTGGCCTTTTGTGGTGTGAAAATGATCACTAGCAATGTGCTGAATAAGTATATGTACTGTATAACATTTTTCCCAATATGTCCTCACTGTACAAGATTCAGCATTTAAAGGATCTAGTCTCCTCTTCTGTTCTTCTCTTACAAGTTAACAACAAAAAAGGCTAAAAATGAAGGCACTGACAGGATTACACTGCTATCATTTTTCAGCTTCTTCCTTAAATAGACAATATGTTTCTCTGACTGCAGGAACAACCTACATGCTCAAAATAACTATATATAATAATATAATAACAGCGGAGGAGCGCAAGCCCAAATAACCTTCTGAAGAGCTTGTGTGTTTGTTCTAGCATTACACTCAAGAGCCTGGTGATGGACTGGAGGGATCTTTGATGTTTTAAAACTGTGGGGAAATTTGTCTTATTATTGATTGCTTAGCTCATAAGCATGACAAGTTAAACCTTGTACATGCCAATTACTATACAAAAAAACAGATTATACAGAGCAGCTGGCAGTGAGGTACACTAGAGTACATCCCGATGGAATCATTGCGCTTCTTTACAACACCAATATATGTTAACCTAACCTCAAAAACACCCATATGGTGTTTCTGATTTTAAACCACATGCTGAGTCTTGGCACACTGGCTGTGAACCTCCATGGCGGTTTATTTAACTGTAAAAATATTATATCAGGTGAATATATGACTGTAGTCAGCTGCCCCAGCCGGTCCAGGTGAGGTAAGAACTCCTCTCCCTCCCACTCCACTTTGATCATACCTCCCACCTCCAATATAACCCAGGAGAAAAACCCCAGCAGAGAGGAACAGCTGACTCACACAATGCCTCCTATCACTGGTCTCTAATTGAAAGACTGAGAACACAGACCATTTGATGGCCGCTTTAATCCAAAGATTCTCACAGCACCACAAGCACTTACATTTGTAGCCATGTTTCCCCGGTGGGGATTGAGCCCCTGACCCTGACAGTGTAAGTGTCAAAGATAAACCCATTGAAGTACACATGGCATTAATAATTCACATAGAGCTGCATTGTTTTTCCTTTTGAAGTGTTGGTGTCTAATAGTTTCATCCTAACCGAGCCTCTTGGACCAAAGGACAAACCCACTGAAGGCAACAAAGTGTCTGACCTCTATGTCTCACAATTCATTTCCCAGTTTCGGAAGAGAAGAAAAATAAAAACACTGTTTATTACTTTGTAACAGAAGCAACAGAGCTGTGTTGCTCTGTAATGCCGTCTTCTGGATTTCGTGAGCTCGACAGATATCCAGTCCACGAATATAATTTGCTTGTGGTCTTTCTGCATTCCGCTGTCTGGGCTCTTTTGTACATGAACTATTATTTCACAGCTAACTTGACTCAAGTGGCAGTGAGGTGGACATCGCAGCGCCGGTAGCGGTAAAGTGGAGCTCCACTTTGACAGAAATACATTTCACTGTGGGGGTTTTGTTGATGCTCTACTTCTCAAAGACAAACTAAGTGAGCTGAGATGAGTCTCATGTTTAAGAACGTTTCTTACATAATCCTTGATAGAAACAAAGCCTGGCAATTCATATTCAGTATTATTACTTATTGGCTTTCATTGTATCATGTTATTGTTAAAAACATCAATAAAATGTTTTGTCTAAATAAATGATCCCAAGCAAATTGTCATGAAAAAAACAAACTTTCTGTTTTATATAGTGGAAGAGTTTTGTCTGATGTAATGAATAACAGTAGTCAAATTGTCTTTATTATTGTACTTAATTAATATACTGATATTCTTGTGATATTGACTTCAAACATATTGTCCAATTCTAGATGATGCTCTCGGCAGTAACCTAACCTATGATCTTCCAGGGCCAGCTGACAGGGAAAATACCAAAGAGCCACCCACAGAGTGGGAGGGGTCATCACACAGGCAATTATTGGTGCCAATAATAACATTGTTTGGTATATTATAGGTTTGGGTGCACAGAAACAATCTATCTATCTCTAGCCTTGAAAACCCATTTCCCCAACTCAGCTGTTTCAGGTCATTTCTCAGGGTCCTCCCCCATTGAATTTGACACTGTGAAGTGGATAGCTCTACACTGTGTGTGTTGGCTTCTCCAAGGAAGACGTGCAGCCTTTGGCCAGCTGTCCCCTGTAGGCTCTGGGTAGCTTGTTGCTCTGCCTCTTCACCCCACACTGACAGGCTCTACTTTCCTCAGACAAAAATAGATACCGATGCTAACAGATGCACCAGCCCCTGTCTATCTATCTTGGCTCACACACACACACATATGCACACATAAACTGCTACCCACCTATTCTTAAGCCCAGAATATTCTGGACGTAATAGAAAAGAGATTTAGTGAGACAATGAGCAGTGCATTCTGAAAAGATCAAAATAGAATCACGTAATGTAGGTTAGATTTCTGCGCTCACACGAGACTAAAGAAATCAATTACCAAGTTTCAAGAGAGCAACTAATAAGCGGGTCATGGCACATTCGGGGCAATGCAAAAATAGTCAACTATATACAGAAGCGAGCCTTGGCTCTGAGAACTGCAACTACAGATTTGACTTAAAATACTCAAATGCCTGAACAAGCAGAAGTGATACAAGGGAAGAAGCTGTGATAGCAGAGGACACTAAAGGAGCAATAAAGTTGATGCTGAAAGATCATGACTCTATTTTAGATCTAGATTTAGAAGAGGTGAATCATGTAGAGTTGAATTGCTTTTTCAGTAAAAAAAAAATCAAATGTCCTTCCTCACTGCTATCATAACTCCTCATATCCTCCAACTCCTCTCCAGCAGCCAGTGCAGGTTTCCCAAAAAGGAAAGTAAGCAAGACTCACCGTTCGCAGGAACTGAATCTCCTCCTCTCCCTCTCCCCCTTCTGCCATCCTTTGCCGAGGGTTATTCGCAGCTCCTCGGGAGAAAACAGAAAATCCTTCTGTTCAGGAATAGGATTTTTTATCTCCTTTGCTATGTCCCACCCTCTCGCTCCCAACGTTGCACCTCTCTCCTTTCTTTCTTGTTGCTGTACCCCTCTCTCTCTCTCTCTCTCTCACACACACACACACACTCAGTGTATCTCGCTCTCGGTGCTACTGTGTGTGGGTGTGCTGAATGGACAGCATGAGCCCTGTGGCTCTCACGGTGTTGTGAGAGAGAGTGACGGGAGGCAAGGCTCTCCCCGGCTCCTCTCTCCTCTCGCCTTGCATCCCCCAACAGCAGTTGGGGGGGGGGGGGGCAGCAGGCACCTTGTTACACATTTACACGGCTCCCATCCCACTGTAGAAGTGGGCCACTCCTTCACACAGGCTGACCCCCTCCAACACACACACACACACACAGCTCCTTCCACATGTCTGAGGCTATAAAAGGAAAGGGGGTGAGGACTATCTTGTGTGTGTGCAGTAAGAACAGATGCCCACACACACACAAACACAAACAGAAAAGTGTAGAAATTCCTGGAAACTTGGTTTCAAATAATTCAATATTTGTAGCATTATATACAACAATCAAAGCTAAAGTTAGAGACAAAAACATCCATATCCTTAATAAATCGGATAATCTGCTTGATCACCCTTTGGTGTGGTTACATCAGATGTGTGGTTGTGTATATGACTCCATCACTTTTCTATAATATGATACATGTCTAATATCTCATGTTTTAAGCTTGTTTATGTTGTATGAACAGCAGTTTAAAAACCCAGAGGAAATAATTTGACAATGATATAATGCAGAGAAAAGCTGCAGAACTTTACATTTGAAACAGGAACCAGTGAATGTTTGATATTTCTGATTAATATAGGACCTAAGGTCAATTTTGAAAAGTCAAAATGGCTGTCCATTAATTTCCTGTTGATCATAAGCAATTAAATGATTAATAATGTAATCTTAGTTTGCAGTTATCATTCATTGTGTTTCATCAGCTACAGTTTGGCACATTCAGCGCAGTGGATACTACTGATGCTTTTTTTATACAGTCCAATCAATAACAGGATGAGACGCTCTGACATTATAGCAGGCTTTTAATTAGCTCCGTGCTCTTTCACACTTTTCCATAATATTTCAGATTTTTATGCTTCAGTGTTAAAGTAGCAAAGGTCTTACCTGCATTAAGAACAGTAATTAACATTTTATTTTTTAACACCATGCTCAATTAACTGTACAGTAGCAATATCGCTGGCAACACCCCCCAGACGTTTCTGTGCTGCCTCTGTAGTCAGGCAAGAAAAATCTTTGCAGGAATTTAAAAAGGGATGAGCCTGTCTTGTGTCTTAATGACTGGGCATGATTCCAAAAAGGTCATTAAGTTGAGATATTTCATTATAAGGAAATTGGGATGTAATAATGTCAGCAGTGTGATTCTTCCTTCCTTTCTTTTTTTTTTGGAGGTGGTTGGGGGCTATGAACAGTGATTAATCAGCAGAAAATTGATAACAGATTAAATCATTTATTAAGCAAAAATGCCACAAAAAAACATTGGCTAGTAACAGCTTTTCAAATGTAAGGATTTGCTGCTCTTCGCTGTTATATATCATTGTTTATTCAATATATTTGGGTACTGGACTGTTAGTCGGACATAACAAGCAATTTGAATAGTCAACCTGGGCATAGGAAATTATGATGGCCATTTTTAGTATTTTCTCTTATTTTAGAGACCAAACATCCAATTTAATTTAATTGAGCTGACTATTAAAAGGTGAAAAGCATGAACAAAATCCCCGAAGTCTTAGTTTAGCTATGAAACGATTAATTATACCTTTACATAAAATTGCAAATATCATGATAAGACAATGTGCCAGAAATAATCTTTGCAGACTACAACGGTAAAGAAAAATGCTATCTTCTCACAATATCAACAGCTCTGTCTGGACAGCCTGCATCCCTGGAGGAAATAGTGGATTTGCATGAGTGTCCGTGGCACACCCCTCATACCAGGCAGCAGGGATGCACCAGAAAGAAAAGCTGGAAGTCTGAGTGGGAAAAAAAGCGCATGACACAGAAACGGTGACCATCCTCTAGACAGTGTGCACATACACACATCCTTACCTCCTCAATCTCCATCTGGCATCCTTCCGCATGCTCTCATTCTCGACCATCTCCCGCTGGCAGCGGATAAAGATGTTTTGGGACGCTGCTCGCCGGGATACAACTCCGTCCAACGAGTAAAACGGAGAGGAGAGGAGGCGGAGGAGGTGATACGCCACTGAAGCAGAACTAACATGAATTCTGGGAGTATGAGTCCTAATTCAGAGGGAACCTTCTGTTGCCCGGTTTTTTTTGCCAACTCACGAATCCGCCTCTGTTTACGTGCAGTCGAGCCTGCGCGCCTCAGGGTGGCGACATTGTACTGAGAATTGAACTCAAATCTCTCTACAATGATCTCCAATTCTGACTCCAAAATTATCAATAATTAGCAATAGCTTTAAAAACAGTCACGGCAGCATCCAGAGCAAACAAAGGTAGCTAAGTATGGGATGGTCTATGCAGCTTATTGTGCTGCCTGCTGCCTTGAAATGTAATCAAAACAAACAAAAGAAAATAAATGACCCGTAAGGTAACGCTAACGTGGGCTAACTGTTAGGCTACATTACTTTGCTAACAACAATTGACTTATTTTTTACAGTTGCCTATGCTAACAACAAGGCAACGTTAAAGAACGTATCACATGACAAAATAAGTGAAATTATTTAAAAATATATAAAGTAGGCTTATTAAATTGACAACTCTACAGTGCTGTCTTAATTTAACAGACAACCGCGTGAGTTACCGTTTTTTTACTTTTAGTTGCCGTCATCTTACGTTAATACAATTTAAAAGACTTCCGTTTTTACCAGAAATAGCAAAATAAAAGCGTTAAAACAAAATGCACTTGATTCACAAACTTAACACGTTAATCACTACACTATTGCATATGGGCGGTCTGTAAGACTCACAGCTAAACTGTCATTATGATGTTGAATTGTAATAAATATGTGGGCCTTAGCTATTTTTTTCAGCATACATGTGTCAAATTTCTTAATATTTACCAGCTGAGTTGATTACAACTCTTCCTGTTTTACATAACTATTACCTAAGATTACAGTAAGATTGCCACATTGCCAGGAAATAGCATTGAATACTTTTTTTCTTCTGTAACCTTTCTATGTTCCCTCTTCAAGTCCTTCAATGATCTCATTTCTAATGCAAATCCAAATGCATTTTTAGGTGTTTTGGACTTGGCGTGCATTGACTGCAGGATTCCTTCTCGGTGCATCTTTCCCTGCTTTTGAATGCTATATCGCCCACTCTCTCTGCCAGCCAGTCAGCTTCCTGCAGCTAAGAAGCCACCTCTGCCGACTCTGGGACATTAATGTCCCCTGTTTGGTCTCCCCTTCCTCTTGGTGTGTCAAAACAAGGATGCCTTTGAGTCTCCCTGTCCAGCTGCACAGCCACATTCACAAGCACAAACACTACCTCCCTGTGTAATCACTTGCTGCCCTGAGAAATGACAGAGGGAGTTAAAAAAAAAAAAAAAGAAAAGAAGAAAGGGAAAAAATCAGGGTGATAGACGTGATTTGGGGGGACACTGGAGACCCTGGGTGAGCAAATCTAAGAGGGAGACACGTGTCATGATTCAACAATGTTATTAGACATCTAATGATTTCTTTTCATGAATTGATTCTTTTGCCAAGTTCAGGCAATACCCCCAGAACACTGCATCAAAAAGTGACATTGAGGTGTGGTCTATTTTTTCTGTGTTGATGCTGTGTTGATGAAGCCTCAAAAAAGAACCACAGATGTCGCTTCCTGGAGTACACTGATGGTGCTCAGATGATTGCTCATCACTATCTCTCTCTTACTCTCCTCCTCCTTCCTCTATGGGTACTGCATTTGTGTTCACTATTCTCTCTCTCTCTCTCTCTCTCTCTCTCTCTCTCTCTCTCTCTCTCTCTCTCTGTCCTCTCCCCTCCCCCTTGGACACACACATACACATACAAACACACACACACTCACGCACAGAAACTGATGTGAGTTCCCCTATCTGTCAGAGCCAGTTCCTCCATTTAAGATGCTGACTTGTTTATGTTGAAGGGACAAGTGAATTACTTTTGTTGGCTCTTGCACTCTATTTTGTAGCTTGTTTGAGGCTTTTTCTCTTCGCATGTCTGCTTTGTTGCAGACGAAGACAGCACAAAGTTTGTTTTGTCGCTGATTTGTGGTTGATCGATATCTTGAGATAGCAGAGAGAGAGAGAGAGGAAGGTTGACTGACACACAGAGTGGTTTGACAAGCAGGGTTTAGGTGTGGAGTTTAGTCGATGACTGGTAGGTGAGCAGCCCTCAGCCCCAGCAGCTCTTCATCCTGTGCCCGCTCTTGCTGTCCTGGGCACATAAACACACAAGAGGACACAGAGGAGAAGGAGGAGGAGGAGCAGGGTCAACCATGGAGCTGTAGGGACACGCTCAGATGCCTGTGCGGATCACCAGTGGAGGAGGAGTGCCGCTGAGGAGAAGAGCTCTGCAATGAACAAGACCAAGAGGTAATTAAAAAAGAAAAGAAGAGAGTGAACCAAATGTGAGAGTCTGGTACACTCAGACTCACTTTCAACTCTGTTTCTTAGCAAGTGTAGTCTGAGTATGTGTCAGCAGCAAGAGTTTTGTGTGCAGCAGAGATGTGTGAACCTTGACGTTGTGAGATGCAGTGTGGTTTGTGCAAAGGCTCTTGACAATTCAAAGAGAAATGAGGGCATTTAGTTTTATTTTTCACTTGGTGTGTGTGTGTGTGTGTGTGTGTGTGTGTGTGTGTGTGTGTGTGTGTGTGTGTGTTTTCTGTCACTTATTCGAAACTAGACTGTGCAGTGGAGAAAGAGAAGCTTTGTGTTGAAAGAAAGCCTGCATGACACACATATCACACATACACTCTTACACACGGTCACAGCTAATGTGTTTGTCTGCATATCAGAAAAGAATTTCAACATCTCAAATGATTTGTGTATACTGCACACAAGCGAGCACTGACATTCAACAGTTGTGCGTGCCTGTTAAGTGCTGCCTGCTTACCTTTCCATGGAACTGTGTTCTGCTTTTTTTTTTGGTTCAGTTAGTGATGTTTTTTGCATTAGATCTTAGATACTGATAAGAAACTACACGTTTAGTAGCCTGTGTTTTCAGTGGTACTTTTTCTACTGCCATAGTTGTGACCACAGCTCTTATCAGATTGCCTGGAATGAAAGGGTTGGGTGTCGAATGTTAAGGTAGTCAGATGTGTGTTATGTATGATTTAGCTACCTGAGTTTAAGGTGGACTGATAGAGTGGCCACATTATTGTGCTTCCCCTTCAGTGGGGAGGTTATATCACAGTTTTTTACAACTGGTGACACGCATTTCTCAATACAGTGTTCACTTTTTCAAAACTCTTCCCACAGTCGGCACAACAGATGCCAATGTGGACTAAACTGTGGCTCACAAAATGATTCAATAATTGCACCTTTCAAAATCCATTAACTGTTTTCTTACTCAAACTCAATCAAAACTATGTGTATTAATACTCCATTTTGCACATTTTTACATACTATTATAAAAACAGTTACATTTACATTTAAAACCAAAAAGACAGTATGTTACATTCTGCTACATCTATATGTATAAAAAAAATTAAAAATAAAAACTCCTAATGTAAACCACTAATTTGGACATACAACACTGAGCACTTATTTTCATTTCTTGATGACCTCTTAAGACTTGAGTTAAGGAAAGGCGGCAAGTGGGACAGAATCCAGAATATTTTGTTATATTTTGTGGACGATGTGGCGTTTAACCATCCTCTCCCTGGCACGGAGTGGCTCACAGCTCATCATCTTTCAACCTTACTCTCCATTCCTCAACCCCATAGAGGAATTATTTTCCTCCTGTTGGTGGAAGGTTTATGATCACCAGCCACATAATCAGATGTCCCCATTGGAAGCAATGGATGCTGGATGTCTGGACATATATCTGCAGAAGATTGCCAGGGATGGATCAGACATGCAAAAAAGTGTATTGCAAGAGAGGACATAAGGTGTGATGTGGATGAGAATGTGTGGCCAAATGCAGAAGACAGGGATTTCATATGTCATATACAAGTATGTAAGCTGTAGCGAAAAGGTATAGTTTTGTATTGCTTTTTTAGTTTCATTTTGTACACATGCAAAAATGGCATGGAATGTTGCAGCATTTCTGATTCCTTTCTGTGACATGTGAGGTAAACTGAGAGAACTGTCTGAACAGTTTTGAAAAAGTAAACTCAGTAAAGAGAAATGTGTTAGATTGTGGTTAGAATTACTGTATACACAAGGCCAAGATATAACACTTTTTTATTAAAAAACTGTAAAGAAAAAGAGAATACAAGAAAAATAAAAAATACATTTTGTATAAATGAGACTTGGATATATTTGTAAAAGAAAAAACAAATATATATATATAAAGATGAAGATGGCAAGCTAAAAAATATGAATAGAATCGAATGATTATAAAAAGATGTAGATCATGTAAGTTTGTGTGTGTGTGTGTGTGTGTGTGTGTGTGTGTGTGTGTGTGTGTGTGTGTGTGTGTGTGTGTGTGTGTGTGAGAGAGAGGTTTTTAAAGAACAAAAGAGGGAGAGAAAGTATGAATTGGTCCTGAAGGTGTGTAGTTGCACAGGTATGATTTCATTGGGTAATAAATTCATGGTTACAGTCACACACAGTATGTACTTTATGAATATTAATTACAATTTTTCTGATGCTTACTACAATGGTTGGTACAGTGGCCTTATTGTTGCACCAAATGGATGAACGGCTCAGTGCAGAAGATGCAGAGGGAACAAGAACGCAGCTTGTGAGAGGGGAGAGAGAGAGAGAGAGAGAGAGAGAGAAAGAGCAGCTCACAAACAAGGCCTTCAAAGGGCTCTAGCTTCAATTAATCAATTAAGGAAAGAAAGAGAAGAATTTGCATATCCCCCCGCCAGTGTGAGAGCCAGAGAGGGAGAAAGAGGAGTGGGGGGGAATGGATCTGTAGCCAGGAGTCTTGACACGGATGGGAAAGGGAGTGAGAGAGGGATTTCCAAAGAAAAAAAAGGAGAAACTGTTTCCTGAAAGGATTGAATAGAGCAAGGATGAAGGAAGAGGAAAAAGTGGGCAAAGGAGTCGCCAGTGAGGAAAAGGAGGTGGAAGGTCTTCCTAAAATCCAAATCAGTGATATGATGGACTCAGACCACTGAGACTACTTAGGGTGTTTTCCTCATTGTCACTCACACAAGGATTTTCTTTTTCACCATTTTCCATGGATGCACTGTTAAATATAGAGGGGCATTTATTATGTCTCTTAGGAAAAGCTGAATGCAAATGCTTAAACAGGAGTTACTGTTTTGGCATTTGCATTCACTTTTTCAACTGTGTTGAGATTTGCATTGGAGTCCACCACACACTGACTCTTACCAACAGCTTTCTGTCGGCCAGGCTCATTACACAGAAAAGATACCACTGACTGCTGTGCTGTGCGTTACCTGCTCAGCACTCTGGGGGAAAATCCCTGACAGACGTCATGACATCAATAACATTTCCCCATCAGCACTTGTCTTTGTAGTAGCGAGCGTGCCTCCTCGAATCTGCAACTCCTTTGACAGACAGAGCTGGATTCACTCTGAGTCAAAGAGAGAGATGACAAGTTGTAAAGGGCACTGAGATAAGAAAGCCATCGATTAGAAGTGAACTGCAGTTGACTTCTAATCGGATATGATAATGAACGAGTCATTTAAGTTGTTTATTTAATTTTTTAATTTATTTTCATTATATTACAAATAAAAAATATAAGTAAAAGACACACATGGGTATATTGTATACATTTATACATATATTTATGTTTACATTATATACAGTGAATACATTTTACAGTTGAAAAAAAAAAATTAAAATATGAAAATTCATCAAGAAAAAATGCAGAGCATACACTTGAGAGAGTATTTGTTTTTTGTTTTATCATTGTAAAACACTAAATACTTTGGGGTTTTTAATTTTTTGTCACACAAGCCAACACCTGGAGCTCTGGGGAATATGATACCGTAAGCATTGTCACAATTTGTTGATATCTTTAATCAGTGTATCATTAGTTGAAGACCTACAGTCATATATTGAATAGAAAGGTCAATTTGAGGCAGCTCAGTGTGGCCCAGTGGCCTAAGGCATCAGTTTTTGGAGCTGGATTGAGTATGTTGAAGGATGTAAAGTTTATACTTAATCAAAATTAGAAATCTCTAAGAATCAGCTAGGTGTTGTGGTACTTTTGTTAGATGAAAACCTCTTTAGGGAGCTTAGGAAAATAACAAACTTTACTGTAAGCATCTTAAGCCTTTTTGACATTGTTTACTGGTTGGCTAATTCTCTTAACTAGAGGAGTCAAGTGAGGTTGGTAACACTTTGTAATAACTACACACTATGAATTATTAGTTAAGTGTCAGTTAATACTTAATTCCTCATTTATAAAGCATTGTTTCTACATTATTAAACATTAGTATGTACTCCATAGACACAATTATACATGTTTTATTGTTGATTAATAACCTCATCTATAATGTCTTTTATTAATGTACTTTCATACTTTATGGATGATGGATTAACCATTTTTAAATGAAGTATTACATAAATTACAAATGAGTTACATTACAAAATACTTAACTAATAACTAGTAAGTGCTTTCTAACTACCTGAATTAATCATGAATAACAGTATTAATAAGTGTTTATACAACATATATTAACACACTTACTGACCATTAGTGCATGTCTAAATCATTATATAGTATGTGTAAATACATGCATAAATGTACTTCTAAATATCATTAATTAAACTTTTTTAATGAGCTTGTGAAGCATTGACAACTCCTAAATAACTGGGTTGTAATTTATGTTGACCCTTATTTAGAAATGACAAATCCATCATTTTATAAAGGATTACAATACAATCATTAAACACATTATAGATGAGCCATTTAATCAAGAATAAACAATGTATAACTGTGTTTATGAATACCACACTAATGTGTAATAATGTAAGAACAATGCTTTATAAATGATGAATTACATATTTACTGATACTTAACTAATGCTTCATAGTGTGTAGTTATTATAAAGTGTTACCATGAAGTTAATAGTATTTATAAAGCCCCAAAAGCACAAATTACACTTTCCTCATAGAGGGCTTTACAATCAGGGCAGAAAATGACAAACCAAGGGTCCAAGGATAGAGAGCTGCTTTCAATCTTTTAAAGCAAGGACATCCCAAAACATTTACAATGCTGTAGAAGTATAACAGGTGGTTGAGGTATAGATCAAATGAACCCAGGCTCCTCCATTTGTTGTGAGCCTTACCTATCCGTTCCGTAAAATAGCTCACAGTGGTACGTGCAGTGCTGTTTAGTGTTTTGAATAGCCAGCAGGTGAAATGAGGCGAAGAAGAGGAAGAGGAAAGGAGGAGGAGAGGTGGGATTTTGTTGCCCAAACCAGCTGTCTGTAGCTGGACCAGCAGGATTCAGAGACCCCATCAGGGTTTCTGAATCCAGGCATGGCTAAGGGGGGAAATGTGTGGTGTGATAACTGTCACATACTGGATGAAACAGCACGTACAGGCAGGAGAGCAGCTTGTGGTATAAATAGATCAGTCAATGTCAACCCGTACGCCTGTATGAAATTGTGCTTCCATGAGTGTCCATACATGTGTTGTACATAAAGCAAACAATTAAGTGTGACTAAGGTGAGTGTGGATGCATGTGTATGTTAAGTTATGTATTATATGTGTGACTTGGCTAGGGAAATGAGCCCAACACAAACACAGGTTAAGAGAAGGGGATGCAGGTCTGGTCATTCAGGGAACTTGTCAGCAGTTCTCTGAACGCTGAGTGTTTCCTGGTAATGTCATGACATTAGCTGCAGTATAGAGACCGGCAGTTTCACTGTGTTACATGATACACACTGTTTCTTCAAATACATGAGGACAAAAAAAAACACTCAAGCACAACATTGAACATTTTACCACAGTTTTTAAAGGAGGCACACACAATGATCAGGCTTCATTTAAACGTTGGTTTAATTTCAAATGTGCAGAAGGGTCGTGGAACACACCTTTTCACTCAATTCTCTAACCTCAAACCTCACAACTGAAACAACGATACCAGTTTGAATGTGAAAAATATGAAAAAGGTCAGTTACTGATTGTTGTGAAATACAGTCAGACATTGCTAAACTGAGCCCCCGATCTGAAGAGGAAGCATTAATCGCATCATGAAACAAACAAGTCTCATTTTTAAGGGCATTTGAAAAGCCATCAAACAGTAACTCCATGTTAACACTCCAGAAAAGAAGTGCTGCTCCCTGATCGTCACTGGTTGAAAGATCTTTTAATCCAGTAGGATATAGCTAAAGGTGTGGCCTGTCATTGAAAGCCAAAGTAAACACAATTAACATCAACACTGTCCTACATATCAGTGGATCCCATTGTTTGGACTTAATAGTGAAAGAAATGTCCGCTTACAACCCCTTCTCCCAGGTTGTATACTGTGTGTCATGAGCTGGGAGGAGCCATCTTTTCTTCTTTCTCAGATAGGTGGTTTTATAAACCTGAGGAGATCAAACTATTCTGTATTTCACTAGAAGAAAAGCAAGGAAAATAAATAATTTAGTGTGGCAGAATTGTTTCATTTCTCAGTTACACAGGGTGACAACACTGAATGTATAGAGCATTTGTACATTTGTAGATAGATAGATAGATAGATAGATAGATAGATAGATAGATAGATAGATAGATAGATAGATAGATAGATAGATAGATAGATAGATAGATAGATGGTCTTTATTGTCCACTGGGGAAATTTGTTTTGTCTGTACAGGGCCTTACAAATGTACATATATACACACACACAGTAAACTGATGTAGATGTTATTGTCACGGGTTAATGTTGTTCAGCAACTACAGAAGCCTGCAAGCATGTTGGCCAGTTTTTACATGCTGTCATACATTTGTTTTGTGCAGCAGACATTGATCTCCCTAATCTTCAATACAGTACATAACATTTCAGTTACTTTCAGCTACCGCAAACATTGCTGCTCTTTTGTAAATACATACTGGTGCTGAAAAGAACTGGTTATTCTGAGAAAAGGGTGAAGAATTACAAAGGTTTGTAAACCAGTATTGGTGATGATGTGTGACATATTGTAGTGCCGACCTCAAATGTAATGCAATATTGTACTTTTATATACAGCTTAATTAACCCAGCTGTGTTGATAGGTTTTTAAAACTCATGCAAGGGGTTACAGTAGTACCCTATTAACTAATGTAAAGGTATGGGTTCTATGTTCCAAAGGGGACGGGTGTAAGCATTTGAAACCAAACAAATGTACATCAAAACTCTTCAATAAAAAGCTTAAAAAAGCACAGGACAAGTAAAAACTACAGCACACCTGTCTGTAACAGGACCAATTCTACCTTCTCCTGAAACCAGTGAGACTTACAACTGGATCAAAAATGTCAGTACAAGTCCAAGTCTGTGAGCTATTTGGCAAATAATGAACATTTGACAAACACAGAATGCTATGCAATTGTTCTGCCAGTGCGTGAAGGCTCAGGCAGCTGCAGCGCTGCAGAACAGCTTATCAGATGTGGGGAGATGCATTTCCTCAGATGCTGACCTGCACTACTTCACCACACTCTGCTCTACTTCTTTCTAGGCTACTTATACCCCCTGTCTGTGTGTGACTCTCTCTCTCTCTCTCTCTCTCTCTCTCTCTCTCTCTCTCTCTCTCTCTCTCTCTCTCTCTCTCTCTATCTCTCTCTCTTTCTCAGAAAGTCCAATGGAGAGAGCAGGAAGCTGGTCCAACGCAGGAGGAATACATGTCCCAGTCCTCAGGACATCGCCCGGGCCCTGCAGAGCCCCAGCTCTGCTCCCAGCGCCAGTGCTGCCAGCCTGGATGAGCTCATACAGCGCTGCCTAAACAGCTTCGGTCAGTCTCTGTCCCTACGTGTTTGCATGTGTTCCCAAAGTTTGTCATGTGTCTTTACTCTTTAACACAACCAGGTTATATAAATGCGGGATGGGGGAGAGTGATGGGGGAATCCAGGGTGAGAGAGACTGACAGGGAGGGAGGGAGGGAGACAAAGGGCAGTCTCATACAATCAAGCTTTGTTCTGTTGGGCTGCAGAGGCCAACTAGCTATTCCCATGCAATGTTAAACTATACAAATCTCTCTCCTCTCTGCCTCTCTTTCACTGATCTCACTCTCATCATTGGTTATTTTATCTAAATCACACAACAACAACAAAAAAACGTCTGGATACCCCTTGTGTTAACTAGCACTCTAGCACACAGATAGTTCATATTTATTTTTTCAGAGGCTATGATATATCTACTGGTGAGAGTCTTGCTGCTACAGTAATGGAGGTGAATGGAACATGCCTATCCAAAAATAATGTCCTGGTTAATCTGGACAATCTCTGGAACATTTTTAATCAAAGGTAAAAAAATAAAATAATAATAATAATAATAAAAAACTGTCAACAATAGTGATACACACCCACATGCCAGTCCATCTCATTTTGTGGCTTTTGCCCCCCTTTTACCAACAACCTTAAACAACCCAGTGAGAGACATTATTTACCCCTTGATTTCACTCTTTATGTCCCATTATGATATAATGTATGATGAAAAAGGTACATTGTATATCAAGTAAATTAGACACGTGTCTAGACCTTTTTTTCTTTATTTGCTTATTTCTACTTTAGGTCACAGTTGGATGTATCTCATACAGTAGGCGAAAGGCAGGAAAACACCTGGGGCAGGTTGTCATTTCATCGCAAGGTTAACACAGACAGACACTCACACCAACAGGAAATTCTAAAAAAAATCTCCAATCCACTTGAGCTGCATGTCTCTGGGGTGTGACTGAAAAAAAACAAAGCACCTGGAGAAAATCAATATGAAAATCTAAAACCCGCTCAAATAGAACGAACTGACTGACTGACTGACTGACTGAAATGAACTAAAAATGAACTGAAATGAACTGGACTGAGCTGCTTGACCACTGAGCCACCGTGCAGCCCACAGTTTTTGTTGTTGTTGTTGTTGTTTGTAACCACATTAATCCTGTGCTGCTGTGTTTTTGGTTGCAGATTCAGAGGGGAAGCTTTCCAGCCCCAGAGGGTCCCAACTGGTCCACATGACCCTGATGATGCACAGTTGGGTCGTGCCATCTCAGATGTTCGCCCAGAAACTTCTCACCCTATATCCTCCACTGTCACTCAGTGCAGTACTCTGGTCCCACCGGTGCACTGCTCCCAATCACATGTCCACGTTCATTAATCAGATCAGGAAACAGGCATGGCTTTGTTTTGCACTCCTTGTCGGCAAAGCAGATTTGAATTATCTATATCCCTGCTGGTGTTTGGAGTAACGTTGTGCCCTATCTGTTACTGTGTGTTCCTTGACTCTTTATCTCACTTATAAGGATTGCCCCTTGGACAAGAGAGGACTGAAGCGGGCACAGATCTGCCACCTTATCAGGTGAGTGAGTGAGCGTGTTGTATGACAGACTGTGAAGGAACTGGTTTTCCTGCTCTATTTGCGGGATGTAAGCATATTTTCTGTCCTGCTTCGTGGAAAGGCAGTGGATCAGCCAGTTCCCGGCGGTGTTCGAGGCAGACCCCCTTCTTGAGCAGACCATGGGGGACCTGTGGGCGCTGGTGCGGTCAGGCGGAGAGAAGACGCACTCGCAGCTCCTTGACACCTCCTGCTTGTGAGCCATGTTTTGAGTTGATTCAATGCCCTGGGGGGAATTGTGGTTTGTGTATTTGGCCACAACTCAAGCAAGTTTTTTCTATAAATAGAAAATAGGGGTTTCTCTTTAAAAAAAACATCTATTTTTGTCCTGTTGCTTGGCTTTCTTTTCCTAGAGGCCCTCATGGGAACATATTCCAGGCACCCTCGCCCTCTGTGAAGAAGAGGAAGGTGTCTTTGATCTTCGACCACATGGAGCCAGATGAGATGGCCGAGCACCTCAGCTACCTGGAGTTCAAGAACTTCTGTAACGTTTCAGTAAGTTCAGTGAGCAACTTCTCACTAATTGCTGTTCTTATTTTGCTTGATGAGGCCTCGTCATGTTGCCATGACTTGCAGATATGATGCTGCTCCCAAAAACACAATAGGTGAAAGTGCATACCGTGAAAATTAAATTACACGTTTAACTGACCAAAATGACCAAATACCAATTCAAATGCCAAATGTCATAAAATATATAATGTTCAAATCACAAGTCAAAACTCACCTTTTTAGAGCTGCTTTTAATGTTTGATTAGTGTGTGTATTTTAGTGTGTGCATTTTCATAGTATGTGTATTTCCTTTTAAAACCTCTGTACAGTGGCTTTGAGTGTTGCCAAAAGGCGCTGTATAAATAAAATGCATTATAATTATTTATCTATTATTATTATTATTATAATCGATCCTCTGCTGCAGAGAGTTTAATGACAACACCTTCCATGGACAAAATCTTTTTAAAATATCTTAACATTTGGAAGAACAACTTTTGAGTTGCCAGATTGTGAAAAATCCACAATTTTTACTTGTCATACACCATTTATACATTAAAACATAGGTAGTCTTGTCAACTTTCAGCTAATGTGCTCACGTGAGCTATAGGATTTATAGTTTGAATTATCTGCCTCAGAGCGACAAGACGGTCGGTAAATCTCTCATTGACCATAATGTTGTTTATCCTCATTCTCACTTGAGCCGAAATGCAAACAAAGCATTTTTTGAAACTGTGATTTCAAACTCATTTTTTAGTTTTTCTATCACAAATGATATACCCATACGTTCGCAAAGGCCTTGTGGCGCTCACAATGAAGTGATTTCACTGAGACCACCTATAGTAGTATAAGCTGTCTGAGCCTTCTTTTCATAGGTCACTCTCAGTGTCTCTTAAGGGGAGCAGTCTAACAGCAAGTGATATGGCCGTTAGCTGATTATAGAGATCAAAGGGATCTCCCCTGTGTTTACAAACATGGTCACTGATTAGTAACCCTGATGCAGCATTTTTGCCAAACCGTCAAATTGCAACTACAGACAGTAATATGAACATTAACGGAACATCACACACACACACACACACACACACACACACACACACACACACACACACACACACACACACACATAGTGTCATTTGTGATTTTATCCATATATATAGCCCGCTACTTTTCAGGCAATATATTCACCTCTCAGCTCTTTAGGGTCATGCTGGTTTGTTCTATGCAATGGATATGTCTGATAATAATACAACGTATTTATACTTTCAGTCTTTTTAGTCAATTTATTTGAACTTCCACTTTTGACAGTATTACAGTTTAGCTTCCAGCTTTTCTAACAATGTATTTCAGCTCTTAGCTTATTAAGGTAATGCAGTTCAGCTTCCAACTGACAATTTTACATTTCAACTTCCAAGTTGCAGTGCAATGCAAACAATTTGTTTCATATTTCTGCATTTTCATCAATGTTTCTCACAGGCTTTGTAAGTCTTCCATACTTATTCATAATTTCAGTTAGAAAATAAATTCAGACCTCACGATGTTCTACATCGTTTAGCATCGTTGAACTTTTAAAGCCAACAATTCAGCCTTTATATATTCCACATCTTTTATACATTAGTGGTGTTATTGAACTTTTTAATGAAATTCATGTTAATTAAAACCATTCATACTTTTCCAACTATCCTCACTACTTCACCTTCACCTTCTTTTTAAGCTGTTAATCCAGTTTAGCTTTAGCAATTTAGCTATTCAGCATTCACACTCATTTTCTGCAGGACATGCATTTTCTTGTATTTACATGAGATCTAGACACAAATGTATAGCTGTAATTTACAGGGGGATGGAGGGGTTACAAGCCCCCCAATAACCGAAACTGACCCCAAAAACCTATTATAATTTCTTTCACATAAGTAAAGACATTTGCACCATAAATTGATGCAGAAAAGGCACAAATTGTTGCAGAAATATTCACCAGAATGCAGAAAATGAAGTGTTCCACATTCAAATTTTCAATTTTGCTCAAAACTGGAGATCTCAACCCCCCCATGTTGAACCCAAAGTTACGCCCTTTCTCAAACCCTTGGTAAAATATGTCTTTATAGAAAATAGTATCTTTACTTTTGTTATGAATTAAGATGCTCCTTCCTGATGTTGGAGAATTGTTTTCAGTAGAAAAGCCGTTATGAGCACAAAATATGATCTGCTCTTGCGATCATTTGGTGACAGATTTCTACCCTGCTTAAACACCTGAGTGAAATCAGTGATAAACTTAGTGCAGAAGGTGTTTCCTGCCTGACCACTGCTATCTGATCGGCCAGTTCCTGGACTACCGCAGCTACGTGGTGCGAGGCTCGGTGAGAGACAACCCTGCTCTGGAGCGGTCGGTCATGATGTGTAACGGAGTCTCCCAGTGGGTCCAGCTGATGATCCTCAGCAGACACACGGCTCAGCAGAGAGCCCAGGTCTTCACTAAGTTCATTCATGTGGCTCAGGTAATACTGGCTGAGGGATTAAACATCACAACAACAAAAAAACTCAGAGGGAGTGATGTTTGTACGGAAGAGGATTAGGGCCACATGTGAAAAATGTATTTGAGTTCTGAGTTTAAAGTCAGAATTCTAAGAAATAAATTAGAATTCTGACTTTAATCTCAGAATTTTGACTTATTTCTCAGAATTCTGACTTTTTATTTTTTTATTTTATTTTTTTAAATCTCAGAATTCTGAGAATAAAGTCAGAATTCTGTCTCTTTAAAAAATAAAATAAATTAGACTTAAAAAAGAAGTCAGTATTCTGAGAAATAAGTCAAAATTCTGAGATTAAAGTCAGAATTCTAATTTATTTCTCCGAATTCTGAATTAAAATTCTGATTTTAAATTCTGATTTATTTCTCAGAATACTGACTTAATTTTTTAAAGTCTAATTTTTTTATTAAAAAAAAGAGACAGCATTTTGACTTTAATCTCAGAATTCTGAGATAAAAAATGTAAAAAAAAAAAAAGAGAATAAAAAATAAAAAGTCAGAATTTTGAGAAAAAAGTCTCAGAATTCTGACTTTAAACTCAGAACTCAATACATTTTTTCACATGTGGCCCTAATCCTCTTCCGTATGTTTGGCTGCCAAGAGCTGGTTTTGGGGGCCAAGACTTCATGCTGTCCACTCTGCTCTTTCCTTCACAGAAACTTCGAGCTCTGCAAAACTTTAACACTCTAATGGCAGTGACTGGAGGCCTCTGTCACAGCTCAATCTCCCGCCTCAAAGACACCTCCAACCTGCTGACTCCTGACATCACTAAGGTATTTCAAATATTACACATGCCCATGAGTCAGTCTGTTGATGACTACATTACAACAGAGTGATAAAGATGAAACTTTTCTTTTGTGAATCATCCTCCTTCTTGAAATTTTATCTCCGCAAGTAAAATTAAGGATCAGATCACTACTTTCATAGAATTTGGGGTATTTTATTAAATTTTTTAGCATTTGAAAAACCAATGAAATGGTTTCTAAACAGTATCCTGAATAAACTTTGACAGTCTGTGATTATCCACTCTTTTTTTAACTAAAAAATGAGGTATAATTTCACATAAATGAGGTTTATTGACCATGATTTTTTTTTTTAAGTGTAAAACTAGTGGTAATAAGTTGATGTTAGTGGTGAATCCTGTGACAGTGGGAAAAAAGCACAGCAGAAAGCAACAGAAACCTCAAAAAAAAGTATACCCACTACAATACATTAGACTACACCACTGGGTGTGTGTGTGTGTGTGTGTGTGTGTGTGTGTGTGTGTGTGTGTGTGTGTGTGTGCGTGTGTGTGTGTGTGTGTGTGGGTGGGTGATGGTGTGTGTGTGTGTGTGTGTGTGTGTGTGTGTGTGTGTGTGTGTGTGTGTGTGTGTGTGTGTGGGTGTGTGTGTGTGTGTGTGGGTGATGGTGTGTGTGTGTGTGTATGCGTGTGTGGGTGTGTGGGTATGTGTGTGTGGGTGGGTGATGGTGTGTGTGTGCGTGTGTGTGTGTGTGTGCGTGTGTGTGTGTGTGTGTGTGTGTGTGTCTGTGGGTGTGTGGGTGACGGAAAGGTGTGGCAGACGTTGTTGGGGGACCATACAGATGTTTTTTATGTTTGTGTTTATTTAATGTTATCTGTTGACTGTTGGAGCAGACGATGCAAGAACATTTTCTGTGTGAACAGACAATAAAGTGTTATCTTATCTTATCTTATTTAATGTTTTCTAAGTCTAAACACACCAACTGCTTGATCTTTCTCCTCTCTCAGGCCCTGAGTGAGATGACTGAGCTGCTCTCCTCGCGTAGCAACTACATCAACTACCGGCGGGTTTACAACGAGTGCAGCGGCTTCAAGGTGCCCATCCTGGGCGTCCACCTGAAGGATCTGATCTCCCTGAACGAGGCCCTGCCCAACTACATCGACGAGGACAAGATCAACCTGAGCAAGCTGCAGCACCTGTACAGCAACATCAACGACCTGGTGGCCATTCACACCTGCACGCCGCCCTTCGAGGCCAACAAAGACCTTCTGCATCTGCTCACGGTACCAGACACAAACCAAGATTTCAGATATAAAAAAGATTCCACGAAAAAAAAAAAAAAAAAACATCTTAAAATCATGTTCTTTCAATGCTTCAGCTCTCTCTAGATTTATACTACACTGAGGATGAGATCTATGAACTTTCATACACCAAGGAACCCAAGAACACAAAGATCCAGGTCAGTAGAGCTGCATACTCCACTTTTTGAAGTTGAGCTCTATCTAACACCATCAGACTCACACTTGTTTAAACCTCTTTTCACAAGAGGAGGGACATGTGTGTGCTCTCTGTGGGTGTAACATCTTCAAAACAAAAGTACAGGCTCGGTGCCGAATACATCAAAATCCGCCACATCAAAGCGCTGTACGTTAGGGAAGCGTGTTATGTGGTGGGTGTACTCTTTTTTTATTCTTCTTGTTTCTAACATGTACAGTCCTTTATGTCTCATCGCTGCATCTGTCACTCCACAGCCTGTAGCTCCAGTTAAACCGCCTGTACTGGCAGAGTGGGGTTCAGGGGTCACCCCCAGGCTCGACCCTAACACCATATCTAAGCACGTCAAGCAGATGGTGGATGTGAGTATGTGACACTGCAACAACATTCTGTCTTTCACTTCCTTATTACTTGGCAGGCTAAAGCAGAACTAACCAACTGCTCCTTGACAAGTGCAACTGAACGTCTGATTGTTGTGTTGCCCCCTGCAGTCCATAATGAAAAATTACGACCAGAGCCAGGATGGTTACATTTCACTGGAGGACTTTGAGAAAATAGCAGCCAACTTCCCCTTCTCCTTCTGCACTCACGAAACTGACAGGTGAGGAAGCTGCGACACGCACGAAAAGGCCTCTTACCGTGACGTGGTTGCAAAAACAGAGAAAACACAAAACAACATGAGGTAAATGGTTTATAAAAAATAAACTCAACTCACTTACTCACTTTTGTTGTTGCACTTTTGAAAATGTTGTGCCCAGGGAGGGACAAATCAGCCGTGAAGAAATCACCTCTTACTTCATGAGGGGAATGTCTGTATGTGCCAAGCTGGGCTACAACTTCAAGGCACATAACTTCCATGAAACCACATATAAACGGCCGACTTTTTGTGAGACTTGTAGAGGCTTTGTGAGTATCCATTGTATTATTTTATATATATATATATATTTATATATATAAATATACAATCAAACAGCAATATCACATGTGTCATGTTTGTCCTCTTGTAGCTGTGGGGAGTCATCAAACAAGGTTACCACTGTAAAGGTAAGTTTACAATCCATCATTAAAGAGTAATCACCTTTGGTGGCCGGGTTAGCTCAGTTGGTAGAGCAGGCGCACATATATTCATCTGTCCTGTGGAAATAAAGGCCTAAAATGCCTCAAAAAAAATATCTTAAAAAAAAAAAAAAGAGTACTCACCTTCGTCCAGGGGCAATTTGGGGTTCAGCCCCTTATAAGAATGTGATAGGATACAGTGCCTTGCAAAAGTGTTAACCAATATATAATCAAATAAGTTAAGGGTCAGCTCCCTCATATTTTGGTCCAGGTTTTGAGATATCTTTCTCTGAGAGTTTTGCTGCCACCCTGCCATGTGAAATACATTTATTTTGTGGTCCTCAAAGCTTTGAATCGCCAGACCTTTTGTAGTTTGACTGAACTTATCCTTTAGGTAGCAGTGCATC
The DNA here is from genome assembly GCA_023566125.1 of Zingel zingel. Taxonomy (NCBI): domain Eukaryota; kingdom Metazoa; phylum Chordata; class Actinopteri; order Perciformes; family Percidae; genus Zingel; species Zingel zingel. Next base: position 36,830,556 of record CM042316.1, on the reverse strand, counting down.
TTTTAACATTTGTTTTCTGTCTCTCAGACTGTGGGATAAACTGTCACAGACACTGTCGAGATCTGGTGGGAATAGAGTGCTTGAAGAAACACAAAAACACAACTGGGTCCTGCCCGTGCACCCCGGCCCCCGACTCAAGAACCAAGGGCAATAACTGGAGTACGACCTTTCTCTATCATATGCAGAACACAAGGCCTGAAAATTCCCTTCCTATTAAATGACCTCAAACCCAATACACTAATGGCTCATTGTTCCCTGTCAGGTTCAGAGGAGGAGGCCTTTGTTTTCCCCCAAAGTAACGAGACAGAAAACAACCAAGGCACCTCTCCTTGGAAAAATAACACCGGTGATTCGACGCTGTCGGACCGCTCCACTCAGACAGATCCTGGAGTATGGACACCTGAAAAAAAGGACAAGAGGGGAAACCACCACAACTCTCTTGTACATGCATCCCCAGAAAGAAAGGTGAGACAGGACGTGAGTGCAGGACAGAGTTTCTCAATCTTTTCTGTTGTTTTCTGTTCTTTTATGACACTAATGCTCATGACCTCAGCAACTGAAGACATATCAGTATGTCAGTGCACATTTCTAAAGTGACTCCATGTTGGGTCACTACAGGAGCTAATAAATGATGAGTCAAACACCAATACTGGCTGCCTGGAGTTTAAATGTACTACTTTAAATGACTCAGCTTACTAAAATTTCCCAGAAGATGTTGAGCACATTGTAAAATATGTTTAAATTCCACTAGTGTGCTTACATTTACAAAGTGACATATTTACAATCATTTAAAGCCACTATGTGTAGAATCATTGCATGATTATAGCATATTTCAAAGGATTTTCATAGCACAAGTTGTGACAAAGTTTAAAATAGCCTCTGTTAACTCACCCCCAACGCCAAATGTACCAAGCCCATAGTTTTAGTTTTATTTACTGAATTTTGAAGTACAAAGGTGGTAAATACAATTTCATTTTTGCTGATCAAAGAATTCAAGAATTACGTATGACAAATTCAAAAGAAAAGCTTCTCTCTAGAAACACCTTTTGTCTCAGGATAACCCACAGACAACACTGTCAACAGCTGTTAAAAGGACAATTTTCTCTGCAGATAAAACTTTGTATGGCTCTTCATTTCATTTTTTTTGCGTGAGATTTTTGATGAACCAACTTTTTATATAAGCTTCATCACTAGAAAATGAAATGCTTTTTTTCCCACAATAAAATATTGTTTCTGAGTTTGAGAACTATTTTCTTTATTTGTCTGTCCTATTTACAGGTCAACACACTGCCACAGAGGACCCGAGGCTGCTCCATGCCCGGTTCCTTCTTGCAGGAGAAAATGGAAGAGCTGCAGCTCTACAAAGACAAGAGCAGAGAGCCAGACTGAGCGCTCCATTTTGTAACATTTCCCCCCTCATGGACAAAAACATTCCGGCACCACCACGTTTCTTACAAAACTGTGTCTGACTGGTGTCGAACTTATGAGATTTCCTTGCCATTCATATAAGAATGCCAGCAACTATGGACTCCCTCATGTTTCAAATGTGGTCATGCCATGTTTTTATTATTTTATTTGTCATTCTTGTTAGTTTGGCTAATTGTGTAGGCTTCAAACATCGATTGTACTACTGTAATTTATGAACACCTCATTTTGTTTTTAGAACAGGTACCTTGGTTCTCTGGTGCTAAGATTCAACCTCAATCCATAAGGTCATTTATATGACAACAGACATAAGGGTTTCCTGGTCCTATTTACACATAACAAATGCAGGGTAGGAAATTAACACTAACATTTTCAATTTTAACTTTTGGCAGCTATGTGACAACTCTGCTCATGAATTTGGAAAGTAAGCTGGCAAACCATTTTCATAATTGCCATTTGCTTTGGGTTGGGCGATATGAAGACATGAGACAATTTGTCAACCAGTAGACATTGCTATACTGTGTATAAGGTTCCTTTAATATCTCTGGTTATATTAGGCCAGACAACCTAGCTTATGTTGCAAACATATAAATTACTGAAGGCCTTTTTTTAATGGATGGATTTTTATCGCTACAACAAAATGTATTATTGCATACAGTATACTGTGACTAACTTTGTCCAAATCGCCCAACCCTAGTTTGGTTGGTTAATTGTGAAAGGAGCTTGTGAAGTCTGCTCCATAAACCACCGCAACTAGCAGCGGAAAAAGTTTATTTCCTGCCCTGACAACATTTTGGACTTTCAAATATCTCCAACAGTTCATTCAAGGTTCAGCAGGACTGCACTGGAACTTTACGCATGCTACAGAATTGGCATATTTTTTTAGCTAAATGCTTCTTTGTTTTGTCCTTTGTCCACAATGTCAATCTTGTTGAAAATAAGAAAGATACACCAACAATGATGAATCATGCAGTATGTGTTGTGTTTGGATGAAAAAAAGATTAACATCTCCAGGCGTATACAATTGCATTTATTGTATAAAGACAAGAAGACAGCTCGGGTAACTGGTCATCAGATTTTCATTTTCTGGTAGAAAAAAAATGACTTTGACAACTAGATTTAACTACTGGACTCAATGAACAGCAATCACAAAGGGATAAAAAAAAACTGCACATACAACTACTCAAGAGTGGCAAAATATTCTTCTCAATCAAAGACTGGATCAACGCTTAAATACTACAGTATCAACACCTATAAAAAAGGTTTCATAATGTTTGAATTCTATTGGTGTGCTCACTCGGACACTGAAAAGTAAAGAGCAAGACAGAGGAAAGGGTTGTGAAGGTAAAAGCATGCATTTTGTTCTTTGTTAAGCTTCTCAAAACGAGCAAAATTATTTCAGGCCTTGCTGTATTTTCCTGCCCTGTCACGTTTTCACACTACGCATCCTAGGAATATACAATTAACTCTTCAATCTGTAGGAAATGTGGACTTTGCAGTTCAACAGACGTCCACATTAAATGCATAATAGATAACATTCATTAAATGTTTTGATACCTATCATCTACCACCTCACAGTCACTGCTTAGAGTAAGACTTCATTCAGTAAAAAAATGAAAAGACAAACTGTGTACAGTTTCTGTGCACATTGATTGGTAAGGAATGAAGGCTACCGTGTTAACCCAGACAGAGAAAGTTATGGTTGGGGACTTAATGTGAGACTGTACAAAAATCAATTTGCTGCAGAGGTCAGAGTGTTTAGGACACAGGTGGATGCAGGTACAAATGCAAAGCTATTGGGAACCAGAAGATGAGCCTAGGCTGCCCTGTCCAGGGTAGCTGCCGTACTGGCTGTAATACTGGTTCCACTGGTTCTGGTTCTGGTAGTACTGCTGCCACTGCTGAGCATACTGGAGAGAGAAACAGAAAGCAAGTGCAACCATGAGAACATGTTTACATTTTACAAACTGAACCTGCTTTTCTATTTTGGCACTTTCAGAAGGAATACTCCACCTATCTATCTTGTGAGAGTCAAACATTAAAACACCTGCTGGATTTTAAGATGGCTTTAAAGTGCTCATATTATGCTCGTTTTCAGGTTCATAATTGTATTTAGAGGTTGTACCAGAATAGGTTTATGTGGTTTAATTTTCAGAAAACACCATATATTTGTTGTACTGCACATTGCTGCAGCTCCTCTTTTCACCCTGTGTGTTGAGCTCTCTGTTTTAGCTACAGAGTGAGACATCTCACTTCTGTTCCATCTTTGTTGGGAGTCGCACATGCGCAGTAAGTACTGCTAGCCAGTCAGAAGCAGAGTATGAGGCAGTGCCACGCTAGCAGCTAGGCGAGCATTATAACCAAGGGGGTAAGCTTCTCCTCACAACGTGAACCTCCTATGGCGCCATTTTGATGCTAACAAGCATTCACTCCCCGTTAGCATTCAATTGACTGCCATTCATTTTGACGTCACTTTGAAGAAACACGACAATGTATAAAAGGCTCCGTTACCTTGTACCTCACGTTATGGCTCTGTAGCAGACGTTTTTGTAAAAATAGTTTAACGATTGTGTCATAACCACGGGACTTACTGTTGCATAGTAGAGGAATTACCGTATAGTACAGGAGAAGCTCGCAGGCAGTTTCGACTTACGTTAGCTGTTTAAGTTTAATTACTAATGTTAACTAGCATTTTAGTTAGCAATAATTAGCCTGTGTCCATGTTATCGCCTTACATATACCTACGCTCTCCGTCTCTGCAAGATTGGGAATGATTGAGATTTCTCTTGGCACAGCTACCAGAAGACTTCCAACTTTCAGACAGGTTGCTCATGTCACATCTACGTCGTCTCTCTCAGTTGGAGGCTGCGCAGTAACGCTCGGCGCTCACCAGAAAAGTGCTTCTAATATCCTTCACTGGTCTCCGTCCAGAGCAACGGGATCTGTTGATCCATTCTATATACAGTCTATGATTATAACGTGTGTTATAAAGTGACGCATGTTCTCTGGAAGATGGAAAGTCCCTTTGGGGTGGACTTTGAGCTTTTTCACTTTGTAAAACTATAACGTGCACAAATATATATATATATATATATATATATATATATATATATATATATATATATATATATATATATATATAAACAACACAATAAAGGAAAGGGGAAAAGCCAAAAAGCATAAGATGAGCACTTTAAATAGTTTGTGGTTTAGTCCTGTGTGCATGGTAATGGCTAACTCAAATTTACAGGATAGAAAATTGGAAGGGGAAGTGTTTATTTTTAGGTTGTCTTAAAGGGGTTTTGATAGACTTTTTTCTGCCATGAAAACGTTACCTTTGTAAAACTGGGTTACCGCGGACTATTGTAACTATTGTAACTACAATCACGCTAACCACAGCCACCATCGCTGTCTGGCCTTTTACCCAAAATGAATTTGGCTCTGTGTCACTGGCAAGCCCACTGGGGTTCTAGTAGCCTAGTCTAGCACCGATCTACGTCCACAGACAGCTCTCTCACTCCCCCACCTCCCAGTGTTTTGTTAGTCATTGCCTACCTGCTGATATTGCTGGTTGTAGCTCTGTTGCTGTTGCTGTGGCTGTTGTGCCGGCTGTTGCGGCTGCTGCTGTTGTGGCTGTTGCTGATGGTGGTTGTACGTCTGTGCAGTGGTAGGTGTCTGGCTGTAGCTCTGGCTGTATCCCGGGTACTGACTGTAGTTGCCGTAGTAACTCTGGTTGTAGCTGCCCTGGTTGTAGCCTTGATTGTAGCTCTGGCTGTAGCCCTGGAGGTGAAGCAAGAAGTTCAGGAGAATTCAATCATTTACAATTAAATGTTTGTTTTTTTTTTTCTTAAACTGTATACATGATAGCTCATGTAAATTACCTGGCTGTATGCTCCCTTGGTGTAAGGGGCCGGGCGATTGTAGCTTCCTCCAGACGGCTGGCTGCGGCTATATCCAGCGCGTGCATCAGAGCCTCCGTCGCGGTAGCTGCTGCCCCAGCGGTTCTGGCTATAGCCGCCACGACTGTAGCCTGCTAAATAAACAAAAATGATGTTACAACAGCAATATACGTAAAACTTGACTGTGAACGACATACTAGCCCTAGTTTTGCCTCTCATATATTATTACATTCAAATTACAGAACTAAGAGAGCGATCATACTATAGCTTTTCATGATCAAGATAAACATAACGTATGAAGTATACGACCGCTCCGCTCACCTCCTCTGTATCCACTGCTTCCATCCGCACTGCGGTTCTGGTAGCCACCGCGGGATCCATCACGGCTGTCGTACCGCTGGAAGCTACCGCCGCCACGACCACGGAATCCGCCCTGCCTGTTGTCAAAGCGTTTATCAGGGGGCGGGCCAGCCTTGCGGCCCTCCTCATTGTACTGCTTCAGCAGATTTTCAGCCTCATCGCGCTGCAGCTCAATGAACGTCACGGCCTCCAGGAAGTCGCAAGCCTCTGGGACAGTAAAGTTGGCTTGGAGAGTGACAGAGATGACCACAGGAGGAGAGAGAGACAGCCCATCCAGCAAGAGACGGATGGAGAGGCAGAGAGAGAGAGAAAGAGAGGGGTAGGGGGTTGTAGTGAGGACCAGAGCAGCCACACCACCGGAAGACAAAATGAAAAATAATTACAACCATACAGTGGCAGGTGAAATCATAGAGAAACTAAGAGCAGATAGATGAAAGCAGATGACAGGGTAAAGGGAACAAACATCAGCTCCAGGGGAACATGGAGGAAACATTTGTTTAAGCTGACAAAGGAGAGGTAGGAGTTCAGTAGAGGTGGGGAGGGGGGACAAAAAGGACAACTAGAAGGTTGGTGAGAAGAGGAAACAGCACTGCAAACCAAGGACAGCTGATGTAATGCTGTTACAAATTTACTTCCAACAACTTCAGCATGTGACTGCTTGTAAGTTTGCTATTTGGTAACCTCCTTTTTAAGGGAAGCAAATTGTGCAATATTGGCACTATTATATTACATGACCTCAACCAGGACCATGTCTCAGTTTGCAGTGCATTAGAAGTAAGCTGTATGGCAGGTGGCAGATAGAGGGCAAAAATAAGGAAGAATCAAATTCATGTTGGCTGTTTAAAAAAAATGTCCAGGGCTGATATCTGGCCAAAGGCTATGATGGGGGAAGGGGGGAGGGGGCATCTTCCAAGTTTGATTTTTTAGAGACAACACATAGAAAAGTAAAAAGTAGATCTGGTGTTTTATTTGTTTTGTTCCACAGCATTCCTACCTTTCATTTCTAAAACAGCATGATCGGGCACATCCTTCCCCTGCTCATTGGTTTGCTTTAATGTTCGTTCTTTAAAATCCTCGTCCGTGGGACAAATTACAATAGCCTTGCGTTGAAAACCTTCAAAAGGACGCATTTTTCGTCTCCTTGCTGATCCATATACATTTGTCTAGCAATGGTGACAAGAAAGAAGTAGAAGCTTGTTTGTTATTGTTTACTTGTTATGGCTTTCCACTGGAAGGAAGCTGGAACCCTGCAATAATGAAGTGAGAGAGGTTTGGCTTGGATATTAGTCTACGCTTTTACTCAAGTTCTAATGGCCTCTCATCACTCCACAGACTTACCTCATAGTCTGCATTCAGGCGTCCAGTGGCTGCAGATACATGTTAATTATTGACACAAAAAGGGACCCCACAAATATTCAAACTGACTATACTGCGCCTCAGTACCTCAACATAAGACATACAAGTTCAAGATCAAGCAATAAAAATAAATGTTCAAATTGACATTCATCGTGCTTACTCAATTACGTCTTCATGCAGTGACAACTTTCTGCTTGTAAATATGTTTCAAAGTGTTATTACAAAGTGTGAGCACCCTCTTAATATAAATCTAGTATGGATGCCTTTGCAGAACTGCAGTTAGGATAATGAAATGTGCGATACCATGCTGTATTACTTTTAAGTTAATCAATATTGTTTCAGTTTATTAATTCAGGTTCAGAACCAGAATGCTGGTTCAAATTCTTTGCATAGGATTAAATAAAGAAAATATACTGTGAATGCAAAAGCCACCACATGCAAATGTAGGCAGCCATATACTGTAATTTGCAATAAATACTGAGATATTAGATGATTTCTATTGGTTACATGCTAAAACATATAAACATTCTATACCTTGCCTGTGATAATTGAGTTAGTAACCCCAGTATTAGCCATATCCAGGGCATTATGACAACTGGGAACATCATTTTTTTTGCATAAAATGCAATCTATGTATTACAATCATTTGTGATTACATCTTGTTCTATCAATACTGTCATTTATCAAGCTCAGCCAGACTTTAAAATCATTATCTCTGGTCCGTCATATTATAAAAACATTTCATATTCATGTACTGATGCATGTACTGTACGTCTAAATGTCTCTCAAAACGTGGTATCAAGATGTTTAACAAATCCTTTGTGTTTGAAATTTGCGTCGGTTGCAATTCAGAACAGGATCTTAAGAACAACCGCTTAATTAGGCTAATTTACAGGTTAGATTCAGAAGTCAAACAGCCACAAATCTACAGTACAAACACAGCAGATGTTAAGAATAAAGTCAGCGTCATACGTTGTATCATGTTATCCAAACAGAGGACTAGCTGTCACCAGCAGTTAAACCACTCAACAACAGCAACGTTTTTGGCCTCAGCCCAATATTCAAAGTAACCACTGCCATCAACAACAATCTCCCCGTCCACTCAACGGTAACCGGTGGTTTCTACACTGACCCACAGAAATTCAACACTACATGACACAATATTCATTTTAGCATAAATTCTATAGTAATGTCACCACTGACGTTTATATCACAACATTGTAACAATCTGTAAAGAGGATACCAAATTATTCCTAAAAATAGTACCGCCAGAATCTACTACTTTCTATTAACATCCACAAATCAACCACATTACACATTACCACATTAGGAATTTCCCCAGTGTGGGATTAATAAAGTCCATCTTATTTTATACCTCCGATAATTCTTACCTTTTACAGACAATTCTCTTTTTCTGACGTAAAACTTTGTTTTACCGTAACCAACACTTATCGACAAGAGAATGCTACATAAAAAACAACTTGCTATAGTGACGGGTCCCCCCCACACCTACCTTGACTTACCTGATCTTCATACGAACTCTAGTCCGAGTCAAGACAACAACAACAAATATAACCTACCTGCACATACTCACAGTGTCCACAGAAATGCCAGTCCATCAGACCTACCTACCTTTAGACACATTTGCTGAACACAAAGATCTAAAAATCTAAAAACCGTTAGTCATTACTTACCTTCAGGGTCAATTTATTAAAAAACACACTCAAAAGTTCCATGTATCTCACTTAAAAATAGCTTTTAAAAAAGCTATCAACTCTGTGATATTAAAATTAGCAACGGAAGGTGTTTTTCTTACTCACCAGTCAGAGCTTACTTGTTTCTCAACATCTTTACATAGTCATGGTTTACTTGTACATTGTTGGAATTCACAAGACAAACAATACTGTATTATGACAAGAAATAGCAAGTGCAAATATACTGAGGAATGAAAACATGAAATATTCTGTCACTTATGAGAGCCATTAATCATTTCCTTTTACAATACACGACAAGCAAGTGACAAGAGGGTGATCAATGCTTCTTCTACTCTATAATACACAGAGCCCCCCTGAAAGATAAATAAATAGTCCATTAGAGAGAGTGATCATCAGGGCACATTGACTGACTGTGGCGAGTATCAGAGCAGAGTGTGGGTGGGACGGCAGTACCTGATCTAGGATGTAGTTGCGTCTCTTGCGGGCAGCAATCTCAATCAGCCTGTTCAAACACTGGGTGGCCTGCTGGATCAGAACATCCCAGCGCCCGGAGTAGTTTTTCTGGCGACGCAGACCCATTACCTGCGGAACAAATATTCACATGGTTTTATAGTCCATCATTGTCCTATTTGACTGTTTGTTGGGGGGGGGGGGGGGGGGTCGTCCCAAGCCAACCTTCATCTTGTCCATGATGGCATTTGTGCCCAGGATGTTGTACTTCATCTCAGGGTTAGTCGCTGCATGCTTCATGGCCCAAGTGGTCTTTCCACAGGCAGGCAGGCCCACCATCATCAAGATCTGAAACAAGTGAACAAAGAAAACCAGTTAATTCTACTTCATAGTACCAGTTCCTTTTAAAATCAATTAAAAAAAAGTTAGTTTAAATGTGAAAAATTAAAACCAAAACTGAAAAAGTTTGAGATTAATATGTTTTTACAGGCACTGTACCTCATTAACTTTGTAAGTAAAAAGAGCCACACACCGTTTTACAATTTCAGCGCTGCCCTACCTCGCATTCAGACTTGCTGGCCGGTCCCTTAGTGCCTCTGATCTTGTCCTCCATGCCAAGATCGTGGATGTAGGTGTATCCCTCTGGTTGGGGAAAGTATGGCTGCTTCTGTCCAAAGTTGAACTCAACGGCACAATTCTTCACCAGGACGTGAGGGAACAGGGCACGGCCTGCCAGGGCCTCCTTGGTTGTCTGGAAAGCCACTCCCAATGATACTCCATTTTTGGAAAAGCCTATCTCCACCTCGTCACCTTTGTCAAAGTCCTAAAATATAAAAAGCCCCATCAGATGAACTTGTTAATACTGTACTGTCAACAACATGGACAAAACACAAGAATTACGCAAAATGATTACCATAAATATTTTGATAATACTAATTATATAAAAGGATTCCAAATTCTACTCATATGATGCTACTAAAAGAAGATAATGGAATCAAATTACTGTTGCCAGTACTTACAATGTAACAGCCGATGACGTCATTTTCACCAAACTTCTCACCAAAGTCTGCAAACTTACAGTCAGCAGATTTCTTTCCTGTTCCTCCATATCCAAAGGAAAAGGGCTCCTCGCCTATGACAAAACAAGAATGAAATGCATTGCTACTATATTAGGTCAAACCTCTATTTTGCAGAAAAGTATCATTCATATCAAACATCATCTTGATTGCTTGGGCAAATGCTGCTCTTACCAAGCTGAGTGCTGCAGTGGTTGAGTGACCATCCAATTCGGACCACATGGGGATCTGGCTCACTTCCGGGCAGGTGCTTTACATTAATCTCCTCATTGACCTGAAGTGCAGGAGACAAATCTGGTCAAAAACAAGCCTAGAGAGGACTGTCAGGGAATATCTAATGCCGTAAAGGAGCAACAAGTCATCACATTGGAAGGTAGTTTACAAACAAGGATTTAAAATTACATTGTTTTTTTTTGTTTTTTTGGACAGGTAAAATCTCCTAAATTCCATTAACAGTGTGTTTAGATTAAATTCAAGGTGAGGCAGTGTGGGATTGTAAAATCTTCCCCACAATGTTAGTTTTCAACAACTAAGTATAGTGCAAATATATGGTGCTTATACCGACATGCTAAAATGTAAAAAGATACTGTATGTTAATAATAAACAAAGAGGCTGCTCATCCACGGTTATAAAAACAAATACACAGAGCCTCTCGTGTATCAGGGACCATGATGTCACATGTGGACACAGTATACAGAAAAAAAAGTTTGTTTACAGTAGCTCAGTGTTTCACCAGACAACATCTAGCTCTGTCAGAAAAGTAAGCCCAGCCATCTAATTGGTTGTATCCTTGAAGCCCAGGTCTGTCTCATTTTAAAACCACCATGACTTTAGAGGAAGATACTTATTACTCATTACCTTCATCTCATAACACACACGACCCTTGGTGACACCATGTGTAGCTCGTGCTCCAGCCCACAGGTAAGCGAAGCCTTCAATGGTCAGTGGGTAACCACTGTAGCGATCTCGGGACACTTTAAAATGCAAGTCACAGTTGTCTGAAGGGGAGCCAGAGAAGATAGATTTTGAATGTATTAGTTTGTAAAATCCTATATTACAGGCCAGCATTATAAACGGAAAACTTGACATAGACATTCACGGTTATAGCCTAATGCCTACCATACACTAGAATAATTTGAACAGACTTAAAAACAATCATCTCACATCATTAAAGAATGTCATAATATTTAAAGACTACGACTAGATTAGTTTTGAAAAATTTAACCAAGCTAGCTAGCTACTGCTAGCGTTAGCTGGTAACAAAGGAAAGTTTGCTGATATTCTTCCGTAGATGCAGACGAAGTGGCGGCAGTACTCGGAGGTCCGCGTTTATCAGCCGGTAAAACTAGCTCAGCGCTAGGGCTGAGCGATACGGAGAAAATCAGATATCGCAATATTCTTGTCCTAATACCTCGATGTCGATATTGTGGCGATATTATAGGGTTGACAATTGGTGCTTTAACAAAATATCTTCACAATGAGATTTAAGATAAATAATCTTCAGTAATGTGGATATAATAACTAAGTGGGTAAAGGTAAAAATAATAGAAGAGCTAGAACAGTCTGGTAACACAGAAAATGACAACACTTTACTGTAATGCAGCCTTTAAAACCAGGAAAAGACAACACTTAACCCTTGTGTTGACTTTTGGGTCACATTGGCCCGTTTTAATTTTTTGTTTTATATCAGAAAATATTGGAAATAGAAATAAGCGCTGAAAATGTGTAGAAGAAAAATTTTAAAATTTAAAAAACGTTGGAAAAAGCAAAAACAAATTGTGAAAAAAGGCGTCACAAATGTCAGAAAAAAAAAGTGTTTTTTTCGAGGTTGAAACGAAGACAACACAAGGGTTAAGCCATTTAAAATATTAAGATTTCCAAAATCTAAGACAATATCTAGTCTCATATCACGATATTGATATAATATCGAAATATTGCCCAGCCCTACTCAGCGCGATGCCATAGCAACCATAAACAACACTGGCTCTAGCCGTTTGTCGCCTGTTTGGTGCTGGAGAGCGCACACCCATTGGTTGTTGACAATGTTCACATGATTTGACTTCACAACCAAGACATAAAACTTAAGTTGATATCAAACACGTTTAATTTTTGCTAGAACGTCAAGACAGGAAAAAAATACTTTTATGACCACCTTATGTAGCAGAGTTACTAATTCCACTTGCCATTAAAAAGTAACTTTTCATTTGGCTAGTAGTTTCCACATGACACAGGCTTTTACTGTAACATGAGCGCCATCTACTGGTGCTATTCTGCAGACTTTAGGGTAAATTCATACAGACCATCACTAGTCTGCAGTAGCCCGTTTCATGGTAAGTCGCATATACTGAGCTCCACTGTTATAGTTAGGTAAATGTGTTCATTGTGATAACAGGTTAGTATACATGTAGTATATCTACACGGGAGGTCTCAAATGTTATATTAGAGACCAGTTTTGTTATGTTTCTTTTGTTTTAGCTTAAAATGAAAAGGCTTACCACGTGGTGTGCCAGCTTGCACGTCTGGTTGAGGTCTAGCTTGATAACTTAACTTTTATGATACAACCGTGGCAACAGTAAACTGAATACTTTCGGGTTTTCATTTTAGCTAACTGGAGCTCCTTATAGCGACGAATGTGATTGTGGAACACTGTTGTGCTATTTACCAGAATAAACGGCTGTGATAGCCAACGAAGAGTGACGGCTTCGTCTGTAACACAACACAACGCAAGAGAGAGTACACACCCGCTACACTTATACTGAACAATTAAGAAGATGGAAGCGTGCCCCAACTCTAGCAAGAAATGAGTCTGCTACAGTGGAATGGCTTGAACAGTCGTTAGGTGTATGTTGGTATAAGCTGCGCAATGGAAAGAGGTAAGCAGATAAAGTATCATTTGAACCAGCTTTGGCATTAAAATGCCTCGTGTGAGTTTAAATGAGCGCTTGCCTCTGGCTGGCCACGCGGCCTACTATGGCCAAAATGAAGAGTATATCTCTGCAACTACGAGGTCTATATGAATCATCTTCGTTTCATAATAAAGGTGAAACATCTTAACATTACCTGTGCCAAGACTGATGCTTCTCTCTTATTTTCTTCAATCTTACATTTCTATATGCTTTGTAACTCCGGAAAATACTGTGTTAGCAATTTATATAATTTTCCTGGATTTTATTAATCGATATCAGAGGTTGATTTTAATTGGAGAATCAATTATTTTAATCCAGCCCTAATTGCAAGCATGCACCTTGTTCAGACAAAAAATGTTTTGCCTACATACTTATTTGCTTGGTGTTTGAGTTGTGTTTCGTTAGAAATGGTTACGCAAGCCAGTCAAGCTTTTTGTTGTCCAAACGGTATGTCCTATGTCCTACTCTGTTGTTGCATGTTTAAATGCCCTGCGATGCGTTTGCACCAGCCCTGCCAGCCAGTGTTTGGTGTCATTTTACCGTGTCACTTCTCTCGTGTTTTTGTGACAAAAATGTAGTTTGGAGACCAGACACACAAATTGGGGAAACTCCTGGTGAAAGATCTTATAGTATGTGACCCCAGAGCCGGTCAGTCATGTAGTATGAAAAACGACTCCAAGACTCCCAATTACAAGACAGCAAGTTGGGTAGTGCGAGTACAGCGATCTGATGTCTTTGAAAGTACTTAGCTTTAGATGTCATTGTAAAATGTACCAACACATTATGGGGAGATATATCTCTAGGGTACAAATCTGGTAAGGCATGAGTTGCAGCACTGCAAGTTTTGGAGCTGTAACTACACTGCAGATAAAACATGATCCAGCTACGGCTACATTTGATCCTCTTACTTACATGTATCAATTGTAACAAGAGTGTCATCTATGGGCTCCTCCTCATCTTCAGCAGGGGGCTGTGGTGTGCGGGATCTGTACAATATCAGCAGATGATGAAGTTAACAGCCTCTACTGACACTTTCTTTGACAAGAATTCATGTAAATATGCCAGTCAACAACTGTACGTTTCCTTTATTGTACTGTTGTACCACCAACTAGAAGCCTAACTCCAAATAACCCAATTTAAGGATCAGTATACCTTTTTTCCTCACGGTGCTCGTAGTAGCCGTAGCTCCTGCTCTCTTCATGTGGTCTCTTGCGGCCATAGTTTTTTTCAGCTTCCACTTTGACTTGCTCAGCTTGATTTGTGGCACCTGGCACGTCCGGCTGTTCTGTCCCATGATTTTCCTGCTGTGGGTCTCCAGCAGCCTCAGGGTCATCTTCCATTTTGACCTCCACTTTGACTTCTAAAATTATGAATGAGCAATGATGGTGAGCTACACATTCAGTGTTAAACTGTACAATAGAGCTTAGTCAAAAAACACAGCTTTGAAATAAATCACATTTTGCTGACAATGTAGTAAAGAGATGTTCTTTACATTCTATAGTTGAATGTAGACCTCCCTGAGTCATAAAAAATGTGATAGTATAAAGCTCCCACACTATTCATCACGGAGCTACTGCATTCCCTTAGATTATGCAACTGTACCTAACTTGGGATATTTTGAGTTATCCCCACACATATTCCATATCAAGTTGTCAGAGCCATTTTTTTGCCTGTCTTGTTTATAACACGTTATAAGAATGCAAACATTGATCGAAAACCACAGGGCTCCAGACTGCAGGAATGGTCGCATTTTGCAGCCATTTTTTTCTGCCAGAGTTGGCCAATGTGTGTGAGAGGGTCCGTGAGTGATTAGTCAACTGCGTGGGTAACATCATCTACACACACCTGTCTCAGTGACATTTGGAATTGACAACATTCCACAAAATGCAAATGTAGGCAAAAACACTTGTCTACGGGCCATGACTCATACTGCATGTTAAGCTGAAAACGGCTGAAAATCACCTTGTTTGTGTTCAACCTTCTCCTCTGGCTCTGAAACAGGCTTGGGCTCCTCCTTGGACAGCACTTCTGATTTCTGTATATCAACATCTGCTGTAAAGTCAGGCATGCTGTGGCCCGAGTCCGAAGTTGGTTGACTTTCATAAGGCTCGCCTTCCACCTCCTCATCCTCGTAGTAACCACCTGAATCACGACCCTCATCTTCTTCTTGAGGAACATCACCTTCGCCACCACCATCACCTTCTTCATCATCACCATTGTCGTCACCTTCACCTTCGTCCTCAGCTACTTCTGCATCTAAAAAGGGGAGATCCAAAACGTTTAGTTCACAAGCTTGCAAGAACAGAAAAATATGAACTCAATGCACTCGTGGAACTTTTGTTTTTACAGTTTGTTCTGGATTTAATTTCTCATCTGCAAGTTCACTTCGAGCTCTTTTAATTAAATCTTATCTTACATATCTACACAATATTTGTGAAAGGGCACTTCTTTTTTTCCAAAGATAGGGTCAAATAACCTTCATCAACAAGTCAGTCCATTTAGATCTAAAAGATGGCTCAGTTGCATCTTTTCTCAGCAACCCTCCATAGAGAGTTATCTACTTTAAAGGCCCTTTCACACCTATAGTTTGGTGGACTTGGGGGTGAAGTTTCAACATTGTTGCATTTTTCATTTCCTTCGGTTTAATTTCACACTGCACTTTGTCAAACGCACCAAACACTGTGAGGACGTCGCGCAATGGAGACGGACGCTTGTTTATTGGACAGAATATCTGAAACTCGCCGACACTTCTGGTCTCAGAAATAATGGAGCAACACCAAATTCTTGGGTTTTCTGGTTCTGTTTGAGTGTTTCCAATATTTTAGAAGAAGGCGCACAATGAGCAGCTGACAGACAGCGAGTGAAAGAGATGATGATGCGTTGTCACACAGACAACCAGCGATGTGTGCTCAGAACAGCTTATGGATCTGAAAGTTATCATCCCTTAAAACATATACAATTCCGTAAATTATGGTAAAACTTTGCAGTTAATCCGCAGTTCACATGCATTCCGAATCATTGATTTCGCAAAGCTTAATTTACAAACAAGATAGATCTGATGACAATGAAGTTCATATACCACACTTGCACTAGAACTGGCTCACACTCTACTGTACATATCAGATCTATAGTGCATACACCGTATTCATAGCTCCATTCTGTATAGGTTTAGAATTACTTGTACATTCACATGCTTACACTTTCTACACTTATATCTGCACTGCCTACTGTAACTGCTGCACATGCTCATACTATTCACACTGCATATATCCTAGCTTATTCATTACACACTGTTCAGTTCTAGCATATTTATATCCAGCCCTTAGTGTTTATTCTACATTTTATATGTATTACAGAGGTGACTGTTTATTCTGTACAACACAGTACATTATTCTGCACTTTGCTTTTTAAACTAATGATAAGACGCTAAACTGCATTTCGCAGTGTCAGTACTACGTCTCTACCATAACAATAAAGTTGCAATTTGCACTTTTACCCTTTGCACCAATAAAAGGAAAATCTATACATTTGCACTTCCCTATTGCCTTACTGTTGGCAATCCTCAAATAGCCGTTTGTTTACATGTGTTTATGTACGTATGTGTATTCTATGTTTACATACACCTTTTCATATAAACACTTATATCCGTACATAGTAATCCAATGTTGACCGTGTTCAGCTTTGCTGTCCTTGTTTTAAACCATATGTCTATTTGTGTGTATGTACTTTGAGAGCAACAAACTGGAGTCAAATTCCTTCTATGGGTTCACACATAGTTGGCCATTGAAGCGGATTATGATTCTAAAAGTATGATCTATCAATAGGGCTTTACCTTGTTGCTCTTGGACATCCTCTCCATCTTCGTTGTCTTGCAAGTCCTGACCGTAAACATCTTCCTGCTCCCCTTGCTCCGAGGCATCAGCCTGAGCGTCAGCCTCCTGAGCGGCTTTCAGCCTCTCCACCAGGTCTGCCTTGAGGCCTTTAGTGTCCAGGCCGCGGCGCTGGAGCTCCTCTTTAAGTTCGTTGACTTTCAGTTTCTTCACGTCAAAACTCATTGTGTCTCAGATGTTTGTTGTCTTTATTTGTTTGCTAACAAAAAGAGGGGGGAAAGGATAAAGTAAAGCTTTACGTTACAACATTGCGTCTAACTTTCAAACTGAAATGTGATGGCGGCAGTGTTTCAGTCAAACAGGCTCCGTTAGCTGGTTAGCTAGCTAGGCTAGCTACTGTACAATTGTACCTGGTTCCACGTAATGTATATAAACGGCATAATCCCGGATTTATAACCGCCCTTACTTAGCTATATAGTTTTTTAAATTGCGGACATATCACCGGAATATTTATTATTCGCTCCAAGTTGTCGCTAGGTGGCTAACGTTAGTAACCTTCTTAGCCTAGCGCTAGCTAACGTAACGTTACCGACAACCGATGCAGGACAAGTAACTTTAACTTTAAAACTATACAAATTGCAAGTGTTTCTCTATTTTGTACGCAAGTCCTGCAGGCAATGCATAGTTTGCTAAGTGTATAATATGGTTATGATTTAAAATAAAAACAAAATAAGGTTGAGGCCTACCTCCTCTAAGACGAGTTGCGCGGGTCAGCGGTGATAAAAGATGAGTGTGTTGCTGCTGCCCTCTAAGGGTCGAAAACCAGACCGAAACCTACAACCGGAAGTCAACAAGACCAGCACATATTTGCAGGCATAATCTTCTACAATTTAAACCCGGGATGCACGTGTTGTGTCTACTAAACAACACGCTTTTTTTTGTAAAACTTGGGTGACATTTAACAGCAAAATGTGAGGGAGGTATTAGCTTAGTTTGTGTGTATGTTACTCGTCGTCACGCACTTGGAACATTCCAAAGTAGGAAGTGATGCGGTGTTTACATTAAAAGACTCCTGGGTAGTGTAGTGTTTTAAAACTACCCGCCTTATCACTTTGGCCTACAGCCAACTTCCCAGTTCAACTGGAACGCACCAATGTTCTCAGTTTACTTAGGATGAAGTGTACAATTTACAAATATATTCTCTAAAGTCTGGAGCATCGACTGGAGTGAGTAAAGTGGGGTGATTTCATCTCAATTCTTAATTTAAGATAAGATCATAGACTATTAATATTAATATTTACAGTCAATGGATAAGATACACTTTATAGACACCTAGCGGAGAAATTCGATTGTTGCAGTATGGCTACAACAAAAATAAATACGTAGGCCTAATAAATAAGTAGCTATAAAGTAACATAAATACATTATAAGAGGTAGTAAGTAACCTTACATACATTTTTTTTAAGTATAAAAAAAAAAATAGAAAGTATACGAGTATTTGGAGACAAAAAAGACATTAAAGTGAGTGGTGCTGATAAAGCTACAGCAGTCAACAGGTCTGTGTAAACAGTGTAGCCTACACCATAGCCTACAAATAGATATAGTGGTACTTTGTGTTTGCATTAATATAATAGAATATAATGAAAGAGTGCGTTATGATATAGTAAAGGATATGAGTCATGGTATAAAGTGAAGTATAGTGATATTGTTAGTTTTATTTCTGTGCCAAGCCAAACATTTGGCCCTTCCCATATGGGATTAGAAGACACCACTATTTTACAGCCATCTGGTCTCGCATATACAAATCATGTGGAGAGATACACGAATAACAGAATTTTTTTTTTTTAAATGAAAAAATATAAAATAAAAAACCAAAAACAGTATGTACAAACAGATATCTACAAATCATCTCGGTAAAGAGCTTTTTTTCTCTTCTCCCAGGCTATCTCAAGATAACATTTTATATGTTTTACATGTGAACAGCCATCTCAGTATTTGAGTATTATCCATATTTACAAAATCAATATCTGTTTTTAGCTTACTAAACAGGGCATTACCCTGTTCACAATAAAAAGTACAGTAGAAAACAAAATTGAACTTTTTTTCTATATCATTTAAACAACACATCAGACAGATCCGCTTTTCTCCTACATTATACTGTATATAGTATAGAATAACAATAGTAGGCTATAACATATAGTCTAGTGCAACAATATAACATACTGGTAATATAGCCTGCCCTATAGTATCAGCATAGTGCAGCAATTAAAAGTTTGTATTCTCTAAATGTGTGTGCATTGGTGAAAAGCAAGCCATTAAAAGTAAGGTTTACTCTGTAGTACAAATTTGAGGTATTGTACTTTAAGTATTATAATCCGGTGCCACTTTCTACTTCTATTCCACTACAGAGGGAAGATATTCTACTTTTTACTCCACTATTATTTGACAGCTTTAGTTACCTTACAAATTCAGATTTTTTACAAGTGCAACTGAAACTATTAGTCGATTAATAGAAAATGAATGACAACCATTTTAAGTGTTTTGATAAAGGTTTCATGCAAAAATTAAATAATGGTTGTCAAACATCTGAAATGTGAGGATTTGCTGCTTTTCCTTTTAATTTTATTTTAATAATCTTTTATTATTTTGAGGTTTGGATTATTTATTGGACAAAACAAGCATTGTGAAGATGTCACTTTGGGCTCTGGGAAATTATGACTACACTTCTTACTATTTTCGGAATTTCTACAAACCAAATAAGCTATCGATTAATGGAGAAAATAATCAGCAGATTAGTTCATAAGGAAAATAATCATTAGTTGCATTCAGATACAAAATAGTCACAAAATGAGCTACTCCTGAACTATTTACAGTACATTAACATGACTAATAATTATCTAATGATATAATATATATAATGGTGGTCACAGGGGACATTTTTCTGCATTGAGTACTTTTATTTTTAATACTTATAAACGGTAACCTTTTCTGCACCTTTACTTGTATCAGTGGATTTTTACAGTGCATATTAGTATGTTAACTTAAGGGATCTGAATTCTTCCTCCACCACTGCTTGTGTGTAAAGTGACTAAAACTATATTGACAGCAAAGCATTTTATTTGACACCATCTTTTTACAGTTGTCATCACATCCAATTTACAGGAACCATAAAAGTGATTTACAGTGTTTAAATACAACATGACATGTCCATGAAACTGTAGGGGAAGACACTCTTAAAATGATTCAATAATGTGTTAATTTGTTGTTATCGTGGCCTTCAGTCAAGTGCACAAAATGTTGCAATATTATTATATAATCCAGTCACTCACAATCAGGGCATGACATGAAGCATGGAAATCAGATAAGGAACTCTTAAATATAAAGATAATGCAATATGCTGTTGTGCTGTTATAAAATATATTACCTTAAAGGAAGCCATTGCCTTTTATTGTAAATCTTTATATACAGCCATCTTCATAATGAACATGCAAAATCAACCACAGAAATACACTATGAATATCATAGCAATCCCCCTTTACAACTAGTTGCTCAAATCATGAGCTAATGATAGCACTCAAATCCACAGCTGATATGCTATATCTCCACCCAACTCAATTGGCTGGGGATGGTGTATTAAGCATGGTCTTAATCAAGCTGTACATATGGCAGTACTATGTTGTTGCACTATTGTTCTCATTCACACAGACCAACATACAGGGTCATGTCGTTTAGCAAAGAACCAATGTTATCACTTTTTGGTGGGAACAGGAAAGGACATCAGTTGCCTGTTGATCTCCCTCAGCTGAGCATCTAGAGTCTCTGTGGTTAATGTTAGTTCTGCTAGTTGAGTCTGTAGGCTTGTGATGGTCTCGTTCTGCTCCTCTTCTTTGCGGCGAGAGTTAGCAGCCTGCCTGCTGTACTCCAGCACCATACATCCACCGCCAATGAGGAAGATGACTGCCTCTCCCAGCAACTCTGCACCCAGCTCTGCAGCCGTGTCCTCATTCAGTGGCTTAATGACGGAGCCACGGAAGCCCATGATCCGCATCTTTGTTCTCATCTCAATCCAGTGGTAAACTGTGAGAACATAGAACAAACAGTGCACAGTTCCAGTTAGACATTCAAAATGATATCTGGCTGTATTTGACACTTGGACTTATACTTCAAATGATCTCAAAGTGAATAGTTTGAAATACATGTGGGAATGCAAAGAGATGCATGCACTTACATATGCACACACATGCGTTTTATAGTTTTATTTATTTTTTCTACAGTTTGCGATGTACACTTGACTTTGTAGGGAGCTTAGAGCACACTAATCCTCAAAAGCACAGTTTGGTGGCACTAATTTAAATACGTCAGTGAACATTTTGCAGTCTGTACCAGAGGCCAAGCCTTTAACAACCACCACCAGCTGTGAACATACACAAGATAAGATAAACCTTTATTGATCCCAAGCAGGGGAATTTGGTTGTTGCAGCAGCATAAGGATAGCATTACAAATGAGTAGATAACTTAGGTAAGAGGTATATAACAACAAAAATAAGCATAAAAAAATAAAAAAATAGAACTATACAAGAGCATTGGAGACACAAATTACAAGGTAAAGTTGATAGTAGAGTAAAAATCAGTATAAGCATAGTATAAAACGGTAAATTATAATATGGGTTATGAGATATAGTATGAAAGGTAGTAACATATACCATAATATACAATATAGTACAGCTTCACACCCGAGTCTAACATAGTAAAGAATGGCTCTTCTTGTTTAGTTTCTCTTCGTTTCATTTTGTGTGAATAGTATACATGTTATAGTATAGTTAGAGCTAGCTTATAGGCTTCTTAGTTTTTTACAACTGCTTTTGAGAGTTTTGCTAACGTTACAGTATAAATAACAGTGCACAGTGTACAATTAGTATTTTGGCAGCTTTTAGTACGACTTAACTGTCAAATGTGTCTAAACAACAGAACACAATGTTTCCATATTCTGAACAGAAAGTGAGGCAAAAGCCATTCAGAGTGCTGTTTGTACTGACAGCAAAGCAAATGCTTTCACACAACTTGTTCAATGACACAGAAGGCCCGCCTTCATTAAGCTTGCCTGGCTGCCATTGGTCAACCAGATAAACCCATGGAAAGTATTGGATAAGCGATCTTGACAACTACAATCTAATTGGTTCTCGCAGCCCTCCTCGCTTTATCCCTCGTCTGGGTGTCAGACAAGGCAATCTAGCGGTCATTGGTAGCCGTTAGCTCAGTTACTCACTCTGTGCCGGCGGCCCACAAATGTAAGTCTTAAAGAACTCGCTTCTCCGGGCTCCCGCTTTTATTCGGTTCGCTATAGGTTTGCTCATCTGCCTCACTCCGAGGTAGAGGAGCTTGGCGATAGGGAAGGCACCGACAACCATCTTGGCGGAAACACTTTCCCAGCATAGGTTGGGGCCGCACGTACAGTTGACGCGGTGACGTTAAATGATTAGTCAGTCAGAAACCCGCCCACGTTTTTATGACGTCTGCAATACATACATGTTTGTATTTTTATTATCTTGGCAAAATTTCACATTCACAAAAGTTTATTTTTTATAATAGAAACGCTTTATTTATTTATTTTATAAATGGAAGAAGAAAGAAGCACTTTATCAGAATCAGAAATTCAAAATCAGAAAAAGGGTTTATTGCCATGGTAAGTCAACACTTACAAGAAATTTGCCTCGGTAGTTGGTGCATACATAAACAAACAAACATATTGAACATGAATATGAAATAAGCAATACATTCAAACCACATATATACAAAATATCTGTTTAACATTAAGAAAAAAGAGGCTGAATGGATTGAGCATGTGCAAAAGAATATAGGCCTATTAGGCCTATGTGCAACGGGCAGGTTCTGTGCAGGATGTAGGTTAATGCAAAGTGTGGTGACTAGGGGTAGGTGGTGTTAAGAGTCAATGTCAGTGGGGCCCCGGGGCCTTGTTCATAAGGCTGACTGCAGAGGGGATGAAACTGTTTTGTACCAGCTGGTGATGGAGCAGCTGAGGATGGACTCAATGATGGCAGTGTAGAAGTGCA
This sequence comes from Zingel zingel, assembly GCA_023566125.1. Lineage (NCBI taxonomy): Eukaryota > Metazoa > Chordata > Actinopteri > Perciformes > Percidae > Zingel > Zingel zingel. The sequence continues at coordinate 36,807,468 of CM042316.1, read as the reverse complement.
CCATCATTGTCTTTGACACGTTGAACTTCTTCAGCTGCCGATGGAAGCACATCCTCTGCTCGGCTTTTTTGATGAGGGAGGTGATATTGAGCTCCCACTTCAGGTCCTGGGAGATGATTAATTAACAATCCCTCAATAAGGAATTTCAATGTTTACACTTCACTGTTGTTACAATACACATGCACAAACAGGACACATATATATGGCAAGCTGTTTAAACATTTAATCGAACCACACTCCTATCTGTAATTACATTTTAGATATGCATAATAGCATTTTTCCTAGTCAAAATTATATTCTCACTAGTCAGAATGGCAATTAATGATTTCCACAATAACATTCTTACTAGTAGAAATCATATGATATTTATAACTTTAATTGTAGCCTACTAGTCAAAACTATATTTAAGATATCTTTAAATACTTAAAGAACAAGTTGTGTGGCTGTTTTAACAGCTAGACTGGATATTTATTGCAGATATCTGCAAATTCAAAAGTTAAATTCAAGGGCAACTGACTTTGGTTTCTCATCCCAAAGACTTTCCCAGTTCACTGTACCCTATTACATCTTAGCAGGAGGTGACTGGAATATGGCTCCAGATGAATGGGATGATAGATTGCCTCCTAGATTATGGAAAGCAAAGCATGATGACATTGTAGAACGTTTTAAAACAGACAACAATTTGACTGATGCATGGAGAATCCTTAATCCTGGGGTTAAAACCTTTTCATGGTTTAAGCCTAATGGAGAAAGTAAATCTAGGATTGATTACTGGTTGGTAAGCGATAACTTTTTGACATTTGTTAAACAAACTCAAATTTCTAAAGTGCCACTATGGGATCATTGTTTCATAGATCTTGTTTTGGTACCCACAGTGAGGGAAACCAGAAACAAAGGATATTAGAAGTTTAATTCTAAGATGTTACAAAATGAGGATTATTACATTAAAGTTAGGGAAATCATAAGAGATAATGAAAAGGATGATTCAATTGAAGGTTATAGGGCCTATTGGTAGGTGGGAATTTACTAAATTTAAGATTAGAGAATTCACAGTACATTTTTGTAAGGAATTAAATAGGGAAAAAAGACTATGAAAGTAATTTGTTGTGGGAAATTAACCAGTGTTGTAGTAATTTGGACTCAAATTATCAAGGGAAAAACAAGTGAATGGAGTTACAAGTCCGGTTAGATGAGCTTTACTTTGAAAGAGCACAGGGGGCCTTTATAAGGTCAAGAGCGAAATGGATCGAGGCAGGTGAAAAGAACTCCTCATATTTTAGTAGTTTGGAAAAAAATAGACAGCAGCCAAACTCAATTACTAGTTTAATGATAAATGGGGTAGAAAGCAAAGATTTTGGAAGTATAGATAAGGAAGTTTTCTCATTTTACTCCAAATTGTACTCCTGAAATTATTCTGGTGTAGAGGCTGATTTTTTGTTTGATGAAATCAAGAATGCTATCCCATGCATTGATGATCCCTTTAAAGATATGTGCGAGTCAGATCTGAGAACCGAGGAGTTGGATTCAGTTATTCTCAAGATGAAGTTGAACAAATCTCCAGGGATGGCTCACAACAAATTTCTATCAATTCTTTTGGAATGATGTGAGAAATTTACTATTTAAAGCGTTACGGGAATGTATAGAAAAGAAAGAACTGATGTCTTCTATAAAACAAGGTTTAATTACTTTGATTCCTAAATCAGGTAAAGACAAGAGAATTTTAGATCATTTGAGACCAATAACATTGTTGAATATTGACTACAAGTTACTCTCTGGAGTTGTTGCTACTAGGCTAAAGGGAGGTATGTCGACCATTATTGGTGAGACACAATCAGGTTTTCTGAAAGGAAGGTCAATTCACGACAACATAAGACTTGTTTTAGATTCACTTGAGTACAGCGACATTATTCATGATAGTGGTTTTATTTTATTCTTAGATTTTTACAAAGTGTTTGATTCTGTTGAACATCCTTTTATTTTGAAAACTTTGCATCATTTTGGTTTTGGGGAGAAATTTATGAATATAATTGGGATGCTATACAATGGAATCAATAGCTCTGTAGCTCTAGGGCATGGCACCTGTGATGCAGAATAGTTGCATTGAAGGGTTGGCTGTAAGCGACAGACAAATTATCATAAGTCAACTGGCTGACGACACAACTTTGTTTCTAAAAAATGAAAATCAAATTCCCTTAGCCTTACAAATTATTGACCGGTTTTCAAGGGCTTCAGGCTTACCATTGAATTTAGATAAATGTGAAATCTTAACATTACATGATTATCCCTTGTCAAGTCAGAAGTTAAATACTTTGGGATTGTTATTTCCAAGGATAAGACATCGTCAGACAAAATGAATGTATGGAACAATATACACTAGATATAGTGTAAATCAATCTTAAATAGGTGGCTGCAGAGAGATATCACAATCTTTGGGAGAGTCTTATTATCCAAAATGGACAGCTTATCCAGACTTATTTATCCGGCCTTCTCCTTACCCATTTCTACAAATATGATCAAAGCCATAAACTTTCTCCTGCGATGTGATTTTGAATGCAATTCATTACCAGTCAGACTTTCTGTTTCCATTTCATCCTTTATTGGAAGTTAATCTACAAACATAATTTTACACCTCATAATACTTACATATTGATAAGCAGAAAGTCTGTGTACATGGAGGAATGGAAATCCAAGGGAATCTGGGCAGTGGCTCATTTTATGGACAATAATGGACTCTTGTTACAGCACGAGGAGTTTTGTGAGAAATATCAACTTCAATGCAATGTCAAGTGTTATGAGAGATGGTTGAAAGCTATACCAATGGCTCTGAAATCAGTGGTGAGAGAAGACGTTAGGTACGTTTCTCTGGTCTGAGGCAGCTCTGCATCGAAAGAATTGATTTTTGTGATTATAAATGTTCCAACAAAGTTATTAGAAATATTCTGTTAAAGGAATATTATCCTAATCCAGTAAGAAGAAAATATATGTTGAAAGAATTTGGTGATGGAGAGGTTAAGAAAATAAGGAAAAGTTATATCTAATTTCCTCTTCTTCCGAATGTAAAAGAGGTCAACTTTAAAATTTTAAATGAAATCCACCCACCAAACGAATTTTTAAGACTGAGATTCAATTTTGATACTAATAATTGTGTTTTTTGTGAAAAGGAAATTGAGAATCTAGAACATGTATTTTTTTGGTGTGAGTCGGTGCAATCTTTCTGGAGAGATCTGCAGAGCTGCAGACCAGGGAAATTGAGTTACCGCCTCTGACAGTGACGAATATAAAGTTTGGTGTTTTTGTTGAAGATAAGAAGGTAGATTTTGTTCTCAACAACTTGATGCTTTTAGGAAAACATTTTATACATAAATGTATATGTATAAATATACACATACTTGTTTTATTTTATCCTTATGTCGATTTGTTATATATATATATATATATATATATATATATATATATATATATATATATATATATATATATATATATATATATATATATATATATATATATATATATATACACGCTCCTAGCTTTTGTTTATATGCTCGACCCAAGGCAAAAGTTCCTTTTTAAGTGGATGTGTTGTTTGTTTGTATATTTGCATTCTGAATGAGTGAATAATAAAAAAATAAAATAAAAAAAAAACTTTCCCAGTTCCTGTTAAATTAATGCATAAAGGGGACAGCGCCGACTACTGGCTTTACTGGTTTTTGCAGCAGTAGGCCTGCTCAGTGTTTGGATTTATGGGTAATCAACAGCAGAAATTTGGAGAAATTATGTGGGCTTTTTATGTCTGTCCATGCTGTCAAGATACCCATCTGAATTTCTACTGGTCCACATATAGACTGTTAATATAATTAATATTTATAGTCTATGGATCCACATCAAAACATTTCTTTTTCTTTTTTTTCCACATACACAACGTATAGTGTGATGGGTCCGCTCCATAACTACGCCGGCATACGCCTGCTGTGCGCAAAGTAGTGCGGAGTCTGCTCACCATTTAAAGTTCCTTAAAAGGCTGAGGCTACAACCTCGACAACATCAATGCGATGTTAAATTGATCTAGCCTATGTCTGTGAATGCGTTGCATGCCAGGCAGTACATTAACAACTATGTTGCCTATAACATGTTATACAGTCTATGCATACAGCAGAGCACAGCAGCCAGATGGTATCTTTTTTTTTTATTGTGGCATAACTTATTTATTGCCAGAAAAAGTGCAAAGTATACATATTTATATGTATGATGATTATAATCATACAGAGGTATACAGAACTGTATAGGCCTACAAGTATACAAAGACACAAATAAGAAAAACATCATGGTAGCCTACAACATTAGGATATTAAAAGGGGCCCATATATGTTAAATGTTTTTAGAGCCTTTTTGTTATGGGATTTAGAAATTAAATGTATGTAATGTTCAAACTCACGGAGTATAAAGTATATGAAGTACATAGTAGGCTATGTTTTTTTTTGCTGCTGAATTTGAACAATCAGGTTGGCTATTTGTGAAGAATCATCCAGACTTGTTTCCAGTCAATGTCATTTACAAATTGGTTCCCATATGACATAACATGTGGAATAGATACAATTTATTTCTGAAACAAGGCACGTATGTTGTTATGTTATTGTTATTTTGAGGATGTTGAGAGAAACAACTTCCAATTTCCCAACTGGTGACTTGGCTGGATTGGAGAGGGAGGCAAAATAGCTGGAGCTCTGCCTGTATTTGTATTTTAGAAAAGCATTAATGGGAAGTTTGGTTCGATATTATTGCGCCTGATCTCTGTGGTAGTGTTAACTCGGCAACGACTATGCTAATAACCTGCTAATGACACAATGAACCGACCCATGCTTGGTGACCAGTTGGCAAATGTTTTCCCTCCATTCAAGAGCTATGCACCGCCATCGCCGGATTGTGCCCCGGCTGTGAGAAAAGGAGCGCACCCGGCTACGGCCATTGGCTGATTGGGTTGACGAAAACGTTTCTGTGCTTTGATTGGCTTCCAATTACACACAACACAGTTCCGCAGTCTGTTTGTGTGTTGACGTTATTGTAATGAGCTCTTCAGACCACAACACAAGTCCATAAGCGAGGATACAGTCAACGTTCTACACCTCGGTTCGTAACTATGGCAGCTTTAAAATAATTTCTTACTGAAACATTACAAATGCATCTCCTGCATCACGGCTTCAACAGTTTTATTTGACTTAGCTACCTAATGCTATTGCTAGCTAAGTTAGCTGCGAGGGTCCTTATCGACCAATATAACTTTAGCGTTAGCTAATAGCTGTATTGTGTGGACTTGGCAGTTGTTACAAGTGCTCGTGTTGACCCGTTCGTTGCTCGTGGTGTAAGCTAGATGAATACATGTTCTTGGTATGTAAACGAGGCTAAGATAGCCAAGCTTCTCAGTGTGGTTTGCCAGAGAAGCTCATCTTTTAACTGCATGTAGTTAGCCTAGAATCGTCTGTTGTTGACATGAGCGTTTGTCCAGTGTGATAGTAACGTCTTCAGAGTCAATACATAATACACCGTTAGTGGACTGTGCAGTTGTTTGGAAAATACTCCACTGAAACAGATGGCAACTGAATATTGCTTTACCAATTGGCTTTAATGTATCAAGACCTGAATGAGAGATCATTAGAGCAGCAGCATTTGTATATTTTTGGCATGTCAATTCTAGGGGTATATAAATGTGTGTGTGTTTTAAACCAGATGTTTTCACTCGATTATATTGGTATGACTGCAGCCAGGTATGATAATCAATCATATTAGCTACTGAAGTTTTCTGATGGTATTCTGATCATCCATCATCCACTCCAGCTCCTCCAGGGGTACCCTAAGGTGCTCTCAGGTTAGCTATGAAATAGAATTCTATCAGCATGTTCAGGATCAGCTTTAAAGGGATACTCCTAACCATGTGACCTGCCTGGAATACTGCAACATAGTCATGACTGGGAAGTATCTTAATTCAATGTTGGAACCCCATTAATTGTCTCCTTTTTAATGCTCAATAGCAACCGTTTTACTATGAGCTCCCCTGGATATCTGAGCTACTGACCCTGAACCTAAGGGTGACTTCAGACACACTATGTAGGAATCTCATTGCAGTCGCTCAATCTGCAGTCGTACTCTTTGGATTGCTACTCTTCAGTTCATGACCGAGTGAAGGTTGGAACATCACGTTTCACAACAGCCTGCATGGCTGCGGTCGCTGCAGCGATTGGGCTGCTATTTCCCCACAATCACCCTTTACTTAAATACACCATGAACAGAGTTTTTCCTGGCTCAGAATGGACCTTTTGGGGGTTGACTAGGCATGGCAGTAAGCATCATCGGTCCGCGTACAGTAAAGGCAATGAGTGTTACCTTATTTGACAGAAATCTATGCATTTTCCTGTTATTTCTGATCAATTTGATAAACATAAATGTATATTATGCTTAAGTAAATGACACCCCAATTAACAAAACTGGTTAAAACTGGAATATTTCAACATAAGAATGATGTTTGAGGTTGTTGTCTGTTTTCATGAACAGTTGTTTCGTCCATGTTGTCTGTCTGGTTGACAGATCCTTGATGTTCCACTTCCGGAATTGCTCCGTTGCCGCCGGAAAATCCGCCGGATTTCACTCATTTAGGCCGGATATCCGTTCCTTTGTGTTGGCATTTTAAACTCCGGTCGATTTATGAGGACTGTGGTTAACCTTTTCTAAGATTTCTGCAGGGGAAATCCAGACAGCTAGCTAGACTATCTGTCCAATCTGAGTTTTCTGTTGCACGACTAAAACAACTTTTAAACATACACATGTTCCACCAAAACAAGTTCCTTCCCGAGGCTATTTTGCAGCGGCACCGCTTTTCTCCGGTTCTTAGCACCGCCCAAGATGATTGTGATTGGTTTAAAGCAATATACCAAAAAAACCAGAGCACGTTTTCCTCCCATCCCCGAATGCTATGTGGAGTAGCCAGACCCTTCTCCAGTGCGCTTTGGAGGAGGGTCTGGCAAAGCGAGACTAGGTTGACAGTGACTGGACGACATCATTTAGACTCCCTGACAGTTCGGTAGAACTACCTAAAACAAATACCGTCTAATACACCAATATATCCCCCCCTCGTTAAAGGTTATAATGTTCAGTTTTTGTTGAAACCGGTCTAGGGAGGTGTTAATTCAACTGTATGATTGATTTTAGGGCTGTAGTTTGTGGTGCTGCTGTTTTGGGTTATACTTAGCAGTGTTTCTAGTACTTAGTCAACCCAAAGGTGGATGCTTGGTGTTACAGGGTAATGGCACAGGAATTGAGCCTGACCCTATGGACCGGTGTGAAGTGTTCATCATAGTGACAGCCTGTGGGAAGAAACTGTTGTTGTGTCTGGTTGTTTTGGCGAACAGTGTTCTGTAGCACCTACCAGAGGGGAGAAGCTGAAACAGGTTGTGTCCAGGGTGTGATGGGTCTGTAGTGAAGTTTTCTGCCTGTTTCCTGACTCTGGAGGAGTATAAGTCTTGGATGGAGGGCAGGTTGGCATCAAAGATATCCTCTGATGCAGTCTGAGGGGGGGATCACCCTGAAGTTTTTTTCCTCTCCACAGTTTGAGAGCGTTCAGCTCAAGGTTGTTCCGACCACACCACAGAGCCCGCTGTTCAACCTTCTGTCTGTATGCAGACTTGTCAGTGTCCCAGATGAGGCTGAGATATCTGACGATATGTGATATGATGTTGTCTGAGTCCATCCATTTGCACTGCATAAATGTGCCCTGGATTTTAATTAATCATCAATATAATGATAGCTGTTTTAGCCTAAAACTCAGTAACATTAATGGTGTAGGCCAGGCATGTCCAAAGTCCAGCCCGGGGGCCAATCACGGCCGGCAGCTAGATTTCATACGGCCCGCAGCCTCGTTTTGTGAAAAACAAGAGCAAGAGCAAGAGTCATTTGTTGTCAACTTAAATGTTAGCAAAAATGAACATGAGGTTAAGATATATATTAACTTCATGGAAGTTTAAGGTATTCCATACAGTTTGTTCTGTTATCTGGCTCTAGACGTGAAAGTAAGGCAGAATTGTTTTGTTTTTTAGATTCGTTCACACCTGAGTGGGTTAGATTTGGTTACATTGCCATTTTAAAAACAATGAACATAAAAACTGTTGTGAAACAATGCATTTGTACGTAACTTTTATTCTTAAAAATAGTTGTAAGCGACCATATGCCCCCGGGCATCTTTGCATTATCAAATCTGTCAATCTTTTTTTTCTGCCTTTTTATTAGAGAGGAAAGCTGAGATATGAAAGGGGAGAGGGGGGGAAGACATGCAGGAAAACCATCACAGGTCGGACTCGAACCCTGGACCTCCTGCGTCGAGGAACAAACCTACGCACATGTGCGCGCGCTCTCTACCAACTGAGCTAACCGGCCACATCAAATCTGTCACTCTTTTAAAAAAAGTTTGGACACCCCTGGTGTAGGCTATAGGCATCCTTACCAAAATGTATGGACCATAAATTCAGTCTAGTGTGGAAACGATTAAGTCGATTCACGGATTAGTTGGTTGTCAGAAAATGACTGGAAAACAGTTTTTATATTTCATTAATTGTTTATATCATTTATCACCAAAAATGCCAAACATGATCTGGTTCCAGCTTCTCGTGTGCAAGGGTTTGCTTTTCTCTGTTTTAGAGCATTGTAAATTAAACATCTTTTGGTTTTGGTCAGTCAAAACAAGACCTTACCTAATTTGGGCTGTGTGAAATTGTGTTGGGTATTTTAAAAAATAAATTTAGACTTATTTTAGACTAAATAATTGTGTGGCTGAATTGCAGATGTAAGGGAGCCAAGGGAAGTAACTGCTACCTGTCGTCCACATGATAACTGCTCAAAGGAGATCTGATTTCATGCCAATGTTTGCATGCTGCAGAGAAAATAATAATAATAATTAATTACTGAGCTATGGAAAAGGGGTAGGATTAAATAAGTGTACACTTCTTCCTACTCCTTTTCAGACACGTCAATGTTGGTTAATGTTACTCATTGTTTATTGAATGTTTTGCTTATTTGTTAACTTATTTGTACATTTCTTTGATGTTTTGTTTATTTTTGATGTGTCTGAAATAAATGTCTTCATTTCATTTAAAAAAAAATCTAACAATTTGTTCATCAGTGAAAGTTAGTGCAAATGAATTATTTGTTTAATTTGTGTGCTGCTGCCATGTTTAAATGTCTCTTTGTACCTTTTTCAGGATTAAAAAAAAACGGAGACAAAATGGCATCGGACTCTCCACGCAGACCTAGTCGCTGTGCTGGGGGGGTTCTGGTGCGAGCACAAGCTGCTACGTAAGGACAGACATCAGCAATTTGTTTTTATTGGTTTATTTGAAATCTTATATGTATGTGTACGTATGTATCTGTATACTAGACATCTCTTTTTGTCCATGGGCACCAATAACAAGGAACAGTTTGCTTGATGAAATTAGATGTCGGATAATTTAGTGTTATCTTAACAATCACTTTGAATTGGACTCCTTTAAATGTTTTTTTCCCACATACAATTCAATTTGTGAACCAATCTAAGTCCCCGACATGTTTAATATATACATATATATTGCACACATACAGTACATACACATATAAACAGCTATTGGAAGAGTGACATTTTGATGGGCTGTTTATTATTAGAGATGACGTGAACTTTTTGCTGTCACAGGGAGCAGTCTTACATGGAAAGTGTGGTGACGTTCCTGCAGGATGTGGTCCCCCAGGTAACTCTCTCTGTCATTTATTCTCTCATACGCACAGCTGTTACAAGTTGTATCCTAATTCCCCACTACTGTCTGACTTCAGTTAGTGCAGCCCGTCTTGAGTATTGTTATGTTAATACTAGAAAAAAATAAAAATAAAAAAAATAAATAAATATATATATATATGTGTGTGTGTGTGTGTGTGTGTGTGTGTGTGTGTGTGTGTGTGTGTGTGTGTGTGTGTGTGTGTGTGTGTGTGTGTGTGTGTGTGTGTGTGTGTGTGTGTGTGTGTGTGTGTGTGTGTGTGTGTGTGTGTGTGTGTGTGTGTGTGTGTGTGTGTGAAAAACAAAAAACAAGCAAAAAATTCAATATTTTTAATATTTTGCTTTCTTATTGCGAAGTCTAATTGGCATTCTAAAGGCGCTGTTTGATAGACTCCGGGATCATAATGTAAAACATATTGGTGTTCTTGCATACTAACTTTAATTAATTAGTAGTATATACTTCATACTATCAGTATGCAGTATTGAATTGGGACACAGCAATAGTCTTAATGCTTTAATTGCTTTAGCCAAAAAAATTATGCTATGCTTTTGGGAAATGGTAGGCAGTAATGGAAAGTAAAGACAAATGATAGGAAAGGGCTAAAAATGTACAAACAATAAAAAAAACACAAAGAAATTGGAAAAAGTGAAGGGAATTGAGTACTTTACCCTACCTGAATGATCACTAGGAGTTTTGATTAGTAACCAATATGGGAACTGCTGAATATCTGAGCCTCTAGCCAAAAACAATGTGCACTTTGTCTATCTGCAAGTTGTCTACCAGCTATTCTTGCATTTTCTTACACATACTTTGGGCTGGTAAACTAAATGTGGTTAATATCTTTGGATTATGCAGTTGTGTTAGGTATGTTGGGTGGTGGTGTTGTATATATTATGTTCACTTTCTGTTCTGTCTCTCAAACTACAGGCATATACTGGTGCTCCGCCCACTGATGAAAAAGAGAAAATCATTTGGGTTCGATTTGAGAAAGCTGACATCAACGGTAAGTCAGTAAACGTCCCACAACTTAAGTTTGGTTTGTTTTAGTTTTGAAAAAGATTGGGCTCTTCAGTTAAGAACAATGACTGATCTCTGTCTAAAACATACACTATATAAGAGAAAAAACAAACTAGCCTTGTCATCAGACTTCAACAGAGAAAACTGGGCTCTCAAGAAATTATCATTTGAATTTTAAAATTATCTGTCATGCTTTTAAGCATTTTTGCATTTATGCTATCTGGTTGATTGTGACATTTCAATCTGCATGACGGCAAGCCATTTCTGCATGTTTAAAGCCACAATTTGTGAAAGGTTGTGTATGTCATCTTAAAGCTCTCTTCAAGAAGAGTCCACCGCGCCTAAAGGAAAATAACCAATCAGAACCGAGGAGTCTCTAACGCAGCGTCAGTCACTGCCCGAACTGTCGAGATGTTGCTGCATTGCCTATTTCTCACCTTAAATGTTAAACATATTTTAGTTTACTGTTTAACTGGAAAATGAGAAAGTTTGTGACCCAGCTGCCATGTTGAAAACAGTTGAGCCAAAACCAAGCTCCGCCCACTGGTCGCCCGGCCAGAGCCAACTTTATCATTTTACAGCTAAACTGTACACTACATGTATAATATATTTCTCAGAACATTGAGGCAGAAAAACAGGCAATGCAGTAACAGAATCTTGACAGCGCTGCCTAGTTTGACAGTTTGAACGGAATCTGTCTCAGTCAGGACGGTCAGGATTTAGTGACAGTTTGGGCAAATATGACAAAAGAGATTTTCTTTTTTTTAATAAAAGTTACCAACTGTAGCTTTAAACGGTTTGATTTAAATACATACAAGCTTTGGAGGTTTGGGACACATTCAGCTGTAATCTTGAAGTGGAACCCCCCCCACACACTTTTTATTGTTCATAAGGGAATAATATGCAAAAAAGTGAATGTGGTGTTACAGGATTTACTGAAGATTATTACCTGGGGCTGTGACAAAAACCTTTCAAACTAAAAGTAAAATGCAGAGGATCAAACAAAAAATAATTGCAATGAGATGTGAACAAATTCAAAGAAGACTTTTGATAGAAACTATGGATCCAATAGAGAGCAGAATAATACATGATTTTAAAGTGGTGTGATAGTAAATGAAGCTTATATAAAACATGTAACTTAGAATTGTTGATGTAAATCTGTTTTGGGTTCAGCTCAATAAAAACATGACATTGTGCCATTTGTGGTTTGTTAGTCATAAAATTGGATGATTTAACACATCCTCTAATTAAACGTTACTTAATGTCTGACTTTCTGTTTGCACAGACACTGCCCGCAATCCAGAGTTTATGGAGATGCATAGCGGTACCACTGACCCTCCTCTTTGCCTCATGATCGGCTACACTGACGGGATGCAGATCTGGAGCGTATCTGTAAGTCGCACGCCTAATGGTCCTGTAAAACTGCAACCTCATCCACTTTCTACCTGGAGCTTTGGTGCCATACGTTTTTATTACAACGACAAATTCAGATGGATGTGTGCGCGTTGAGAGACTCGGATCAAAATCTTGTCAGTTGGCTCTCTATAGAGCAATATTTTTGCCCCAGCTCTTTTGTATAGAATGAAAGGGTTGATAGACTCTTCAAAAGTCAATACCAAAAACAAGCAAATGTAGTATTATGCAAGCCTTTTCACCATTACAAGATTACAGATGAGCTTATCGTGGTCACTATGACAAAACCAGTAGATATATATACTGTTGGTCCAGAAGTTGTTTACATTGCGTCACATTGTGTTTGTCCCCCAGAAGCTCGGTCATAAATTGAGATTTTTATTCAGTTTGTAAACCTGCATTAAATCGGTTGAAACAAGTTAATCAGCTGATTGATGGGTGATAGCGGAGGTAAAGCCTGTGTCGCGCCAGTACAGTTTAAAAGGGCAATGACCAAACAAACAAACAAACAAACACAAACACGGATGTCATTCCACTTATTCCTCCAATGGTGAAACTTCATCACTCAGTTACAGCATGTCCAGGTCTTAGGGCTGGCCTCTGTTGTCCAGGCAAAAACTTGTTTCCTCAGTTATTCACGTCACCAGATTTACACATAACAATTCCTTGCTGTAGTGAAGAGTTCCTCGAGATATAACAAGAAAAGATAAGATAACACTTTATTGTCCGTAGACACGGAAATTTGTCTTGCAATGATTCACGTGAGATGAAATACATCCTAGTTTAAACTTAAAGCTCCATTGTGTAAGAATTTCTCCCATCTAGTGGTGAAATTGTATATGACAACCAACTGGATATTACTTTCTAGCCCCTCCCATTCCAATCGAGTTTTAACTGCTACGGTGGCCGAACCCGAAATTAGCTCTTAGTATCTCCACTGTTTACACGCAGCTTTTCTAGCCACTCCAATATTAACTTTGGTCTTGTTGCTTTGCCTGTCGCATTGTCGTTTTTAATTCTCTTTTTCGCTTCCCTGGCGAGTAATCTCCCCCTGGCATTTGTCATGGTGCGGGGTGCCACTGAGTGTAAAAGGGTGAAAGGTGGAGGTATGTCCCTCTTTGGCTAATGTATTTTAAAGATGGAGGCGCAACATGCCGGCCGTCATTCGAGCGACTCGCCCGTATGTGTTCTGAATGATTCTAAATGGCAGATTCTACGCTTACGAGAATACTTTGATTAGTTGGTGGAAGTAATTACACATGAATGAGCACATATTTGTGAAAGAACAAAGGTTTTTTTGAGAATCAACTCCAAAAATTACACAATGTAGGTTTAAATAAGTCTTGCAGAGATGTCTCTCGTATTTGAAAGACTTTTCATCAGTGTTTCTGCTATGGCTAAATCAGAGAGTGCTAATAATGTTGTTGCTCAGGGAGCTGACATCAATTTGTTTTTAATCAAGCAAACTTTATTATAGCACCTTTTTTATACATGTTAGTAGTACAATTCAACATGCTTTACAGATATCAAAAGTCAAATCATTTGAGACTAACGCAATAGAGAGAGGAAAAAAAGAGAGAAATAATACAATAGATGAAAATGTATTTAGAAAATAGATATAAGACAATAACAAATAAGATAAATCAATAAGTAAAATAGAACAATAACATAAAATGGAACAATAGCAAATACATTGGATAGATATATTGTTGTAAATGTTTATTTAGTACAGCGAAACATGCGAAAATACAACGGTAGAGGAAAACAATGACATATTCTGATATGGAGTAGCTAGAACAAATGTGATCATTTGTTTTTCACGTCATATGTACCAGTGATCACTGTCTCACACCTCCACTTGGTTTGGCTCTTTTTTCAGTTTAAATTCAACGCTGTATTACAGTATAGCCGTTGTCCACTAGATGGCATTGTTGACCATGTTACAGACTGTACTTGGTTCAAACGGTAGCACTTGCCTTCTACTCAGGGCTGTAATGTGCCGTAACAAGTCCTGCGATCCTATTGACTTCACTACTAGTTTCTGAATGAAGGTTGTAGAGAAAACGGAAGAGAATGACAAATACTTAGAATGAACTACGTTGTGTTGTTGCGGGTAGTGTTTAATAGGTTATGCATTTATCAAATGTCACAATGCTCTTTTCATTTTTATTTTGTCTATGCCTTCTTTAGTTTGCAGTAGTCATTTAGCTTCAGGGTTGAGTCTTTTTAACTTGTCACCAAGAATAATTGTGAATCAATTCAGTAGTAGCAGGTGTACCAAGCGGCTACACTTATCAACAATAAATCTGAGTGCATCAACTAAACAAAAATATACACACATTCACAAGCTTTAATTAAACTGCGTAACTGTAGGTCTCTATACCACTCCTATACACATACAGGCATACATATTTACATGGATGTAGTATATTAATATTAAATGTGTGTGGTTAATTCTAAACAATTTTATCCAATAAATGTAGACAAAAAAGCAAACATGTCTGTGATACACAATGACAATATCAGTGAAATTGTCACAAATCATTGTAATATAAGATAAATAATTACAGCTAATACGGATGATATCTAGGTTGTTGCAGGGAAGGAGGCAGGTCAGAGATAGACATGACAAATTAAAATCCAATGCAACACCACAAACTACAGCCTTAGCAACTACCGTACAGAAAATAAGATTATTATTTATTTATTTATATGCATTTATTTGTTGCAGGGCTATGATTGGATTGCATTAGAATATACAGGTACAAGTACACTCTCAGGCTCCGTCCAACAATGCTACTACAAAAATGGCTCGATGGTGTTTTAAGCCCCCACAGTCGACTTCAAGGCAGCGCTGCAACCGTCGACTTCAAGGCATCTAACCCTAACCTTAACCCTAACCATAACCCTTGCCTAACCCTAGTGCCTTCCATGCAGCGCTGCCTGGAAGACGACGTTGGGGACTTAAAACACCAAACACCACAAAAATGTATGAATAGAAAATAATAGTAATGAGCTGAAGAGTCTAGCAGTCTGATGGGAGTCCTGTGGGATGAAGCTGTCCCTAAACCTGGTGGTGCAGGACTGGACGGTGCAGGGTCTCTGATGATCCTGCCGGCCTTCTTCCTGCACCCCTGAGTGTAGAAGTCCTCCGTGGATGGCAACTCCGTCCTGGCGATGTGCTGTGCAGTTTTCACCAACCTCTGTAGAGCCTTACGTGTGAGGGTGGTTATGCTGCCAAATGAGGCGGTAATTCAGCCAGTCTGCATTCTCTCAGTGGTGCAGCTTGTAGAAGCTGCAGAGTATCCTAAAGTCCATGTTGAGCCTCTGTAGCCTGCGGAGGAAGAAGAGCCGCTGTGATTGTGTCAGTGTGGTAGTTCCAGGTGTTTATCGGTGTTTTAAGCCCCCAACGTCTCCTTCCAGGCAGCAATGCCTGGAAGGAGATGTTGGGGGCTTAAAACAACGCACTAGGATTAGGCAGTGGTTATGGTTAAGGTTAGGGTTAGGTGCGTTGAAGTCAACGGTCCCAGCGCTGCCTGGAAGGAGACATTGGGGGCTTAAAACACCATTGAGCGTTCCAGGTTGAGATGGTCCGATACCATTTTTTGCTTTCCGATACCTGAAGTTGCGTATCGGCCGATACAGAGTACTGATCCGATAACAGAGTGTCAATATTTGATTATGTTTTAACAGCTGTATACTTCTATCCCTGTATGGATGTGATATGTAGGGCTGGGTACCAATTTCAATACTTTTTAGGCACCGACCGAATTGCCTCTAAAGTATCGAGTATCGAAAAATGCCTCGTCATTCAATACCCGCTTTCAATACCTAAGCAGTAAATCTCATCAGTGTCAGTGAGCATGCTTCTATGAAGATCTAATAATGTCTGTGATTGGCTGTGTAACGTTACACGTCGTAGAGACACGCAGGAAGAAAATTCTGTTACACACAGAGACAGGGCTCACGTAGTAGGAGCTGACAAATAAATTAAAAGATTTGTGCCGTAATGTGTAATGTTGTAATTTTGTTTTGTTTTATGAAATTGGTATCGAAAAAGGTGTCGTTTAGGGGCCGGTATCAAAGTCACGGTATTGGTATTGGTACTGGTATCAAATTTTTTTTGCCTCGTCATTCAATACCCGCTTTCAATACCTAAGCAGTAACCCGGGCGGGCCCGGGTTCGACTCTGACCTGCGGCCCTTTGCTGCATGTCATTCCCCCCCCTCTCTCTCCCCTTTCATGTCTTCAGCTGTCCTGTCAAAATAAAGGCCGGAAATGCCCCCTCAAAAATCTTTAAAAAAAAAAGGAATATAACATTACAAAATAACAACGCGGCTCTAATTACACACCAAATATACACAGAACGTTTTCTGAATCTGTCCAAGCGGATTTCGGCAAACATATAATCCACCAAAGAGTGCATGTTTAAGTATTGGGCTACTTTAATTCTATCCAGGTATTCACGCTCATTATTCTCACTAGACACCAGCATGTTTCTAATTAACGTGAAATGGACAGAAAGGCTTCTTTTTTTTTTACCTCTTTTATTTGCTTCAATGCTGTGATTTTCACAATTCTGAATAGATTATTTAAAAAAAAACATATGCACTTAAAGACTTAAAATAAAACGTGTTTAATTATTTGCATGAATTAAACATATGTAAGTAATTTGATTTACTTTCTTATATATTTAGAAATCATTTCTGGGGTCAAAGAAGTATCTCATATTTATTTTCCAAGCAAATTCTCTCCAAAAATAAGGAATTGGTAGTTTTGTGAATTTCATTAGACTTCTGTTTCCATTCTTTATCATGTAGACTCTTCTTCCCATTTTATCGTACCAGTTGTTGTTTCTTCTTTCCCTTGTAAGATTTTATAGACTAAATGGGCACAATAACTTATTCAGGAAATTCACTTCTTTAAACTCGGTCTTGGAAAATCATTAGAAGATTGTCTGCTCCATGACTTAACAAATTGCCCACAACCCTGCGAAAGCTTCGCTCGCCAAGTATCGCCTTTCATGTACAGGCTGTCACTGAAACATGCAAACTTCACATACATCCTGTGAGATCTAAACACACCAAAGTCCTTAATCAGTCTCTTTATAAACATCCACTGGCCAGGGATAAGAGGACACACTCTTACTTTACCCGTGAACACACGCATTGGCCGCTGTGATGTGGCAACTCCTGTGCTGCTTGCAGATTTTTCTGTTGCAATTATTATGGTGGAGCAGAGGATTACAGCTGTTTGAGCCACACTACACACACACACAGTAAAAATATAAGCTTGGTGAGGCTCCTCTGCCTTTCAGTTTCATTTGAACACCAATTCTGATTCACACCGCGCAGCCCGGCTTGTTATCACACTGTCTGTCGTCATTGTTTTTCTTTCAGTTTTTTTAAAGTTTACGGGATATTTCTGGGTTGTGTTTTTTTTCGCAGGGTTTTAAGTAAGCACTGAAGGTGCCTTGGTCTCTTGCTCTTGAGTGGTTGTGAAGTGTTTGTGACAGTTGCTAAACCAACACCCTCTGTAATGGCCTGGCAGACTACGAACCTACACGTGTACGCACACACTTTCACACAGTCTTGAGAGGGGGACTTCTGACTGGTTGGATAGATGCTGACAGAGCTGTTTAGGCAATGTAGATTACTGTCGCCTTACACCGGAGAGGTGTCATCCACCGCAGCCTGATAAGAGGCAGAATGTGGAAGACTAATTGTCTGTCTGGATACGTGTTGAGATGAAATGGCCTGCTTGGAAGAAAAGTGTCTGCAGCAAGTGTCAGTGGATGTGTTGAAGACCTGGAGCTGCATTACAGAAATGTTCTAAGTCCATAATCCTGTCCTAGACTTGTTGAGATGTTAACATGTGACTTTAGATAGGAAGTTTCTCTAATACAGACACTGAAGTGCAAGTTTTGTGCTAGCGATGCATTTGTAGGATATTTTGTCCCCTCCCAAACAAAGTCCTTGGCTGTTTGCTTTGAAAGTTTTAAAATCGACAGAAGGTAGTTTAAAGATGGGACAAGATCTGTGCTAAATACAGGTCCTATCAGCTGTCAAATTGGTATATTTATCTCCCTCAAGGATTGTAGAACTAATTGTTAATTTGTGGTTTTAAAAAGAGGCTGTCATTCTTCGATTCTCAGGAGCTGAAACAGTTAAAGTTTTTCACGGGAAAGTGTTTGCTGTTGAACGCCTATGCAGGAGAACTGGACATTTCTCAGGAAGAAATTGTATTATTTTCATTTGGCAGCAATGGGAAGAAATATGAAATTCACGACCAGATAACAAAATTAATGAGCAGCCAAATTCTAAGTTCTGGTGACTGTAGCTACTGTATACAGTATGCCTGTTAGTTATAAAAAGTTGTTATGAGATATGTTGCATTTTTCGTTTTAACTTCAGATGGACGTGACATTTTGGGTTTCAAAATTTTTACTGGTTAGTGCTGTGATTGCTGAGCGCAGTAATGGGAATTAACTGACAGTTAGTACTTCCCTACAGTGTCGACACCCATCTTTAAATCTTAATTTAATAATTCTTTCTATTCCATGCTGCTTAAACTTTCCCCTACATCTCCTGTTCTCCTCCATCTGCCTCTCATCCACAGAACAGGGTCTTAGTTTTGCAACAACTTTGGTGTTAAATTGAAAAACAGTGTCGATACAGTGACGAATACAACTGACCAATCCTGCATCTTATTCTTCTTTATTTGATATCATAGGGAAACTGATTTTTGTTGTTAAGGTTCTTGGAAATTGAATTGCAATCCCACAAATAATCCCATAACCCTTTTTGAAAGCATAGCTAGGTAATTTAAAAACATATGGAACAGACACATATGCAGAAATCGCCAAAATGGCTTCAGATTTGGACAACCAATACATTATTTTTAATTTATAGTATCAACTCATAACAAGAGTTATCTCGAGACACTTTACAGGTAGAGTAGGTCTAGACCACACTCTATCATTTACAAAGACCCAACAATTCCAGTAATTCCCACAAGAGCAAGCCTCAAGCATATTTGACAAGATGTGTGATAGACAAGATGCACTCTCCACATCCACATCCCCTTACTTGGTTTCATGTGTGGCTTTCACCAGGTCAACTGACTGAGTGAATGAGTTTGTGAGTTCATTTGTAGATCCTGATATGCCTCACATCATTTTTTTGTTTTGCATATCAACATCATAAGTAGGGCTGCATGTCTCTGGGTTTGTCTACTCGTTTTAGTGCTGCATGTTATGTAAGCCCATGAACAAGCACCTGTTACTGTCCGATCCCTAAAGCACCTGCTTCCTCCAATATGTCCAGCACTGTGTTAGTGAGGCGGACTTTTGTGAATATGCCCCAAATATCTGTTCACAGCTTATGGTATTACATTTGAGAGATTAAAACAGAAGAGCAGACACTGTGATTCCACAAAAACCTCCGAGCCACAAATGAAATGAATGTAATGAATAACTGTGTGCAGGGAAAACAACTTTGAAAAAGCAATTTGACATATTGCATACGGCGGCCCACTAATGTAATGGTGGGAATGTCGTTGATGGCAGTGGATGTCACACAGAGCCGTGTAAGGCGAGGATGAGCGGAGGGGTAATGCACAATAACCCAGCGCATTAACCTCCGGCCCTCCCCTCTTCTCATTTTAATCCAGCAAATTCCATTATTCCATCCCCCTCGCAGGTCCATTTGCATGTACAGGACCTACCCTGCTGCCAACCTCCTTTTATTCCTGCTATCAGTGCTCGTATATCCTACTTGTGTCTCCAGTGTTAATCCACCACCGCTGGGCCTCAAGCACTTTGAATAAAAACAAGGCTTCAAATCCGCCACTTTGCGAAGGCTACTAATTGCACAAAAGAGCAATCATCCCCTCAGATGGGTTTAAAGACTTCAAACAGAGAATAATAATGTGATAATGCAGGTTTCACTGTAATTTAACGCATACAAGAACAACAAAAGTGGGGCATTCTGTGCTTAGAACAATGTACCATTACACACGCTAGACACTGCCAAGAGCCTCACAGGCCATTGACCTAATATACTCTTATCACATATGAACACATGAAGCTTATACCAGACTGGGCAGACACACCCACAGATCCATTTAAATGCTTTACACTGTGGCTGTATTTCCTCTGTAATGAACAGAAGGCAGTAAAGTTGAAAATAAAAGGACAACCGTTGACAAACATAATCTAACATTCAGTCTGATTTAGAGTAAAGGTAAATTATTAGAACCTTCAGTTCGGCCTCTTGTCTTTCTTACGTCGTGATCATGCATTGGACCAATCTGAAGATTGGCGGTTCGATCCCTGGCTCCTCCAGTTGAAGTCTCCTTGGGCAAGACACTAAATGTATCGGTATGTGAATGATTAGATTAGATTAGATCCTGATTACCAGATTGGCACCTTTTTGTAAGATTGGCTGCTTACATAAAGACACTCAAACATGTAGGCCAATGGCTGAATCCCTTCGAAGTTTCTAGCCAACCTAAGGTAGATGCTAGAATATAGTCACCGAACAAATCTCAACCGAGCGCGAGCAGCATTGGTTGGCAAGGCGAGGCCAGATCCAGAATTTCTTAATAAGGGAGAACGAGTAGATTTGCTTCCAGTCCCTTTTTTTTAAACTTTTTATGTGGCTCCAGACAAAGTATTTTTTACATACATAAAACGTGTCTGGAGCTGACTGTTGGTCTGTATCCTTGAGTGCACAATGTCTCTTTTCTCTGATGGACCAGATATGTGAACCTTTACATTATCTTTAATTTAAAAAAAAAAAATTCTTTCAGTTGGCAGGAGAAGCCCAAGAGCTGTTCTCAGTGCGCCATGGTCCTGTGCGAGCTGCTCACATTCTTCCAGCTCCTCATATCAGTGAGTATCTTCAGTACTTTAACACTGCCTAAATGTGAAACAACAAACTCCATAGCACACACTGCATAATAACTCCATATCAGGCTCTGATTATTATATCTCCATACTGTTTTGAATTGGTAATATTGTTGACTCACTAGAGACTTTTAGTGTACCATGTGCTGCAGCTTCAAGACTTCTCCAGCCTGAGAAGTACATTTAAGGTTTTTCTTTGTTGTGGTATTTTAACTGGTTGAATATGACTTGTTTAACATCTTAATAACACCCTTGTCAGTTGAAATAGATTTGAGATTTTCTCAGATGTGTGCCACTCTGTGCGGTAAAGACTGGAAACGGGAAAAGCGCTTCCCCGTCTCTGTCCAAACATTAAAAAACCATCTGCCTATCAGCACCTCTAAAACTCATCAATTAACTCGTTATAGCTTGTTTGTCTACTTCGTAACAAAAACTAAAGGGCCGCATCGCAACCTTGAACTAGGCAGAAGCTTGGCTGATTTCACCGTGTCTCACCAGATGAAATGCCACCCGCAAATCCCTTTAGTGTTATTTTAAAACACTAGATTTTTTTGACTTTATAATCCTCAAACGCAGAAGGGATAAGGCTGAAGTGTCTGTAAACACATTTCCTTTGTGAGTCCTCAGAAGTGTCTTTTCAGGATAAATTGCAAATGTCTGTCCTGGACAAAAAAACAACACACCGGTTAACTTGATTTCGGCATTCAAGGTCAACACTTAAAATTACATTTTGTATGACACATCCTAATGCAATTTTGGGTTGTGGGCATTTTAAGTGGTGCTATATCACTGAAATTAAAGAGTGCTCCATGCTGCCTCAACCTAATGTCTTAAAGTCAAACCCCTAAAGTCAATCTACGATTAGTGTTGGCCTGCTCTCAGTCAGTGGTGGCAAGCCTCTGAAGTCCGTGCTTTCTTGCAAGCTCTGCTGGAAACCTCTCACTGTGCCTTCACTCTTCTCTTAGCAAGCTCTCTCTTAACACCTCTAAATCTATATTTTCCCTTTAAAACTCTTTAATATTTTTGTTCAGGTAAACACACATGATGTGGATGCTATTTTCTTTCCCTGTTCTATTCCACGTCTATTCTCAGAATTCCTGTTCCTCATACTGTATCTGGTGCTGCCTAATGTCTTTTTACATTTCCAAAACATAAAAAATGAATCAAACCTTAATCTTAAAACAGTAAGTGTTTTTTTTTATGGCTGCCATTTTGCAGTAGAACTTAACAGTTCTGCAGGGAGACAACTTAAATAGAGATACTAATTATTCTATCAATAAACAATAATGTAATGCTGCCATACATGTTGCATTAATAGTAAAGTAATTCTGGGAAAGTAGGAAATCAACTAATGTGTGCAGAACTTGACAAGAACGGATGGAGAAATGTGGGTTAAATATGAGTTTACAGCAGATTATCATAAATTAACCCCTGGACTGCATCGACTATGACAAATTGATTATATGCAACAGAGTATTTGGAATGGCTGCCTTCATTGTTCTGTCCCATCCTCTTCTACTCTTAAGTTTTTCTTTCATATCTCTGGCTCCATGGTCCCATGACCTTCCCCATGTTTCCGTCCACATGTTTATGCAGATTTTCAATTAATAAACAAACTGAATGGAAATATTGGCAATTTAAAGAGAAATTCAAAGTAGTGGAAGACGAAACAACGAGAACAGGGTATATTAATTGGTGTATCATCAACATTGAAACATTTCATTGGATTCATAATAGTGAAAAAGTAAAGTAAAAGTAGCGAAATATATGCCACAGTGATGACAAACAAATGTTTTACTGGTTTCACTCTTTTTCAGACTGGAAAGTTGAATGCAGTATGAATACCAGCGTTCATATCCTCTAAAGCTGTGGTGCAAATGGTTTAGTGGTTCCACTGATTAGGTCCTTTCCAGACATGAAGTTTAAATTTTTATCTCTGCAGGTGTCAATCAGTGCTGAGAAATCTGTCATATAGCCGCTGGTTTGTCCTTTTTTCTCGGTGAGAAAATCGGCTTTTTGTTCTCTGTCCGTGTTCCGGTCTTTTGGCAGATTTCAACAGCACACAATGGCAGCATTTGAAGAGCGCTGGAAGTGGATGAAAGCAAACCACAGTAATAAGAAGCAGCAGATAGCCCCAACACATGAGGGGAGCAATTCTCTCGGCAGAAAATAAATATGAATTGTATGTATGAACACTGGAGAGAAGGACAAGGATTGCAATCTGCTAGGGCGCAAACACTGTTGCACTGTGGTGAGCCATTAAAAGGCCAATTGTCTGTGATGCGAGGCCGTGGGTGGGCGAACTTAGAAAGACCCGAAAATAGGTGTTGATTATAATAAGGCAAGGTTCCCCTTTCCTAGAATAGAGAGGGAAGTACTGGTTTTCCAAAGGGAGTCAATGTGTGTATCTACATCCTCTCTGAGAGTTTACAACCTGTGATCTTCCGTTGCCTTGGAAAATGAGGCAACAGTGTTCCCTTGATTGATAACAAATGAGCATTGAGTAAATGTGAATATATGTACTGTAGGTCTTTAGCTCTTGTTCGACTGAAGTAGTAGTTTGTGAAGTTAGGTTTGTATGTCTTCACGATAGAGCTACACTTGGGATGCCCTCACACTATAAAAGTAATTCTATGAACAACAAACAAGTTGTCTGTGATGTTTGAGGCCATGGTATAGTATTATCTCAGCATGGAACCATCCCCTCTGTTACAATGAAACATGCGAACGTCAACATGGAAGTCAGCAGTACTTGCTTCAGTTATTGTCCATTGCAGCAGGGATCCAATCAAAGTCTCTATATTCATCAAATGTTGCATTTTTTCCCAACAAGTTTATGTGCCATTTCGCTGTCTCTGAAAGTCATATTTATATTACATCTCAATATCTTGACTGGAAATGATGTCTGATGACAGAAACATGAAAGAAGTACCCTGGCTGGAGTGTTAAAGGCTGGTAGGGAAGGCACATTTGCTCTCACGCCATACCACAGAAACCCAGGCTGATTACTGTCAAGCCTCAAATTACAGTCCTCCTAAAGGGCAACATCTTCTTTATTCTAAGCACCCCCATCCTCTCAATCCCCTGATCCTCGGTCCGTCGTCAAGAATGAGACAATCAGGGAAAATACAGGATCAGTCCACTTAATGCAACATGTTTCCTCTTCATGTTTCCAAAAAAAAAAAAAAAAAAAATGCCTGTTGGGTTTTTACCATGCTGTAATTCCACCCTGAAATCCTAAAACAAACAACGAGATAGAAAGAAAATCTCACTCTCATTCAGAAGATTTCTCCAGCTCATTTAAGTTAATAAGTCATTTTTTAAAAAAATCATATTTTCCCTTATCCGAAGCAAGGGTCGGAAAGGACAGAGGGTGTCTTATGCTGTAGAGATTGTCAAGCCCCCTGAGGAAAATTTAACTTGACTTGATTTTCCCAGTTTGAAAACCTTACACAGTGGAGGGTCAGAAAAAGGTAGAATGCCAAAGTCTTGACAGTATGTGGAGTCCACTTTTTGGCTGGTGAGCATAGTGGTCCGCTAACTTGCAAAATATGACATGATTCTGGGAAAAAAAAATTCCTTTTCATCAAAATGTTTTGTGACCATAATTGAATTACAGGGCAACAGTAGTAATGTAATCTGCATGTTTCCTGTCATGGTAATAGGCTGCCTGTTGAATGAGGGTGGGCAGCACTAGAGGCTTCACATGTTCGTTTAAAGAATGTCCCTCTTTGTTGTGTGCAGATTATTCTGTTTCTCATCCCCCTTTCTATGACTCGTCTTCCTCCTCAGGTCCTCTGAACACGGACAGTTTTGCCGACAAGAGGCCTCTGCTGGGGGTATGCAAGAGCACAGGGTCTTCTGGGTGAGTTCACGGTTCATAATAAAGCTGACATCACCACCTTCCACAACAGGATCTTGGTTGTTATAATTACACTAATACAACAGCAATTGTAGTCACTGATTAGCACACAATGAACCAGATATGAGCTACTACTCAGTTATATTCAGCTGGAACAGACCTCTTGAATAGTTACTAGGCAACTTCATACATCTTTATTGTAATTTATATATATATATATATATATATATATATATATATATATATATATATATATATATATATATATATATATATATATATATATATATACATACACACACACACACACACACACACACACACACACACACACACACACACACACACACACACACACTAAATGACACCATGATTTCCATACGTGTAGCAATGTCGGTACACATGCATTTGGGTTATATGGCTTTACGTTTCCAACTGTGACAGAATGGGTCATTTTTAAGTAAACTGCCTGTAAGATCATCTGAACATGTCAGTCACTAGTGACTGGTTAGGCCAAAATCAAGTCCCCCCCCCCCCACAGAAAATAGCTGACAAGAAGGCTGTGTTAGACGAAATAATAAAGTGGTAAACAATGGCCATTCTTGCCGAATTTCAGTCTAGCAAGCACATTTTAAAATGATGACTTTGTCGATGAGGTGTTTAACAACCATACTTGATATCCCTGTCCTGAGGGAGTAGCAAGCCGATTGGCAGTAGCAGAGCGTAATTGACGGGCTGGGGTGTATGGTTTGACCATGTCCTGGATGTAAGATGGGTGTGAACCATTCACAGCACGCTATGCAAGTAATATAATAAACTGTGTCCTTTTGGATTTGAATGCGTCAGAGACAAATGTTTTAAATATTCCAAGGCCAAGATTGAATATTTTTTAGAACTCTCCAGAAAAAGGTATTGTCACATGTGAGTGTATATATAGTTGATTTAGCATTCATCTGTCAAATACTTCATAATAAAAATATTTTTTTTTCCCCATTAAAAATATAATTTTTGGCAGATATGTTGTATTGGATTGCATCAAATCTATAGGTGTACCTAATAAAGTGGACATGGTGTAAGTGAGTCTTTTATTGGGTTAGTTTCAGGTTAGTCTCACTTTGCCAGACCCTCCTCCAAAGTGTGCTGGAGGAGAGTCTGGCTACTCCACATAGCATTCAGGGATGGGAGGAAAACGTGCTCTGGTTTAAGTCAAGTCAAGTCATTTTAAGTCAGTTTATTGGCATTTCTTTAGACCAATCACAATCGTCTTGGGCGGTGCTAAGCACCGGAGAAAAGCTGCGGTGCCGCTGCAAAATAGGCTCGGAAGGAACTTGTTTTGGTGGAATGCGTGTACGTTTAAAAGTTGTTTTAGTCGTGCAACAGAAAATTGGACAGATGTCAGATTGGACAGATGTCTGGATTTACCCTGCAGAGATCTGAGGAGCAGTTAACCATAGTCCTCATAAACTCCACCGGAGTTTAAAATGCCACCACCAAGAAAGCAAAAGGTAACGGACATCCGGCCGAAAAGAGGGACAACGGAGCAATCCTGGAAGTGGAACGTCAAGGATATATAGACTAGATTCAGGGGAACTACCCTGAAAAGTACACAGACTACTAGGAGACTAGAAGGAATGACCCATCCTCATGACATTTTGTCTTTTAAAAAGTGCAGAAGGGAGTGGAAAGCTTTTTACTTTTTGCAATGTTATGAAGTACAAATCATACATCTGTAAGTCATTTTCTGTTAATAATAAGAGGCATAAAAGGACACCCAACCTCTTGTTATGAACCCTTCACATGCACCCAACTGGAGCTAAGCCAGTGATGTGGTCTTAGTGACTGTGATTCATGGATTTTTAATGGCACTATGGTTGGCATGCGAGCAGTACCTGGACACCCCATAGGCAGACAGAAAGGAGATTAAACAGATGTGGAGATCCCTGGGATTCACAGGGTCGGGACTGGAAATGTCATGTCTTTGTTTAGCGAAAGAAAGTGAATTTAAAAAGTGACAGACCCCAAGGCATCTTGTACTCGCCTCTCAATACACAGTCCATGCCCCCCCCCCCCCCCCCCATTTACTTGCTCCTTCCAGAGAAACACAAAATTTAACTCAATATATCCTCCTCTGGAAATGAAATAAGGAAGTCTGTCTTCAGCTGGGCCTTGATGGAGAACAACTTCTTGATGTTTCCCAGGGACTGCCGCCCCTGTCTCTCTGACGCCGTTGCTTCTGCTTTTCCTATGTCCTCACTGACACTGAGACGGGCAGCGTTTTGACGGTTTGGCGAATCACCCAGGCTTGGCTCGACACTAATGCTGAAAACATGCACTGTGTTGAAAAGCAGAAACCCTGACCTCTGGCTGAATGGCACAGCCTGGTTCTTCCCCCTACAGAAGTGCTTGGTAAATAACACTCTGGTCAAAAACGAGAAGGAAAAAGGCTTCCGGGTGCGGCGCAGTACTTTCCATTGGGCCTGTTCATAAACTTACTAAGGTCCTCACACAATTTTTAGCATATAATCATTTTGAAATAACAGCTTTTGTTAACCACCAAAAAGGATGCCGTCTTGACACTTAAATGAAAAACAGATTGAAGCCTTGGCCGCTACAGCGGTGCTGGTTTAGAAGTTGGTTCAGTCAGCTCTAGGCTTAGATTACAAGATTTGCAAATTAAAGGAAAACCAGAGAAGGGAAAAAGCATGTGTGCCGAAGCCCTGTATTTGTGGATTTCCAGCCAGGCACACTCAACATAATTTTATCAATGGAAAGGATTATGCGTTAAGTCCAAACAATGTATGGATCCAGTGATTTTCTTGACAGTAAAGCTACATATGCGTCCCTTTCAGCCAGTGGGCTTTGGGAATTAGTAAAGAATGCTGGTGCCATTGCAGACCTTGGTATGTCTGCTCACATTTCTGGAAAGGATTTGTGTTTTCTTCTCCTACTTGCTGTTGTTATTTTTTTTCATTAATTTTAATTACATCCACAGGTAATACAATTCTGGGAGACTCAAGGCTGCTCTCTGTCAATGAATGTACATTTTATGGCCAATACAGAGGCAACTTAAAAGTTTGTGGGTGTTTGAGAGCACACACTTCTTTGGCAAAAGTTCAGTGATGAATAAGCGTGCTCTGTTCTCCAGAGTTTGGGAACTGTCAGTGACATTTCCAATCTACCCCGTCACAACATCTCCATATGCTTAGAAGATGTGGTCCTTTTTTTCTTTTAACCAATGTAGTCCTCTTTCACTGTGCAGATTACTACTGGATGTACTATTTCTGGGTTCTGGCTAATACAGATGGATATTCTGAGCAGATATCATGGTCACTGTTGAAGCTGTGGATCCTTTTTTTCTTTTCTTCAAAGGACTGCACAATCACTGGGTTTTTATCTGCTCCATCTTATGAATGTCACTACCGACATTCCTGTCTCATAGTTTTATTTTTAAGGGGTCTTCAATCGCCAATAAGAAAAGTCTTGTTGTACAATGTAAAGTTGCCTTCCATTTCATATCATTTATGATGTTCATGGTTATTGAAACTTTGTGGAATCAACAGCATGTAAAGTGTTAATCCTGGGGAAGTTTGAAGTCTGTTGTGGATTTGGCAACCCTTGTGTTCACTGGTGGTCATGACTGGTGGCGTCAAGTGCATTTTGATTTATACAGATCCCATTGTTGTTCCATTTGGAACAAAGGTGTCTTGTCTGCAGGAATTACAGTACAAGAAAAGAAACTTGTGCACAGCCACAGCCATAATCAGACATAGCATGGCTAGACTAAAAAGCAAATTGAGGAGCGAATTCACAAAATGATTGCATGGCTTTTGCGGTTGCTAATTCTGCAAAAATCAAGACAAAAAGATACCGTGTAACTCTCAAAGCACCCGCAAAGGATGAAATGCACTCTTAACTGTGCTGCCAAGCAAATAGCGTCTTGGTGCTCCTGTGCTATTTGCACAAGTTTAAATGAGTTTATATGCATACATTTGGTGCAAAATTGGCCCCTTTCTATGTGCATTTTCTGCAGAGTTCGATCCCCAGTCCTGGTAGGGCCTTTCTGTGTGGAGTTTGCATGTTCTCCCCATGTTTGCGTGGGTTTCCTCCCACCATAAAGACATGCATGCTAGGTAACTAGGACTACACTTGAAAATAAGCTGGCTGGCTAACACTGGAGCATTTACAAAAATGTTTATTAATGTGCATTGTAAAAAAAAAAAAAAAGTCAACCCTTGCCATTAGAGATGCTCCAAAATCTTCGCTTTTTATATTGTGCATTTTGACTGATATTACTGCTTAAATTTAATATTGGCGATTTGATTGATAACAACAGCTTAATTAACACTGCATAGACTGTCTAGCCAGTAGACAGATGGAGTTGAATCTCTGTGTCTTTGCAGTTACATTGTAGAACCAGCCCCAAAACTACAATACAAACCGTTCCCCTGTTGCATAGATAGTTATTGGCTGATGTATGGTACTGGTATTAAAACCTACAGCTTCAAATCAAACCGAACCCAGGCACCCCGTCTCTTCATTTTCTATCTTTGAGCTGATATGCTTTGATTTCAATTTCTACTCTAGCATGAATAACATGTATTTGGCTTACAGTATAATAGTGGCATTAGGTCATGTGTACTTTCATGGTGCAGTGCTTCAAGCAAAGACACTATCTCTGTTCATTATAATTTTTGGTGCTTCCTGCCCTTCACATTGGTAATAAATGCCGTGCAAAATCGAAGATATATGTATGACAAACTTAATTTCATACTCCTGAACACCCATATTTAAATCTGCTTAAAGTCCTGTAGTGAAATACGCAGGCTATTAATTACATGGTTGCAAGCAGCAAAGTCCACTTAGCTCTCACACCCACAAAAAGCCCATTGTGGCACTAAGCTCTTGTGTTTTAGTGCATTTTCATGACAGGTTTTGCTCTGAGGACAGGATGTAGCCGTCTTTTAAAGTGTATTAAATGGAAATCATCAAGCATTTGTATAAAATGAGCCACCAGATTAAGGGGATTTGGAGAAGTGATGCTTTTTATCCACCATGAGGTTATGGTGTTCTTCACTGTCACATTATGACCACACACGGACACACATTCTCATGTTATCCAAGCCGTGTATGTGTGTCTGGACTAGATGCTACCATTAATGACTCAGGGAAGCGACTCCATATATATTTAATTTGTACGTTTACTGTCTTCTTAAAGTTACATGTTGATATTTGTACTCTTGTTATACCTTTTTTATATGGTTTGTTGTAAAGCTGTAAGCTTGATTAATCAGGGCTCAAAATACCTTAATCTGTGTTACGGCACTGGTGCATGTAATATTTTTAAGGCTTAATTTTAGCTGACTTTCCCATACAGTAATGTACAGTAAAACTACTTCATATTTTATATGGTCATAGTCCAGAAATCCATGCACTTCTCAGCAAACCTATTATGGAATTTTTTTCAAATTAGGACTTCTTTGGTGATTTCACATACTCATCAAGACTTATTTAATATATAATGTGTAATATAATGACGTTTTTATTTGGTATATAAAATGCGAGAAATAATTGCTGAAATTTGAGTCTTCCTTCAGCCTTTTTGGCTGCTCCAAGTACCGATACTGTAAAAGCATAAAAAGGCGTTCATCAAAATCCAAAGCGGCGGCTCCCTTAATTGAAGTTTTATAGTGCTGCTGTTACGCTGTGCTGCTCTGTTTTGTCTGTCCGTGTGCTGTCGGTGTCTTCTTTTTGTGCAGCAATATTAATATTTAAAAGAAATCTTTTTTTACTGTGTGAGAAAACGGACATGTGGTGAGTGTGTGTGAAAAATGTCATTTACGGGAGTCTCCTCATGGCCCTGACACACCAACCCGATAATCGGCCGTCGGACAGTCCGGCGAGGTCAGTGACTCGAGTCTGTTCGGTGGGTTCCGCGCCGTCGTCAGTCGGAGGAGCTGTCGGCCTTCATTTTGGCCGACCTGAATTGCTGGGTCGGAGGGCGGGCAGTCGGACTCAACCTGTCGGACTCAACCTGGAGCGAGCGGGATGAGTGACTAACGGCTCTCAAAATCTGACGAAAATCTTTTAAACTGACCTTTGTCGATCTGAAATGAAGACAGATTCTGCAACTGTATGGCCTATTTCTCGCTTAAAATGTTTTCAGAAACTGTTTTCGTAAAATACGAGATAGTATTTCGAACAAGCCGCTGATCAGTCCGACTGCCTTTTCTGCCGACGGTCAGCCATCTGGTTAGTGTGTCAGGGGCTTAATCTGATTACTACTGGTGAGAGTTGGCAGCCCTGAACAGTTTTGCGCACCGGTGCATATGGAGCTGAGAATCACGTGCACGTCTAAACTTTTATGTGCACTACTGTGCATACATGCTTGTGGTAATTTTGAGCCCTGTTACTGTCTGGGTTCATGATGATCTCAATGTTCAGAAAGGATGTCATACCAGAACAGAATCCACAGACACTAGTGGTCTTTTCATCCTGGTCTCCAAAGTTTGCCTTCAATTTGTGGCCAGGAATGTCATGTTCTCCACTGAAGAAACGGTTTTGATGAAATCATTCCCGGCCCCTTTTGTCATGCGTCTGCGTGGAAATGAGAGTGACTGTAATCTGGTCTTCCACTTCCCCTTTTTCATTGCCCCACACACGCACACATACACACACACACACACTTGTGCATAGGCAGAGCTTCGAGGCTCAGGCTTCACTCAGGAGCGTTTATTTTGACTTGCACGTCTGTTTTATGTCTGTCGAAAATGTGTTCTGCCTCGCCAGTTTTCCCCCTTCAAATAGGAAGTCAGATTAAACTCAGTAGTACTGGAAGCAGTGCATATAAACACACCAGACAAGCTGAATGATTAGTAATGACTTTTCAAACCCTTACCAGAACCCCATTCCCTAAACCAGGTCTCAGTGGTCAAAGCAATTAATATTTTATTTTACTAGTTTAAACTTTCCCTTTACATTAAACTAAGTATATGGCAGTACTAATGTAATTTCCCTCAGATGTTGGATGAAAGATAAAGGAGCATTAACTTGGTGAAGTAAAACGGGTGGTTCTTAGCAGGGCCAATATTTATCTTGCATCCCAGAGTAAGGATTCAGTCTTAACTGCCCAAAACGTTTTTGTCCTACTATTACTGTAGGTGTTGGAGTAAGAAATAGGAAATGACTCCCATCTCTACCAAAATTCACGAGGGCTCCAGATGTGACCTAACTGTTCTGTCTTACCTTGTAGCCAGTACAGTCAGATTTAATGGTTCTATTTGCTGTTTATCTCACTTTTAGCGACAATGCGATGCTTTCTCACACACACACACACACACACACACACACACACACACACACACACACACACACACACACACACACACACACACACACACACACACACACACATGACAGCAATAATACTGTATGTGCAGTATTAAACAGTAAGGGAAATGTATTTCTGGCAGGTCTGCAGACATGGAGCTGTGGTTGAACTTTTTACCCTAATTACTTTCCTACTAATGCCTGCAGCTTGCCGGAATCACTGTGGCTCCCTCCAGGCCCCTATCAGGCTCTGATGTGGCCAGCGTGTGTTGTGTATGGAAGGGGGGGGGGCTGGGTTTGAGCTGAGACAAAACAAAAGAAGCCAGTAGCAAGGAGTAGGGCAAGAATGTTGCAATGCAGTTTTTCTTTTCCAGTTTTCATGAAATTGTAGATGGAGATTTAATTGTCCACCATGGACGAAAGGGCCTTAAAGTGCCAAAAAGAAGACGTTCAAATTTAAACACAATATATTATGCCATGACAACTAGGCAAACTCCATCTTCTGATAACATGAATGTAATATGATAGAAAGCTCCTCAACGGGCTACTAGACTATTATGGGAAATTAGGAGATTGAATAAGAGATATCATAACATGGTAAGTTTCTGTTTCCGAGGTAAAAAAAAAAAAAAAATGTAGTACCAATATTTGCCTTTCTTGTTGCAGTGAAGAGTTTGTGTCACACTGTCTAAATGCTTTTTCAGAGGCTTTTCTACTCTGCCAAGAATAGAATCTGGGTACAACTTTGAGCACTTGTAATATGTTAACATAAACTATTTGATTTTGGCAATGTTGATCTCAAATTTCTGCTTTCAGTATCCAAAAGCTCCTATCAGTTGAACTCCAGTGGAAACGCAATTCCTCTAAAGTTCAACAGTCTCCACTTGGATCATCAGAGTTCTCTATTTCAGCAGAGCCAGCCTTGACTTTCCAAACCAAGGTTGTATTTGTTTAGCATTTCCACAGCATGCAATTGTCGTTCGTATTTGGGGAGCTTGTAAAACCTTGCACCAGTCGGAAATGTGATGACGTCCCTTACTTGTAAATACATTTATTTGCCTGCTTTTTAATTCCTCCTCAGGCTTCCGTCTATGCTTTCCTCAGCCACATGAAATCTTGTGGTTTTGATCCCCTGGTTTAGTTCACATTCATAGGAAGATGTGCACAGATTCTCTCAGCCAGAGGGAACGTGCTCATGGAATAAGCGCAGCATTGATGTGAAAACTAAAAAAACAGATGTCAACATGTTTCATCTAGGAGGAAGTACATACAGTAGATTGATTATAATGGCACAATAATAAGACATGTGCCATCCATAATGGTCCTTAATGACCATTGTAAACAGCAGCATATCTAAAATTAAGACTTACACATGGTTGTAAAAGTCACATTAAACATTGTGTTGTTAGGAGGTTGTCCAAATCTGGTACACAATGGCAGAGCAGTATGACAGAAAAATGACCCAAACAGCCAGGGTTTACTGTAGGGCCAATCCAAAGGGAGGTGGATTCAGCAGAGCCCTCTGGTTGCTTTACAAGCAATTGACCCTTCGCTAAGCCCCGCCCTTCTTAGTACTGTTGCTACGCCTGACAAGCTTTTGTGCCTGGCACGTCTATTACAGTATGTATGCACCGGTGTCAGACATTCCCAAGGAGATAATTAGCATTTTTTGGCTAATTATACTGCAGTATGCATTTGAGGGATATATCCACGACATAATATGCATAAGCCTCATATGCTGACCATTCAAATGGGAAACACAAATTGAGGAACAGCTATGTTCATGTACAGCAGCGTAAGTGAAATTTGAAAATAATCTAATAATTATAAATCAAACAGTTTATCCATAAGTATTGTGGAATAAACACATTAGCCTGACCACTTTGCAATGATAACATTCTCCCGCTTATATTTTTAGCGATTAACAAAATGCTGAAATATATTTTAAAGTATGTCACTGAGCCTCCGTCTTGCCTTTAATCATCTTATTTCACGTTCAAATATAGGCATTATGAACAAAGAACCGTCATTATTTCCAAGCAATGCTGTGCTGAGTTAGCTAGCTAGCTAACATTAGCGCGTTCTTGCCTTGGAGCAAACGTAGGTGTTTTTGTTAATCCTGTCCACATTTAGTTATGAATGGGGCCTCCCACACTGCTTGATCCCCGCCCGGCATTCCTCCCTTGGGTTTTAGGTTTCGGGAAGGGAAAAAAACTTGCACCACTCCCTCCAAACTTTTAGCATACCGGGTATCAGATTTGCACAATCCATACGCACAACGCTTCGGCGTGTTTCCCTCGCTCGAAAGCTTGACAGATCACCTGCGTCTAGTTACGGTTGCTAAACCACAATTGGCCTGTGGCAGTTTTTGGGCGTGGCTTAGCGAAGGGTCAATTTAGGATTAGAAAAATCCAATTTTGGAACACTTTTTGTACCAATGCAAAAGCATTGTAGCAACACCTGCAGTGGGGCTCTAGGTATGGCAATGGCAGTAACTGGTTGGTCCACCATTTTAACATTGTCACTGAGAAGATGATAGCACACTGATGTGCATTCAGCTCAAAGCATTGCTGTGCCTAAATACAGCCTCACAGAGCTGCTAAAGTGACTTTGTCTGTTTAACAAAAGAAACCAAACTTTTTAAATTGATTTACTTTTTTTTTTATCTCAACACAAAGCAGCTGTATAAGAACTTTGTCCCCCACCCCCCAACGAAAAGTGCTCTTTTTTTTATGACATTGCATCTTGCAACAACAGTTTAACTGAAAGTATGGTGTTTTGTTCTTCTCTCTGACCATGTTCTATTATCATTTAGCATTTTGTGTATCTGCCAGGGCCACTCCATTTTCTCCTTAATTTCTGGAGTAGCTTCTTGTCCTATCGGAGAGAGGAAGTAAATGAGCCAAGCCTCCTTCCCTCCATCTCGCTCATTTTGTATCCTTTCAGACCCAAGGGCCAGTTTGAGTAATAGTAATTGACACATTGATCTAATAGGGCCATCATAATAGGCCTGTTACTGAGCTGGGGAATGGTGCTCGGCGTCACCTTAACATGTGCAAGGACTGACATCCCGCCATGATCCATAATGATAATTGTGATTTAGCCTTGCTTTCAACCTACGCCCCAACGTCCCCGGCATCAGGAAATCTTATTACTTCTGACCCCGCATTGCCTCCATTAGAACTGGGTCATTTGTTAAAATACTGCAAAAGCAAAACAATTGAACCCTGTGCCATTTTGATTCTATAATAGTGGGTTATCATGGTCCCTTTGAATCAATTCCAGAGGCCCATTTTTCGGGATAGAGCTTTGAATTAGATTGATCGGACTCTGATAATGCGGAAATCGATGCTATAGCCGCCTGAAAGTAAATTATCGTCGGGTGAAATTTTTGTATTAATCTTGATGCCTGCACTCTTGATTGTTAATGGTAGCTATGCTCGCAGCGTGAGGACCTATTTTGAAATGTTGACGGCGACGTTAACCATGAGGAATGAAACATTTTTTCAAAAGTTCTTTTTTTCCTTATCTTCTCCAGTAAGCATTCACTGGAACTAGAAAGGAGGAACACAACATCCACAAAATCACTTAAATCCAAGCAGACGCACGCACGCACGTACTCACAGAGTCCTAGGACAATGTTTTAATTCTGGGCCTGGGCTTAGCGATCTGAGGCCTCACTTGGCGCAGTTGCTTTCCACCGCTGGCTTGGGAGACCTACAATAACCACACTAGTGTGTATCTGTACTTATGTCCGTGTGTGTGCACATGTGACACATACACTCCTACCGGGCTTTGCTCATGTATCCGTCAACAAGATGGTTGTTGGATATTGTTGCTGCCGTTATTTCATCTTTGATGAATGGGTGGGTGTTCCTGCCTTTGTCTGTGTTAAGAAAAATGAATTGTGTGTCAAAGTACTGCCTCTGGTGTTAACTAATGTGTGTGTGTGTGTGTGTGTGTGTGTGTGTGTGTGTGTTGGAGGCCTGCTTTCAGCTACAGCTTGGAATCATGGCCGTGCATCACCTCAGAGTAGCAGATGCTTTGAGACTAAAGGCTCACTATTCCCTATTGTAACTGTTACATGGAAGGATTACCAACATAGGCTTTTATAACAAGCCTTTAGTCTTATGATGTGCATTTTTATCTATGACATTTCATGTAACATAATGACCATCGTTCTGCAGACATTGAAGTCTTTAAATGTATTGGTCTAATGACTAAACACTAACACTGCAACAAGAGCTGCTGAGTTCTGCTAGACACATATGAATCTTCCATTTGAAGTTGCAATTTAAAAAGAGAATGACAGTAGTGGTGTCAGAAAATGTCTGTCTGCTTAAGAAGTTACATTCATCAAAAATGTCTGTATCCTTCCCTGAAGCCCTGAAGTTTAATCAATAGTTACTTGAGGACTGCATACATTATTCAGAGACTGACTAAATGCATTTGTTTTTCTGTTTTAGGACAAGCCCTCCCTACTGTTGCGCTGACCTCTATTCTCTACGGACAGGGGAAATGGTCAAATCAATTCAGTTCAAGACGCCCATCTATGATCTCCACTGCAACAAACAGTATGTCTGGTTTAAAAAAAAAAAAGAAAACGATTCAAGGCCCTCATATGATGTGATACACATGTTTATTTCCATTCTATTAATGGCCATTTTTTTCCCCACTTTAAGTATTCTGGTTGTGAGCCTACAAGAGAAGATTGCAGCATTTGACAGCTGCACCTTCACTAAGAAGTTCTTCGTTACAAGTAAGAAACGTTTTTATGACTTACAGTACAGAGTTGTTTTGCAGCACCCTAGTTATAAAGTAATAGATCATTTATGTTCCAGTATGATACCTGTTTTTGAGGAGCTTTTTTGTTCTTATTATTAGTGGCTTTTATTTTTTAAGTGTATTTAACCTCTGTTTATCTGACTTTCTATTTAGTTCCTGGCAGGAAAAGGAAGAATGTTTTCTTAAGTGACAGAAGAAGATGAAATGTTATTCAGATCACAAAGAATTTAGAGTTTATGTAGATTGTCATCTCGTGAAATATTATTTTATTTATTATGTTTATGAAATATTGGGCCAAACCCCAGTGTTCTGTATGTACTGTATGCAGTTGCACAAACAAATGGCACCAATTCCCTGTGGTTTTGTTTTCAACCTATCAACACTAACATTGCCCAACATGATCAGTGACTCAGTTATAATGCAACCAGCTACCATGGCCTTCTGTAGTGTGGTTCTCTCAAGTTTTGAGAATAAACTGCTCTTATCAAAACATGATGTGAGGCCCTCCATTTGAAGCTCAACACAGGGAAACTGTTTACAACACAGCTTTTGCGTCCTGATGGCTGTACCTGGCATGTCTGCTCCAGGAGGCTGTGAAAGAAAGGCCAGACTGTATTACAAGGCCATCGCTGTCCACTTAAGTCATTGACTGGAGTAAACTGACCTTACTGGCTGGCTTTAATGTGTCTCCTCTTTGTCTGCCCGCCTTCCCTATCAGTGTCTGAGCCATAGGAAACCAAACATGTTCAATAGTTATTAATCGTTTCTGAATGCAGGGACCTCGTCTTCATAACGTCATTTGGTCTGTTTGGGCCGTAAAAGCAGTAAACAAAGGGGTCCTGTAATGTGTGTAGCTCCGCTTTGGATGGGTCATTCTCCTGCTGTATGTCCATCTCTTCTCCAGGGATGTGATGCTGGACATGTCATGTTTTAATGAGCACTTAAGACTCGTCCCACGTTTATGTTCTTGCTTTGCATTCAAGTGGTGTGTGCTTTGAGCTGGGACTTTCTTTCTTTTCTGTCCAACTTGATTCCACAGCCTTGTCTAACTATCTGAGTGGAACAATGATCGTGGTTTGATAGCTACTGTGTCTTCGTACAGTAAAAGGGGGTCTGTGGCATCTGGTTATATGTTAGTGCCATGTATAACTATAAGGCTCAGATCAGACAGAGCGTGTTTTAGCAGACTGGGGCGGCTTTTTGTAATTGTTTTCAATAAGAGTGAGGAGTGAAGAGTTTTGCTGGCTGCCTTTGCGTTGCTGAGGTCCGTTGCGTTTTTCCGCTCTATGCGCCTCGCTTTTTTGCAGGAGCACCCTGGATGCCTTGGGTTGAAACTAAGAGCAACACAGCAAAATAACAGTTGGCTGTGGACAGGTGATTCTGTGTTTACCTAGCAAGCATAACATCGTTTGTCTGATCAACAAAAAAGGCAGTGCATTTTGCAACCTGCAAACACGCTCTGTCTGATTTCTTTGAAGCAGACTAATTGTTGTCACTACTCTCTGACTGTTCAGCCTTTTAGTTTTAAACAAATACACGTTTCATAAACAGTTTATACTCACACACATTTCCTGTTTCACAAAATGTAACCGTTTGGAACCTTAACAGTTTTGAACAATTATTCCCTGAATGAGGGCCTTCATTCTGGTTTTCCCATCATAGCTTCCTGCTTTCACAGCACTATGGGTAGAGGTACAGTAGTAGTTGTTGAAATAGTAGCAGTGTCAGTAGTGGTAGAAGTTTTCCTTTGTAAACTTTTAGTACATTTGAAAAAATGGAAAGTTAGAACATGGAATATCAGACGATGATAATCAGCTATAAAGTCATTTCAGGATTTAGCCTTCAAAAGCCTGAACCGGCTTTCTTTTCCTTTTTAAATCCACCCATCGCGTCTGTTTCCTCTTCCTGCTTCGCCCCCTGCTCTCCACCCAGGATGCCAAACACCGCCTGGGCTCCCCTTGACCTTGGAGAGGCATAAAAGGCTTCTCTGGCGTTACCAGCAGTCCTTGTGGCTTACCTCAACCCACTTTTTCCCCACCAACCCCTTCCCCAACACAGCACACTAAATTACTGTCTCCCCTTCATCTGCTCCCTGAGCACTAAAATATTGTCAGGAAGCCATTTTCCCCCACACCTCCACACACTTACATTAGCTCAGTGTGTGTGTGTGTGTGTGTGTGTCTGTGCGTTTGCGTGTGACGAGGGCCTGTGCGGGTGTGATCATTATTGGATCAACATTTTGTTGCCCGTATGTTTACGCTCTGTGGCAGACGGTCACCGTATCTGCTTGCATTTAAACATTATTTATGACAATATCAATCATTTCTCCAGTCTGTTTACAAACACGTTTGCCTGTTTTTGGTTGATTCTGTCTTGCAGCAGAAGTAATAGATATGTAGTTTGAGTTCAGTCTTTGGTGTTAGTCATAGCAGTCCACGTTCTTGTTTACTTCCACATCTGTTTGAGTGGGAATAGAAAAATATGTCCTTATAACATCCAAGACATATATCTGTTTGTGAAGGCATAGCTTTGTTTGTCATTTAGGATTATTGGTTTCTATTTAAATTTCTGCTGACAGCACTGGTTGTGTTGCGTTGCGTGTTTGTGTGCGTGTTTGTGTGTGCGTGTGTGTCCACAGGGATTATTGTGTTAGTCAATCAGCAGAGGAGCCATCCTCAATTTATTGGGTACCGCAGTCTCCATTAGGTCATACTGTGCTCACACACAAGCATACAGACACGTCACCCTCATTAGACACCCATTTATCTTCCCAAACAAGAGACTCCCCACAAACACATTAATGGTTTAAGACACTCTTTACGGAGGAGGATTATGAAAATCCCTGCATGTGTTTCTGTTTTTACTTTCAAACTTTTGATCATGTGGTTATTTACCAAAATGTTTATTTCTATTGTAATTATCATTGGTGCCCCTGTTAGTATGACCATATGTGTGTCTTTTTAGGCTGCTATCCCTGTCCTGGCCCCAGCCTAAATCCAATAGCTCTGGGAAGCCGCTGGCTAGCCTACGCTGAGAACAAGGTAGACACACACAAACATACACACACAGTCATCCACCGCAGAAGTGCCTTATCACGAAAGCGACATATTTACAATCCAAAAAAAAGAGCATTTTATCTGCCTCTTTAATCTTTCCAGATAAACAGCTCATTCCAAGAAGAGTCCATGAGAGATGATAACAATTTGAAAATCAACAGATGCATACTTTTCTGTTCTCTTCTGTGTAATGGGATTCTGAAGTACTTACAAAAACCAGAATATTCTATTGTGCTCTTTGCAATACATTTAATGCTTAATATTGGTGCTGGTCTACTCAAGTAATTGACAGATGGGGCCACTGTTTGTGTGAGTGCCTAAGGATTTCCAGAAATGGCAAAATCTAGTTTTTTGAACAGCAAGAGTAATACTGGGATGGAGCCATTTAAGTGATATTGTATTTGAAATTAAATCAGTGCAGATTGGCTGTTTGGTTGTGTAATATTTATTTCGAAGCAAAACCAATTTCCTCCAAAGAGTGAAGAGGGAAGGCTTTTGAATGTCTGAAATTCTCTGAAATTTTTCTTTTCATACAGCTTCTGCAGACTTACATTATCTGTAAATCTTTGTGTTTTTGCAGTTGATCAGATGTCACCAGTCTCGCGGAGGAGCTTGCGGTGACAATGCACAGTCCTATACAGCTACAGTGATCAATGCTGCCAAAGTAAGTTACAATACATAGATACATTTACCTGTTTTACTTGAACTGCTACATTACTGCGCAACCGGTCTACATTACAGTTTATTCATTTTATCAAAACTGTACACCAGTCTACCACAGTACTATATTTTATATCATTTTTTTAAAATTATATTTTATATATATATATATATATATATATGTTATTCTTATATTTTAACTTGCACTATTTTATGTTTAGATTCTCCTTAAAACTTGCATGATTTTCTTTTGTACATATTGTATGAGCATTGTTGGAGGGAGCATGAGAACAAATAACTTCATTGCCTACGACTGCTTCACTAGAACTATTGTGCTCATGACAAATAAAGAACTTGAACTGCAGCAAACAAAACATTTCAGTATAACGCTTGTCATCATAATCTACTTTTAAAGAGTTGGTATTTTTACTGGGTATCAAAGCAAATACAAATGTATGGAAAATATGTTGAGATTAAATGCAGCAAAGCCTTAAATATGACCCAAACCTTTAATACTATAGTTCACAACTAAAAGAACCTACATGACTTTTTATTGGTTTCCCCTCTCCATTGAAATGTAAACTCAATCACGTCTCCCTACAGAAGGACTGACACTAAACTAGTGTGCTTTCATCTTAAAAGTTAGAAAATGAGTTCTTGTGTTCAGACTGTGGCTAATCTGTGTAAATGTCCTTTGGTCTGGTCTTAAGCCGTTGCTCAGATAAAACTGCACCTAATACAGCAATTTCAGCTCTGCGTACACCATCTGTAAATGTGCTGACATTGGATCCACCTGGCCCGCCTGGCTGACTGGGGCTGAGCTTATGAGACACTTCATCAACCTGCCTATCTGTTTTCCCCACTGTAATCTGTTTCTCTCCAATGGTCTTGTTTTAATCATCTCCACAGGGGAGTGACTCTAAGATTGCTCACTAACGGCCAACAGCCCCCTTTGATACCAGGTGAAATTCATTCCTGGTCTGATTTAGCTGCTTGCTAACACATGCTAACTAGCTAGCTCCTCATATGGTTCTAGTCTGTTTCTCCATTTGGTCCCAGAGGAAGGGTTAATTGATTTACAAAGAGCAAGTGTATCCCTTCCCGTTTGCTTAATGAGTGCTAACAGATAGTGTGAGAGAAGTCTCATTAACAGGCTAACGGTGGTATACATCAAAAAGAGCACCGCGTCGCAAACAGGTTAGCAGCAGGGTAATGGTAAGGAGTGGACAATGGCAGGATTGGGGGGGGGGGGGGTGTAGTATTGATATGCAGACAGGCAGTCTGCTTGCCCACCCTCTCCTCATTTAGGACCATATATCTCAATATGGATGACAAGGTATCTCCTTCTGGCTTGTGGCGCGACACGCTGGCTCTTAGTGCTGACGTCCAGAGACATGGAAACAAAAAGGGGGAGGGGGGTAGCATTAAAGTGTAATGGCTTTTGTTTATAAGAAAGATAAAAGACAAAGTGCAACAGCTCTGGCCAGATTACAAATTAGCTCTCTTATGGTAAATTTGTGTATCACATCAATCCTGTTGCCTATCACTCCTGGGTGTATGATTGAGAAAGACCCTTCACATAAATGAGGTTGTAATTTGTTTAGATGGCGACATCAGGCCATAGCTGTGTGTGTGTGTGTCTGTGTGTGTAAGTGGTCATGTGTTTTTGTCAGCCATCAGACAAGATCTACCTCCAGACCCCCCCCCTTCCCACAGGCAGACCAATATCCCCTGTTTGGACTACCACTAAGAACTCCACAACTGCAGTGATTAGAAAACACATTACTGTTGATCAATTAGGAGCGAAACGCCTCCCTTAATAATTAATGGCTCTACTGGCATTTTATTTTACACACACGCACACGCACACGCACACACACACACACACACACACACACACACACACACACACACACATGCACACACATGCACACACATGCACACACAGGCAGCAGACACTGTTAGTGTGTGCCTGGCCAAGTGGCAAAGAGAGACAGTGGGTGATCCTCAGACCCAACAAACGCAAGGCGCCACACTGTATTGACAGGGCCGCCTAGTCTGAATGCCTGATTAGGCTCTCCGGGGCCCCTTTGGCGCTTACACACACACACACGGACACACAGTCACACGCATTGGACTCCATTAGACAAAGACAGTGTAGTAGGTGAGATAGACTCCACTTAAGCAGCACTATCCGTTTCCCTCAATCGAGCCACAGAGGTGTGTTTGAGCCAGACACCCTGGCTGGGCCTTAAGTGGACACAGAGGAGCCTCACACACACATAACACACATGCACACCACAGTTGTCTTCTGCGGCTTCAATGCTACAAGTCATCAGCACTACAAGTTATCAGCAGGCATCGAGTGAACATGGTACACACACACACACACACACACACACACACACACACACACACACACACACACACACACACACACACACACACACACACACACACAGGTGCGGTATTGCACACACAACCATGCACTTGGCAGCTCCTTTGCCAGCAAAGGCTTCAAACTAAGTGAACTACAAAATACAGTATATTAGATATGTTTAGAATATATTGTGAATATTTTACATCAGGTATTCAATTTTTCAGCACTGATATATTGTGTTTTCTTTGTTCTTCCAGACTTTAAAGACAGGCCTGACAATGGTGGGTAAAGTTGTCACCCAGTTGGCAGGCACACTACCAGCAGGCACTCCGGAC
This sequence comes from Zingel zingel, assembly GCA_023566125.1. Classification (NCBI taxonomy): domain Eukaryota; kingdom Metazoa; phylum Chordata; class Actinopteri; order Perciformes; family Percidae; genus Zingel; species Zingel zingel. The sequence goes on along the minus strand of CM042316.1, from coordinate 36,763,941 downwards.
GAGGAAGGCACACCTCACAGTGCGAGCCGCCGCAGCCCCCACAACCCTGGTGTGGTCACCATCATTGACACACATAGTGTTGGCGAAGGACAGGTAGTGAGCAAGTGTTTTCTGCTTTTGCTTGTTAATGATTTAATCATACTGGTTTTGTATACTGTGATTCAATTTGTAAAAAGGTCATTACGGGCATTAAGAAAGCAAGAAGGCATCTCGGTGTTGATAGTCATGGAAAAGTCATGGAATTTCACTCAATCAAGGCAACAGTGAAAAGAGATATCAGTCAGGATATAGCAATTTAAATGTTATCAGTCTTATTCACAATACAGCAGTAAACACACAGTTACTTGTAGTAAATTTGTACAAACTACACTTTGTATTAATTTCTATAATACTTGATTGCCGGTATTATTGTTTATAATGAAATCATTACTGACTAGACCTCTACATGCTTGCAATTCCCCCGAACTGGGCCCTTTACATAAAACATACACACACACACACATGTTCTCTCTCACACACACACACACACACACACACACACACACACACACACACACACACACACACACACACACACACACACACACACACACACACACACACACACACACACACGACCGATTTGTTCTTGGCTTTTTGCCTCTCTGGTCTTGTCATGTGTGACCCAGGTAAACATAACTTTTGCCTCTGTGGCTTGGTGGGAAACAGGAAAATGTCCAAGGTTGGCTTTTTTCTGTGGCTTGGACACACTTGGGTCCATTCACCAAACTGCACAACTCGCTGAAAGGTGTGACTTAGATTTGCTGCATATTTTAACAGCCAGCTTTTAGCCACAGCCCTGTCTGTTTTAGCAGCGCTGGTAGGAGAGACACTCTGTAAACAACCTTTGTTGGTCTGTAACCTCAGGTGTAGCTCAAGGCTGAGCGAGTGCACCATATGTCAATAAGGTCTTAACATTCAGTTTATATGAGGGATTTGCAATGTGAGTGAGAAGTAAGTCCTTAGCCATATATATTTTTTTCTATTGCAATTTTCTCACTTTAAAATTGCAAGTTGTGAGTAGGGGTGCTCAGAAGAGCTCAAGTTGGTCATTTATTTTGCTTTTTTCTATTAAGAGTTAAATATGTGTTGTATGTTAGGTTAAAAAAGTGGCAAACTCTAATCCACATTACAAAGGTGGGTAAGCTACATTTGGGTGTGTGTCATTATACCACATTATTCTACACAGACCCACCCAGGTACATATACCTAGATACAGAAAGTATACATACCAATATAGGGGTTTAACCCTGGTTATGGTTTGAACCATGCCAGTTGCCTTCAACAGGATCTCCCTTTAACATTTAAAGAAATGCTAAAAGCTTTTATCCCCTTAACCATGATTAATCACACTGCAGTAGCTGTCACATTTTTAATGAGGCGTGTTAGCATACATAGTACAGTGTGTCAGTGATGTATTCACCACACACACGTTCACCGCTTTCTCCTTCTCTCTTACACATTGAATGTAGCTGCCCTGTAGCCAGTGTGTTGTCTTATAAGCTGGACCTAAGCCTTCAGAAGCAGGCCTGCACTCTGTCACCAGCCAACACACTGTAACCGTACACTGGCCATAAACACTGACTAGGCCTGGCAAGCAGGGAGGGGAAAGCTAGGAGCGGAGGAGAAATGGACGGTGAAGGGGGAGGAGTGGCATGGTGGGCGGGCAGTAGAGAGGGAATTAAGATGGGGGGTTGGGGTGTGATTTTTGTAGAAATAGGAAAAAGCAGGAATATGATAGAGATGGGTTCCTGTGGCAGTCCAGGATATTCCCATGTCTTTCAGGCTTTGAAACTCCATTATTTGGAACAGCAGCCTCATAACACACAGGCACACACTCCCCTGTGTAAGGGGCTCGGTTCTCTGGAGGACACTCTGGTTTCAAAGGGCTCCAGCAGGATTCCCTCACAGAACAACATTGTCTGCCTGCATTGTAATAAAAGTGATCTGCTTCATGTCACCAGCCTCTTTCTTTCTTTGTATTCCTTTTTTCTTCCCCCCCCCCCCCCCCCCCCTGCTTATTTTTTTGCTTGGAGTCTGGGACGAAGTCCCTTTAGTTTTTAGGGGCTGTTTCTTGTTTTGACTAGTTCCTATTTAAAATGTTCAGCCAGCCTTCCTGACATCGTTAATGCAACATTGGGGTCAAATTTAACCCTGTGTATATTTTTTCTCTCTCTCACACACTAACACTTGTGCACAAAGAGGCCTCATGTCTGGTCTTATTTCTAATCTCTCTTTGTGACTAAAGGGATTTTCTGCCAGCTCCTGGTCTCGTCTCAGCCTTTGTTTTATTTGTCCCAGTCTTGACTACATACTTCATACAGAGATTTAGGAGCAGCCTCTAGTTGTGCAAAGTGACTTATAATTTCATTTTTCTTAGGCAAGTTTTAGAAGTAGCGAGCCAAACCCAGATTTGACGCCAGTTTCTGCCTGTTTTTAGGAAAACCCGCTGTCATGGGGTATTGTCAAAGCCACATGTGACAAGCCACATTATTGCCAAAGTAAATTTGTCCATATTCTTGTCTCTGTTGTTGGCCCATACCTCATCCACACTGGTCTTAGCACAGCATCTTACTGAAGCACCCACAAGAGGGCAATGACACATTCAGAAAGGAGTTTAACTTCCAGCTATTACGCTATGGGGTGATGTCAAAGAACACTGCTGAGTATGGTGATGATATCAGACCAAACCAAAATGTGAAGAGAAGTCCTTGAGCAGGGGAAAGTCCCGTTCTGGGTTCAATCTTCTTATTGTTAGAACATGATTTGGAGTTTGTGTGTGTGTGTCTGTGTGCGCACTCCAGGTCTTGGTGAGTGAGGACTCGGACGGAGAAGGAGTGGTGGCTCACTTCCCAGCCCATGACAAACCCATATCCTGCATGCAATTCAACCCCAGTGGTAAGACACACTCGTAAACGCACACACACACACACACACACACACACACACACACACACACACACACACACACACACACACACACACACACACACACACACACACATTTTTGAGGATGGAGCTAGAGCTCTCTAAGCAAGTTCGGAAGACAGGAAGCAGGAGAGGGATTACACTTTCATTCAAGTGTAACATGGTGTGTGTTGGACTCACATGAGGCCTCATCTTGTCTTTTAGGCCTTGACCAGTCAACTCGCCCAAATGTATTCATACTGTATTATACACAAGCTGTATTGTTCAGCCTGAGTTTCCATAATGCATGCCTTTACACCAAACTTTAGAAATGGGCAACACAAGCAGGTCACATACAGTATAGGTAGGCAATATCTCCATTGTTAATCTACACCGAACCTGTGGGGACTGCAACATAAGTCAAAGTCAAATAGCAGTAGATGTACTGATTTTACAGGGTCAGCAATGCAGGTCCCTGTACACAGAATGGCAGGAGCTAGCAGCTTATTGTAAAAATAGTTACATCAGTTATCATTAGGGTTGTGCTTCATGTTTCTTTGTTTCTACACATATTTGTTCTTGTTGTATTTGTGGGAGTTTCATACATGCTCCATTTACATGGAATAGCTAGGAATTGTAGGGTTTATTTTAGGGCTTTATTTTTTTAGCCCCCAATCAGATTTTTAAAATATTGAATATGTGGCGATACTGTATCCCGATCCAATACTTGTATTTGTCTAGATAATAGAGCTGCTCACCGTTTTTTTGTTTACAAAAACAACTAAGTAAACAAAGTAACTAAAAGATGTCTTCCGCTTAATACATTTGTTTTAGTGCAGCTAACATATAAAATCAACTTCTACCCAACTTCTGGTGAAGAATTTACTGACGTAAATGATCTGAGTAAGGTAATTGGGGTGACTGCCGATCCCTGATAAGGTTAAGAAATGCCCATATTGGCTGCGATCCGATACTTCCCGATAGAGCTAAAAGTTCGGCCCGACAAGGCCCGAGCCCGACAAGTACATTTTGATTGACCTTTTTCTTGATGGCCCGACTGTACAAAAGGCCGTCTCTCAGCAGTGATTGTTAGAGTGCATGTCGGAGAATAGCGTGGACACGCGCTTCACACCGCGAGCGGGCACGCGCGCCACTCGGCAGAAAAAGGAGCGAAAGAAAAAAGAGCCTGTGCTGACCGGAGGACTAACACCGACAGTATTCAAATGTGCGCACTCACACAGCTCTTTTGCCTTTTGTCAAGAATGAGTCATTTATACATTTTTAACATAATTTATTCATGACTAACGTAGGCTATAGGCCACTTGGAAGTTAGAATAAAGAAATAAAATAAGTCTTCCAGAGGCCAGCATTCATTTTCACGCTAATCGAAACGCATCACCTGACCTCTCATTTACCACGCAACCCAGAGCGCAAGCCCGAGCCCGTGTAAAATGATAGAAATTAAGACTGGCAAAGATCTTCAGCTCTACTTCCCGATCGGGACCTCCATAGTTTGTAGGTTTTCTTCTTTCATCCATTTCTACAGTTTCTGTTAAACAGGGGTCTGTGTCCTTGAGACAGCTGAAAAAAGTGTAAGATATTCACCTTTTGAACTTTGTGCTGATGTACTCTACGAGTGCATTATTCAGTGTCCATGTCCATCAGCTTCCATGTGAAAATTTTACTCTCCCTTCATATATTTTAGTCTGGCATCTGCTTTTCCACTAATCTTCGAGCATTGCTGACCCCAACCCCAAACATAAAGGGACAGTAGATGTAAGTGTGAACAGGCTACCTCCTCAGACTGTGTGTAAGCTTGTCTATGTTCCTTTTACTCCTATGGCGTGTATGTATGTGAGTGTGTGTGTGTGTGTGTGTGCATGTATTTCACGCTGTGTGTGTTGTGCGTGCATGTGCAGTTAATAAAGGAGCTGCTGAGAGATGGCTCTCACCCCATGACCTCCAAGCCCCAAGAATCCTTCACTTACCTAGACTTATGACTAAACTCAGCAGCTCCGTCTGAGCAGGAACAGGATGATATTGCAGGCAAAGACAGACAAGACACAGTTGTCTAGACCCTACCTATTCCCACCCTCACCTTAACCAAAAAGAAAACTCCAAAAAACAAGACCAGGTCAAAACTGTGTATGGTCAATGTGCTACAGTAAGCAACGCAAGATATAGAACTTGAAGTAAATCACGTTCACCAAGTACCTTTGAATAAACCATTTAGTTTGTTGCAGACATGTACACAAACACATGAATAACCAGCAATGTAGATGGAAGCATGCAAGGTACAGTACCACGTCACTGGCAGTAACTGATGAGCAAAACAGAAAAGCACATTTCTTAAATCATCCCAAATAAATGAAAGCCCACTATAATTAAGAAATGGCTCATGAAACCAACCCTTGTATTAGTGTGTGAGTGTGGGCCCCTGTGTGTGTCTGGAATCAGTTGGTCTTCCTTATTTAGGTCTAAATAGTTAATGGTGTCCCTTGGTTGATATTTTTTGATGAGAGATGTCGGCTCCTATTGATTCATCTCTTTAAAGGAACACGCCGACTTATTGGGACTTCACCGTAACCCCCAGAGTACGACAAGTCGATACATACCCTTCTCGTGTCCGTGCGTGTTGTAACGCCGTCTGACGGTTCCACCGGTAGCTTAGCCTAGCACAGAACATGCAGGTAACTAGTTCCATCTAGCCTACTGCTCCGAATAAGTGACAAAGTAACGCCAACATGTTCCTATTTACATGTTGTGATTTGTAGAGTCACAGCGTGTACAAATAACAAGGTCACATGAGACACAGCCATCTTCTAACTGTAAACAAACCGGGAACTATATGCTTGCTGCAAAGCAAATCACTCCGCAGAAGTAGCAGAAGTAGCAGAAGTAGCAGAGCTTCGCCTTCTGGAGATTACTTCAGTCAGATTTATTTTTATATAAAAGTGGTATTTGTCTGTATTTTCTAAACTTTTTTTTTTTTTTCCTTTAACGTCCAAGCAAGGTTTCTACAGAAAAGCACCATCAAAAGCAACATAGCACAGAACAGTACACGTGGTAGTTAGTTTTAGTGTACTGGTAAATGCTGAGTCAGCAAGTGAACAGAATCCCCTTTGACCCTTTCCACAGAGCACTGTCAACTTCAAAATTCCAAACACACTTTTAATCTTTCTGACTCATTTCATGTGAGGCAAATTTTAAGGACTAATACATGTTAAAATTACAAACGATAAATGCAGCAAAAGTGGAGCCAAAAAATACAGATTTTCCCCTTTTTTCCATTGCAATTAGGGCGTTTAATGAGATTAGGACGAATCGAAGTGTAGAAACTGTTGCGATAGCAGTGCAGTCAGTGTTTATTCTCTTATTCATTTTTATTTATCAGATGCCTGCTGTGGATTGTCCCATAATTAGAGGCCTCTTGATTTGATCAGAGCCCAAATCCTGAGTGACAGGTTCATTGGTCTGGCTCTAAGTGAACTCTTTCAAAGAAGTTAGCGGAAGTGGCTTTTACTGAACTACCTTGCTGGCCCTACTGAGGCTCCCTTCACAGTGGTCGAGCTCAACATGGCAGAAACAAGAATGATAGACTTAGCAGGAAACAATGATATGACTCAAACAGAGCCTGGAAAGCCCTGAAGTTTTGGCTGGGAAGAGTTATGTAAGAAACCCCAGTGGCTTGTGTGTGTTGGAGGCTCTACAGAGGGTGGACCAGTGGCCGCCAGCTCTTGGTGTGGCGGCTGGCGCTTTGCGGCCCTTCGGTGAATCTGTGGATCTATTCCTAGTGGTGTAATTAGAGGGACGCAGATGAAGTGCAGTGGCAAAGCGCTCTCTTTAACAGCTGCAATGTGTGTGTGCTTGTTTTCTTTCACGTCTCGTCCTCTTCACTCGTCCTTAACGATCCTTGACTTGATTATTAGGTACGATGCCAAGGTCAAAATACACTCATGTTTTGATGGCAGAGATATTGTCCAACAACTTGTGCATTACTTTTGAGTGTGACTGGCACTAGAGGGAGTGATTGATCTAGCAGCCATGCAAGTCACCACCCTCTGCACTTCGTATTTTCAAACCTCTTTCTTTACAGTCCTACTCAGTCTGATACGGATCAAGTGCTTTACATGCAGTGACGGAGTATTCAGACCCTTTACTTAGTAAAAGTAGCAACACCACCCTGTAAACATATTCATACGTTTTAGTTCTGCTTTACTTAATTAAAATGATATAAATATTATCAGAAAAAAAACATTAGATTATATTATATTGTTGAGTACACGTACTGAGACAACAAAATGCAGTTTAAGATATAACCAGAAGTGCAAAAATCAGTATCACAACACAATATTATTACGATTCTTTGGACAACGATACAATATTTACTGATATAACAAAGTCTGCCACAATACGATTTTGACTCAATTCAGGGGCTTGCGACCAATACGAGATGATACATTAGCCCATTTAACACAGTCAGTTCAATTTAAATATATTTACAAAAAGCAACTAAAAAATGATTTGATAATTTCATTACTAAGCTCTTCTAGACATTTAAATAAAAAAAAATATACTCTTTTTAATAAAAAGAATAAATATAAAGTGTGAATTTCAAAATAAAGGCCCATCTTAAAGATGACAATATATATCGATATTTTCACTTTGTATCGATAATATTGGATCGTTGAGGATTGAATTGATATATCGATGTATCATCATACCCCTAGATACCAGTTTCCACATCAGTGGACGGGAACAATAATGGTAACTCAGAAATGTGGGCTTGGACAGCCTCTCTTAAAGACAACGTGGTGTACTTGGGTATTGTTGGGCATGGATGTTCCACATGCATAGAACTGGAGCAAGCGGTTAAACTGAACTAGTCAGTTATCTTGCTGCCTGTACTTAGACCATAAATCACTCAAATAAATTGTATTTAAACTGGATGCAGTATACTTCCACCCTTGTCCTGTGAAGAATCACTTTCATTGCCTTTTTCAGTCTCATAAAACACTACAGAATCAGAACTTGATTTTTGTGCAGCCGTTCAAATGTTCTGAATATGGAAGTTTTGAATACCCCATCAAAGCCAGAAGTAATAGCAGTTGAATCAAGCCTGAATCTCTCCCCACACGGAACTGTCCCATAAACCGAATCCCTGGTTTAGGAACAGGACGGTCTAATGAATAGCCTGGCCCGCTGTGCCTGACCATTGAGGCAGCTGTGCCGTGAAGGCAGCTCTCCATGGTGTAATAACTCTGTCTCTCCATCTTACTGATGTGTGAAAGAAACCAGGCCGTCGCCGAAAAACCCTGGACCCACACGCACATGTTGAACACGAGGGGAATTCCCACACACAAGCAGCTTCGCTCGGCCACACATTCATAGCCACACATTTAGCACGGATTGAGTTGTGTCTTCACACCAAGATAGTAATTAGCACTCACAGCCGGCTCTGATGTGATTTACAGCAGCTACTCTGCAGGGCTCTCTGTCTTGCATCTTTCAGTATTTTGACTGGGGATACGATGGGTTGGTCTTCCTATTCTGATTTTCTGTTAGACTATTGTACTGTTGGGGAATGTTTTTAACAGTGATAATACGTTTTTAGTGATGTCTTTGTTAAAGAAGTTGTCAGCGACACGGCTGGTACCTCAGCTATGTTTTACATGCAATGACGTGGTCAGTGTCAAAATGGTCTGCAGAGCAGAGCACTCTCTGAAGTAATTTCAGAAATGACTTTGATAACTTAAATAGAGAACAGAAACAGCAGTCCTTTGCTTTAAAAGTATACTATGGTGGATTTTCCTAAAAAAAAAAAAAAAAACAACAACAATGTATAGAGTAATGCAAAAGTAATCCCTCTCTATCATTACTTACAGTATGACCCACTAAAAGTGTGTGGCCGGGTCTGTATCTGCAGAGACCCTACCCTCCGCCTGTATTTTCTCTTTTCTTAATTTGCCTTTTCTCGGCATCACCCTTTTGGCACTGGTTGTGAAGACTAACTCTGAATGAAATGTTAGAGATATCAGCTGCTCATGAAAAGGTGCAATTCAAAACCACAACAAAGACATCACCACATGCACCCTGATCCAAGAGGTGATCGTATCCATCCAATGAGAGCGAGAAACACTAGGTAAACACATTTTCCTAAAACAGCCACATTTTGAAGGTAATGAATATTGAAGGCAGATTGCTTACACTAGTTCAGTGTAACACAGTAAAGAGGGGGCTTCAGGAAAACAATAATGTCAAATAAAGAATAGAATTAATCTGGAAAAAAGTATGTGGTTACATAGCCAAAGCTAGGGAGAGTAATTGGGTTGGCCAGTGACCATGACTCAGGGCCTGTGGAAAGCTTGGCTGAGAAGGACTCACCCCAGTTCCCCCCTTGCCCGACACTGAACAACACACCGGACACCTCAGCAGTGTGGAGTCATTCACAGCCCACACAGTGCGGTAACATGCAGGCCATTTGTAACTTCTTTACGGGATGTGTGTAGGTGGGTGGCTCTGTGGGGATGAGCTGAGTTGCTAAGTTTCTTGTTCTCATGAATTAAGCACTGGTTCATTTGTACTGGCAGCAGTGAATTACAAAAATGTGCAACCTGGACTTAAAAACTTTGAGTTTACAATTGAATCATTTTTGTTATTATCTATACTAGTATATACTATATACAAATTTAAAACACAATAGCGTTTAATATATTAACAAATTTAGACAAAGTGTGAAATCTGCCAGTGGCCCACAAGGCTTGTAATGTTTATTACACCCCACAATAAAAAGTTGTTGGATTGAAAAAATAACTTGCTGACTTGCTATTCCTAGAGTAACATCAGAAGTAAATGCTAGCTGAAAGACCAGTAGGCCAATAGAATCAAAAGGATTTATCCCCCAAGCCTCCCGGGACAGAGATGGTATCATAGTGGGCACACTTGGTTTTGCTGGATCAGATGACGCTCACCGGCTATACTTTTTGCCATACACAATTATTACAAAAGGAACCAATGATTTCATGCCATTCGTATGTTGAGTGAGCCAACTGTTTTTTATGTCAGCTCGGCCAGACAAGGACTCTTCATGGCCCCAACGATGTGGATGCCTGAAAAGCTTTTTCCGGCAGTGAGAACCTTATCATAGGAATAAATGGGGCACCATCAGGGAATATAGTATCTATTTTTTTTTTTAATACAGCTATTCTGTCCTCATCTAACTTTCCAACTTGATGCTGGTCAATTTACACACCCTGTTAGGTCTTAATTAGCTTAACTGAAGTATTCAACAGTTCTCCATTAAAAACAACTAAAAATATTATAAATTTGATCAAATTAACTTTGCAAATGTGTTTCAGACAAGATATAATATATTTGCAGTACTTACAGACATATGTAACCCAAACTTCAAGGAAAGAAAAAATGGTTGCTTCTTTTTAATATGTTACTTATTTAAACATTTCATGCTTCTTGCGTTGATCGTGGTCGGGGCGCTGCGGACGGCGCGAATGGTCGCCGTGAACCGTCTGGTCTGATTGCGATCAGAGCGGCTCAAAGAATGGACTTCTCTTCTTTGGCCAACCATTATAACGCGGTGTCCGAGTTGTTACGAAATCTTGGAGGTGCACGGCTCGGCGCTCAGACCCTCCGCAGACCCTCTGCGTACAGTGGCCCAGGCCGCAGTTGCGTCATGTCGCCATCCACGTCGCCTCGACCGCGCTGAAAGCATGAAAACATGATGTTTTAGTCTCCCTAAACCTCGGTGTCAACTAATTTTGAACAATGTCCGAGCGCTGCTTTGGCGGAGACAGGCGGGATTTGTGGCCTGAGGTGATGCTGGATAGGGGTGGAGATTAGCATGTCTACCAGGGTGTCATGTTTGCCGATCGGAGCTGGATTTTAGTGGATGTTAGTATGTTTTTAAGCCAGTGGGAAAGAGGCTCTGTTGTTAAACACACAGCTTCCCTCCAGTTTTTTTCTTTTAAGTAAGTGGACAATCAGAGCACTGTACATTCTTAAATTTGACCAGTGGCTGTGAATGTTTAAAGGGATTTCATTCGTTAACATAACTGAACAGAACTCTGGAAAGTTTAAAAGAGACCGTGTAAATGCAAGGGGCTTACCTCTCCAGCCTCACTGTCTGCCTGTTTGCTCAGAAAGGGGATTAAGTGCTGATCACAGTCCCAAATTCTTTATCAGGAGATTGTGAACAGGAGCAATTTGTTTAGGGGCTTTTTAAACATGGCATCAAAAGGGGCCTGGTGTTGAAGTTCTTTATAAGCTGCTGTGAGAACAGGTTTGTCCCATGTTGGAAAACCACAGACAGAAAACAAAGCAAAGGTTTTAGGATTCACTGGGAATTTGGATTAGTGGCAGTAAATTGGGGTGGCTTTTGCGGATGAACATTTTCACCCCCTAATGCCGCTGGTTCATACTGTGTTATACCCATTGGATGGCCTTCTGACGTATGACAAAATAAAAAAAACCTCTCTCTCCTCTTTTAAACAAATCCAGCTGGAAGTGTGCAAATACTGTATGTAAATGCTCCATAAAAAAGAGACTTAAGTTGTGTGTTTTCCACTTAAGGTGATGAAAGAACAAGCCTGGAGCTCTGCCTTCAGAACAGTCACGCTTTGTGAACTTGACCGCTACGGTGCCTGTCCCTTGTGTGTCGGCTCAACTTAAAAGCCAGGCAAGTTTTGCCCTGTTAAAAAGAGCCGCCGTTCCAGCGTAGTAATATCAAACTAATGGCAGCTTCTTAGCTAGGTTAGCCACACACACACACACACACACACACACACACACACACACACACACACACACACACACACACACACACACACACACACACACACCTATTTTCATATCTATTAATATCTAAGTGCTTACAGGTGGTCTGCCTGTGAAGCGCGTAGAAAAACACAACCCTTGGTTTCAGCCCGGTGTACATCAAATGAACCGTGAGCACCTTTTCCTCTGTTGTTTTCTCTGTTTTTTTGCAGCCTTTACCCTCCCTCCGTGCCCCCATTCCTTCTGGCCTTTTTTCTTGCCTGTGTCCTTTCCTTCCTCTGTAGAAGTAGAAATGGATGATGTTCAGTGATTTAACAGTATTTTGAGAAACCTGTAAAACCGAGAAAGGTAGCAGTATGCCAAATTTAGTCACCTACCCTCTTCTGTATAGGGACTGTGCCAATATTCAAGTTATCTTTCCAGACACGAAAACTATAATACCTGCTTAACTAGGCCTACAATTCCTGCACCTTTCGAGCGCGTAAAGCTGTTCTTGCAGGGAAAACTGTCTCGTAGCTTCTGTTCACTGCGTTTTAAAATGCCGTTCCAAATTGCCCTTTTTTGGTATGGCCACGCTCACATTGCAGATAAGACAGACAGACTTTTAATTTGAGTAAACAAATAAAAAAAATTCTCCTTTTAAGTCTGAATTAAAATGATATGTTTCTGATCTTTTGGCCACTGGTATATTTGTAGTCTGAGATAAGTCAGCTACCTATTTGATCGCATGGAGAGCTCTCAACTTCTCTAGTTAGACACTGACACTGAGCAGGGACAGCGAGTCCCAACATGCCTAGCAACAACGGGATAATACCCAGCACGCAGAGCCAAAATTTAATTTAATTTGATTGGTTGTTCATTTTTTGTTTATAGTAGCCCACACGTAAAAGTGTTGTGTGTGTGTGTGTGTGTGTTAAGGGATAAATGTGATGATTTTGACCCCGTTAATGTAATTGGATGTGTTGCCACCCTTGTGTAATGTATCTGGCAAGATAGGACATGGTGACTAAAGCAGAGCACGCGCAGAGGAACGACGATGTGTCATTACTTGTATGATTCTATTGCATTTGACAAGGGTTGATTGTGACGTACTTGTTGGGCACTTCTGCTTTAAGGTATCCCTGTTATGTCAAAATTGTTTTTATGGTCTCCGATTTTTGAAAACCATTTTTTCACAAATATCTATGTTGGTATCTACGTTGGTATCTGATACTGTGTCTGCCTAAAAAAAACTGTTGGTCAGGCACATGCTAGTCTAGAAAGTCTCTGATGCAACATATAAACTGAGTGACACTAAAACTTTTAATTAGAAACCAGAAAGATTGTTTCTGATGGACCTGAATAGACTCCAGTGGAATTTCCAGTTAAAAGTAAAACCAGTTTGTGTTGATAATTCCCGAAATAAATATGTAATTAGTTAGACTGCAGCCTCTCTGTTATATTAGAGGTGGTTGTCTTTGGCTTGTTGACATCTGTCTAACCCTAATGCCTACCCTGCTGCACAGTGGAAATAAAACTGCTCATATATTAGTGTGGTGCTCTGGTGGTGAGAGGATTTGCGGTGCGCTCTCCTCCCTCCTTCAATTAGCACTGTAGCGATTAGCTGAATTTGCACTGGTTAAAAAGAGAACACATGCCTATTAATCTTTCACTTTACTTATGTAACATCAGAATATTTTATTGTTTGAAGGTCAAACTCTTGGCACGCCGCTTAGGAAAGTCCTCAAGATTTCTTTTCTTGACATCAACAATCAAAAGAAATTCCGTTTTAAACTTTAAAAGATAATCATGCATGCCGATGGATTGGTGGGTGGATGTGGGTAGATAAATGATCGAGAATGGATACTTTCTCCTGGTTCTAAGTACCCATGGCAACACTAACACTTTAGTTGGCTGTGTATATTATAATGCATAGTGAATCTGTATTGTATATGCCCAGCATATGTGCAAGTACATACAGACACAAAGAGTCCTGTCCTCCTGCCTAAATTGGCAGCTCTGAAGACAAAGCTTCGTTCTACGATGGATACTCTTTCATTTGTTTGTTGGGCTCATTTGCTCTGAAGTTTATGCATCCTGGTAACAGTAAGTCTCCCAAGTACTCCATCTTGTAAGCTTTATGCCTTCCACATGGTTATAATTTGAGATTTTCCTGATTTTCAAAGCTTTTTTTGAGCCTAGTGTTGTTAATTAAAAAGTGGACTAGTTTTGTTGTGGCCTTTTGTGTTGCCAAGTAGGGAAATCACCGCCCTCTTTGTTGCTCTCTCCATTTCCATCTTCTCTCTCTCTCTCTCTCTCTCTCTCTCTCTCTCTCTCTCTCTCTCTCTCTCTCTCTCTCTCTCTCTCTCTCTCTCCCCATCCCATCTGCCTTTGTCAAGAATAAAGCTAGCCCAACCACTTTGTAAATGAAACATCCTTCCACTATTAATGGGATTGAGCAGATGTTTTCTGTTTGGATGGTCAGAGATGGGACAGTAAAGCCTGCAGCATAACAAAACAAAAAGATTTTTTGGGAAAGAACAAAACAGAAAGCAAAAGCAGATATTTATGGAAATGATTATATCACTTCCCATACGGACGCATGTCTCGCACACATGGCAAATTAGAGGTCATCCCTTCCAGTTTAGCGCATGTCTAAGTGCGTGTGCCAGCGATTTTGGTACTGAAACATCGTAAATAACACTGTAACCCCTGGGGCGAGGTGTTATAAATAGGACGTGTCAAACCCTGCTCCGGCCAGCCTCTGGTTTCCCTGAAACCCTCTCTTTTCACCCGCCGAGCGGCTCAGCTACTTTTTAATTTGGCCATCCTGCGGGCTAACCGACTGACGCCTCTCGGCGAGGGCCTCTGTATTTCAACAAGGCCACAAAAGCCCCAGTCCTCGGGCGCTCGCGCATAAAAGCTCTCCAGCTTTTCTGAGCTGTTACTTTTTTGGAGCCCAGACTCTACCATCAGCAGAAGAGAAACGCCGGCCCCTGCCAGAACACAGCAGCCAAGTCTCAGAAACCCAGAGGCCAGACAACTCCAGCCACTGGGTGGGCGGGGCCTGACCAAAACAGAGAGAGGAGGAAGAAAGCAAGAAAGAGTGGGGGAGAGAGGGTTCGAGAGCGAGAGGAAGCTCCCAGATAAACAGACCGCAGCGCCTCAACTCCTAATCACCCTGCGCTTCCGTTTCCAGACTCTATAATTAGAAGGGCCCCGTCCCTTTTTTCTCTGTATTCCCAGTTGACGCAAATGCTTCTTGTGGCTTGGCACCTCGTTTGGGGCGTGGGTTTTCAAGAGTTTACAGGCCCTGGGCCTTAGCTCTCTGGCTTTCTGGTCGCTCTGATACAGCATGAATAGCTAACCACTGTCTTAATGCACACTTCACTTGGCTTCCCTTCTGCTTTCCTCACTCCACCTATGATAATCTGCATGACCCCATTGCTCAGCCACTCCGTACCTCCCTCATTCCACCTCTTAATCATCTTTAAATATAACTGTTCTTCAGTCATACACACAAAAAAAAAGAAAGAAACCTTTCAACTCTGAATGAATGTGCAAAATTTTGTAGCACACTTGGCTTTTTTTTTTTCTCCAGAGAGGGAGTGTTTTCCATCTTCCTCGCACGTGTTGCTGAATCCTTTTAATCTCATGCCATTCCTCCTCTTTTCACATTTGACATGCCACCCAATAAAGCCCGGCCACTAATTAAAACCTACTGCAGCCTTCACGTAAATGATTCCATGGGGAAAAACTCAGAGGAAAATGACTAATTTCTTAAATATCATTTATATCTGGGAGTCGTCAAAAAAAGACAGAGGTTTGGACATTTTTATTCAAATCTTACACTCTGTATCAGTGATGCGTTTCTAACATTTTGAGTTACTGCCCAACCTACGGGGTTTGTTTGTAACATCACAAAAGTCTTCTGGGATGGGTTTTTGGGTTGCGCTTGAAAAGCAGAGCAGCGTTTTTCCTAACCGATCCAGTTTAGATCTGGGTTTGTTCTGGTGTGGTTTGTTGAGCATGTTGTTTATGGTGAGGGCCTATAATTTCTGGAGTTTGATGGTCTTCAAATAAAACGGGACCAAATGAATGGGCCTGTCAGTGGGGGTTACACTGTGGGGGTGAATCTGTACACACACACACACACACACACACACACACACACACACACACACACACAAAGACACCCGTGACCATACACGGATGTATGAATACATAGATGTTCTCTTTTACAGACACTCATCATCTTGTCTGTCCGTGTGGAAGCACACGACTCAAGCCCTGCTTTTAACCAGACCGAGCTATCATGCGAGTGACTGGCTGCATTTTATGACAACAAACGATAGCTGGCTTTGCTTTAATGGGCTGGCTTGTTTGTTTTAAATGCACAGTAATTCTGTCATGCTGTCTAGCATGTGTCCTGTACAGTTGGTAGTGTTAGCTCCTTTTTGTGTGAGCCGCTGGAATGAAATACAGTTTTTGTATCAGTTTACCAGTGGCAATGTTTAAACACACTGGCACAATTTAAAGTCTCTTTAGAGAACATTTGGTCAACTTTGAAAGGAACATAAAGGTAGAGGTTTTTGTTTTCTCTAAGCTTAACATAATAAAAAAAAAAAAAAATCAAATGATTTCTACTGAAGACTGGGAGCCCTGGGTTCGACTCCGACCTGCGGCCCTTTGCTGCGTGTCATTCCCCTTCTCTCTCTCCTTTTAATGTCTTCATCTGTCTGTGGAATTAAAAGCCTAAAATGACCCAAAAAATAATAATAAAAATAAAAAATAAATATAGGACGAATCTGTAAGTGATCGTGTACTGAATTCCCACTATTCCCACTAGGGGAGCCAGCCTACTGCTGTTAACGGATAGTCACTATTCAGTGCTACTAAATCTTACATATTGTTTCACAGTTTATATCTCAAATAGTCTCTCATTGTCAGACCTTCTTCCACAGCGCAGCGGAGGAGGGTCTGGCTAGTCCACACAGCATTCCGGGATGGGAGAAAAACGTGCTCTGGTTTATTGGCATTTCTTTGAACCAATCACAATCGTCTTGGGCAGCGCTATGCGCCGGACGGAGCAACATTGCCGCTGCAAAAATAGCCTCGGGAAGGAACTTATTTTGGTGGAACATGTGTACGTTCAAAGGTTGTTTTAGTCGTGCAATAGAAAACTCAGATTGGACAGATAGTCTAGCTAGCTGTCTGGATTTACCCTGCAGAGATCTGAAGAGCAGTTAACCATAGTCCTCTTAGATCCACCAGAGTTTAAAATGTCAACACAAAGAAAGCAAAAGGTAACGGACATCTGGCCGAAAAAAGAGGGACATCCGGCGGAATTTCTGGCGGCACCTGAACAACCCAGGAAATGAAACGTTGTTGATAAAGACTATATGACAAATGATTAGATTAGACGGCATCACATTTGTTAGATAGGGCTAGTGGAAGTCTAGGCAAGGAAACTGGCATCTGAAGACAGCATGTACAGTGCCTTGCGAAAGTATTCGGCCCCCTTGAACTTTTCGACCTTTTGCCACATTTCAGGCTTCAAACATAAAGATATAAAACTGTAATTGTTTGTGAAGAATCAACAACAAGTGGGACACAATCATAAAGTGGAACGAAATTTATTGGATATTTCAAACTTTTTTTAACAGATAAAAAACTGAAAAATTGGGCGTGCAAAATTATTCAGCCCCTTTTACTTTCAGTGCAGCAAACTCTCTCCAGAAGTTCAGTGAGGATCTCTGAATGATCCAATGTTGACCTAAATGACTAATGATGAAAAACATAATCCACCTGTGTGTAATCAAGTCTCCGTATAAATGCACCTGCTCTGTGATAGTCTCAGAGGTCCGTTTAAAAAGCAGAGAGCATCATGAAGAACAAGGAACACACCAGGCAGGTCCCAGATACTGTTGTGGAGAAGTTTAATGCCGGATTTGGATACAAAAAGATTTCCCAAGCTTTAAACATCCCAAGGAGCACTATGCAAGCGATAATATTGAAATGGAAGGAGTATCAGACCACTGAAAATCTACGAAGACCCGGCCATCCCTCTAAACTTTCAGCTCATACAAGGAGAAGACTGATCAGAGATGCAGCCAAGAGGCCCATGATCACTCTGGATGAACTGCAGAGATCTACAGCTGAGGTGGGAGACTCTGTCCATAGGACAACAATCAGTCGTATACTGCACAAATCTGGCCTTTATGGAAGAGTGGCAAGAAGAAAGCCATTTCTTAAAGATATCCATAAAAGTGTCGTTTAAAGTTTGCCACAAGCCACCTGGGAGACACACCAAACATGTGGAAGAAGGTGCTCTGGTCAGATGAAACCAAAATCAAACTTTTTGGCAACAATGCAAAACGTTATGTTTGGCGTAAAAGCAACACAGCTCATCACCCTGAACACACCATCCCCACTGTCAAACATGGTGGTGGCAGCATCATGGTTTGGGCCTGCTTTTCTTCAGCAGGGACAGGGACGATGGTTAAAATTGATGGGAAGATGGATGGAGCCAAATACAGGACCATTCTGGAAGAAAACCTGATGGAGTCTGCAAAAGACCTGAGACTGGGACGGAGATTTGTCTTCCAACAAGACAATGATCCAAAACATGAAGCAAAATCTACAATGGAATGGTTCACAAATAAACATATCCAGGTGTTAGAACGGCCAAGTCAAAGTCCAGACCTGAATCCAATCGAGAATCTGTGGAAAGAACTGAAAACTGCTGTTCACAAACGCTCTCCATCCAACCTCACTGAGCTCCAGCTGTTTTGCAAGGAGGAATGGGCAAAAATTTCAGTCTCTCGATGTGCACAACTGATAGAGACATACCCCAAGCGACTTACAGCTGTAATCGCAGCAAAAGGTGGCGCTACAAAGTATTAACTTAAGGGGGCTGAATAATTTTGCACGCCCAATTTTTCAGTTTTTTATCTGTTAAAACAGTTTGAAATATCCAATAAATTTCGTTCCACTTCATGGTTGTGTCCCACTTGTTGTTGATTCTTCACAACAAATTACAGTTTTATATCTTTATGTTTGAAGCCTGAAATGTGGCAAAAGGTCGAAAAGTTCAATGGGGCCGAATACTTTCGCAAGGCACTGTATACTGTAATGTAGTGAGTATTTTCTTACAATTTATAGAAAATACTATACACATCGGGGAAGACCCAGGACTAAGTGGAGGGATTGTATGGGGACTCACAAGATTATCAGAGAGAAGATTATCTCGTGCCTAAAATGAGTCAAGTTATAAGAACATTTTCATTTTCCATAATGCAACTCAAGAACATCTTTACATTATAACCT
The DNA here is from genome assembly GCA_023566125.1 of Zingel zingel. NCBI lineage: Eukaryota > Metazoa > Chordata > Actinopteri > Perciformes > Percidae > Zingel > Zingel zingel. Next base: position 36,744,897 of record CM042316.1, on the reverse strand, counting down.
CTCTGGCTGATAAGTGCCCACATCTTTCAAATTCTGCTGACCCATATTGTATCACAGGCTTTGTGTCATAATGTGTAGTTTCTAAGACCAATTCGTGAAGACCTTGGTGATGTCATCAAGGGGCATCGAGACGAGTCATATATAAAATCTTTATTGTGTTTCAAGAACACATTTTTCAGTCTGTTGAATGTGGTCATTGTAGCAATTACAGTACCTAATACTATTATTTGTTCAGCTGTTATTAGGGACACAGCACATTGAGAAATCTAGAAGGACTCAAGACCAGTTAATATCTGTAGTTCCTGGCCTGTTGTTACAATAACACCTTAATAAAAAAAAAACAATGACTGAAATAGGATACCTCTCAATGTTAATGCAGACATTTTTTTACTAAACATGGCAGCAATAAGGGCTACTAACAAATACTAAATGAAGCATAAAATACAGAAGCATGTTATAAGTAAAGAAAACAACACATTCATGTGAAAGCAAGCACTACGAATAAAATTCAAAGCACAATGAAGCAAAGACCACAATGGACAACAAACAGTAACAGTTGTGATCGTGATCCAGTTTATATTGAAGCCAGCTGTGGGAGTGATTCCTAATGTTGATGACTGCACTTGTGTTTATTGTAGGAATGCTGCTGGTGACTGCCGACACTCTGGGCCACGATTTTCACGTCTTCCAGATTCTCACCCACCCATGGGCGTCCTCACAGAGCGCTGTTCACCATCTCTACACCCTGCATCGTGGGGAAACTGAGGCCAAGGTCACACACACACACACACACACACACACACACACACACACACACACACACACACACACACACACACACACACACACACACACACACACACACACACTCTAACTACAATCATCAAGTTGTTGAAGCAGCTTTTAAATTGTCATGGGCGTTTACAGTGAACAATTTGGGAAATTAATTTGTATCTTTAACCTTCAATTTCACTTCCAAATAAGTTGTTATTCTTATAGATAATATGTTGCCAGATCAGTTGCTGCATCCAATCAGACTTCTATAAAACAGAAAAATTACTAAGTGTGTTAAACTGAACGTATAAACCATTTTTTTTATGTTGGTCCCTTCACATAAAACAAAAGGCTCTACACAAGAAATAAGAGTTGTGAAATAGTTATGACACCAAGCAAAAGCATTAGAATCCATCTTTAAATAAAGGGGATACAGACTAACAACAGAGAGCAGCACAATGATGACAGTAATGTTGAGCAAATACCCAGAAATACTCCACTTCCAATTCTTGTAGTGTTTTCAATAAAAGGTCAACCACTGTGGATTTGCTTTGCCAGCAGGTAGCACTCTGATTATTAGCAGGCGCTTTATTAGATATTAGATTAAATAGCCTTCATTATTAGACTCATGGTCCATTAGCTTTAGTTTACAAGACATTAATCCATCATGTGCTGCTATTGTAACCGTCATAGGGACAGTATTTGAACATTAGATCATTAGCAACCAGAGAGCATGCACCAGCATGCAAATGGTTTGAATTAGATCAAACCAAAGCCTCTCTTGTCTAGTTAGCATTATTTACTGGCTCTCTTCCTCCACCACACAGCATGACCCACGCACTGCTAGATGTTTTCCTGACACAATTGAATCAGGTGTGTAGAAGCTGACATAGAGCAAGTATGTTTATCTAAAGAGGGATTTATCCCCAATGGGTGCCTTATTTCCTGTCAGTAGTAGAAAATCCAAAGATCCTCCTCTCATCTGTCCCATTGCAGTGTTTTTCTTTGGGCCTAGATTAATTTCCTTCCAAAACACACACACACACACACACACACACACACACACACACACACACACACACACACACACACACACACACACACACAGTGCGTTTCACTATCTTTGTGGGGACCCGTCTTTGACATAATGCATTCCCTAGCCCCTAACCTTAACCATCACAACTAAATGCCTAACCTTAACCCTTACCCTCACCCTAACCATAACCTAATTCTAACCCTAATCCTAAAACCAAGTCTTAACCCTCAAACAGATCTTTAACCTTGTGGGGTACAGCATTTTGGCCCCACAAAGCTGGTCGGACCCCACAAGTATACTGGACTCCCGGTTTTTGGACCCCACGAATGCAGTTAAACGAGAACACACACACACACACACACACACACACACACACACACACACACACACACACACACACACACACACACACAGACATAACAGAGACAATTTGTGGGAGAATTCAGCATTCAACCACCGTTTCCCCAATAACATAAGAACAAATCATTACATGTTCCAATCTCTTTCCTCTTGCCCCCTCCATTCTCCTCTGTCTTGCAAATCTAATAAAAGGAGGGCTTCTTATTTTTATTTTTATTTTTTTTGTACATACCACTTCTGAATTGTAGCATTTGAGGAGAACATCTTTGAAAAATTACTGTTTTCTTTTAAGACACACATTATAAAAATGCTGGCTCTGTTTGGTTTCCTTTTTAAAGTAGTTTTAAATGTTCTCACACAGGGATTCAAGTTTTCCGTTGCTGCAACAAATTTTCATCAGTTGGATTCCAGAGAGGCCATGAGATCAGTGTAGGCTAAAATATCATTTTAACTTCAGAGGGACAAAACCCAGAACTGTCTTCCTAGCACTTAATCCATCTTTTCTGTCAGTAGGTGGCGGTAATTAGCTGCAATTGGCTCGGGACTGGAGTTAGTGAGTACCGATACCGTTCTGACTCATAAAGCAAATAACTCCTGAAAAGTTGCGACACGTTCACTCACTCACTGCCCTTTAGTAATTATTCCATCCTTTCTGAAACAACATCAAACTTACAACTGTATGATTGTTTTTATGGTTGCAGTTTGTTAAAAGGAATTCTATTTGGTAAATGGCTGTCTAAACTTCTAATTTGTCAAAAAAAAGTAGAAAGAAAAAGATCCTGGCTCTCAAGAGCATCAACGATCCTTAAGATAAGAATCTCCTCTATTATGATAACCTTAATCTGCTTAGTATGACGTGATGTCAAGCATGGGGCTGTTAATTAGCCTGATAAGGTTAAGTTGTTTTGATTTAGAAAATGCGAGCTATCACAGTTTGGATGTAATGTTAGGTGTTAACGCTATTCCGCTTCGCACATATCTATTTTTAGGGGCAAATGCGAGTGAAATACTTTCACTGTAGAGCCCTGAAAACTACTTAAGGCCTTGTTCGGTTCAGGATTATTGACTGGGAAAACATAAAAACACACACACACACACACACACACACACACACACACACACACACACACACACGCACACGCACACACATTCTCACAGCCCGCCTATCGTTAATGGATAACCAAACGGCAGGTCCGCTGACCGGTTGCACACTGAGCCTGCTTTGATCCTATCCGTTGTAAACACTGAAAGCCTGCCCTAGCCTAGTGCTAGGCCAGAGGTTATCACCGCACACACACACACACACACACACACACACACACACACACACACACACACACACACACACACACACACACACACACACACACACACACACACAGTCAGCCACATAGTGAAAAGTGATAAAGTCTTCAGTTAGGTGGGTGGAGAGACGCCTTATCTGTCTGCAGCGGCCAAACATGCGGCTGGCTGTCAGTGACCTGAGGCCAGGTAAACAGACCTGCAGCTGATAGCAGCTGTAAGGGACTGAAGGTGGACCAGAATGTAGATGAGAGTGAAGCCATTGGGCAAACTGGAGAGGGTTAGTCACTGAGGTTACAGGGGTGGAACCCCATTACTGCGAAACCCTGTTTATGGTCTCTAGTAGGGCTATGGAGCGTTTTTTCTGTGAGTGGGTCACAGTTTTGTATGTGTGACAAAATACAAAGTCCTGCCAATGGGTTCCCACTATTCCACTGACCCACAGGTTATAGTAATGCGCAAAGAATATACAACACCGCGCAAACAAAGGCAGGGAAGAACTGGAAGGGCACTCGGAAAGCGCAGACCTCCGCCAAGCCCATGTTCTATCTCGCAATAGAGACAAAATGCAATTAAGTCTCGTCCACACCTGAGTTAAAAACTTATCTTATTTATATTATCTTTTCTAATGCAGATACACTTCGTGTGTATGCTTGTCCTCTCTCTTCAATCTTATCCCTCTGTCCATCTTTGTCACATGCTTGTCATTCCTGCAAAGTTCCTCTAAGGTGAACAGAGCTGCCTAATCTTTTCCACTGATTTAAAAAAAAAAAAAAAAAAAGAAGTCAGAAGCATTAAACATGTCTTCTTGGCATCTCTCTGACTGCCACGGATGTCATCAAAAACAGAAGGGAAAACTTTCCAGCCTCTCTGGAATGTGCTCCTCCACACCAGCACATGCATGTGGCTGAATACAGTTACATTCCACCTTTTTAAGATAACATTTGACAACTGTTTGGTATCTCCATGGTTGTCACACTATGACTGTACCATCATCGCCACCATTCAGGTAATCCCCAGCCTGGTAAAAATGGATTTGACAGTCCAGACACCCATTTACAGTGGGAGCTCTGACAGGTCTATTATGACCAATTACAGTACACACAAAGTAGCCCTTTCTTATCTCCAAGTGATCCCTAATCAGCCCAAGCAGAGGTCAGGCCTTCTCTTTCACTCATCTTTGTGAAGTAAAGTAACTGTCTGGTATGCAGAGGATGCCCCATTAACTGTCATTGCTAGGTACAATTACCTAGCCTGACCTGGCAAAAGATTAGAGAGGCCTGCAGGTACAGAGCTGTCTCTCTGATTGGCTGACATGCTTGCTAGCCGAGTTAGACATTCCTCATAGTAACTTTCTCCTGAACCTCTGCTTTCATTTATTACAGTCCCATCCATTTTTCTCCAGCCTCTATTTTTTTTTTTTTTTTTTTTAATACAGTATGTCGAATGATAGATGCTGATTCAGCACACTATCACCTCATCAGTCTGTCACCTCATTCCTTTGTCTTTTTTCATTTTCTCTCTCCCACTCTCAGTTGCTTTATTGTATCTTGCAGCCTATCTGTCTGGTTTCCTTCATGTCTAACGTGCTCAGGGAGATCCTATCTTTTCAAGTGTCTGCTCCCTAAGATTCAGTCATTGTTTCAGTAGGAGAAGAGATGCCATCAACTCTTTTGAGTTTTTTTCTTAGTCATCCATTTATTTTATCAGCAAACAAGCTTGTATGACATTGTCACCTTTGCCAAAAGATTGCCAATTGTCTAATCCTCTCGCCCTTTCGGTGCTTGATTATTATTATTTTTTTCAGAAGCATTGCTGCATGGGACGCTATGTTACCGTTAGCTAGTAGCTGAATTAAACACAATGGTTAAAATGCTGACAGCTAACGTTAAGCGGTGTAAAGTGTGACTGTATTTCTCTGTAGAGGATTCCAACACCGGGACGTAACAGTCTGCAGCTGCCGTTGTCGGAAAAACAACACAGACGGTGCGTTTACTTGAAACTCGCCAGCCTTGTGGTGCATTCAAAGTTATTGTAAAATACCCTTTTCCCATCTGGTGCTTGTTTTTGTCGTTTACCAGTAATTTACTGGTGAAATAAGTCATTATAAGTTATTGTTATATATATTAATCAATCATTTAATTTTGACCATATGGCCTTAGCAATAAACAAGCTGTTCATTAATGTCGCCAGCTGTCGTTTTGTGCTCCTTTTTAAAAAAAAATAAAAAATAAAATAAATAAAAAAATAAAAAAATAAATAAAATAAAAATATTATATACATTATAAATATATTATATATATTCCGGTTTAGGCACCGGCACTTTTTTTAAAGTATCGTTTTAGCACCGGTATTGGAAAAAACCCAAACAATACCAAACACTAGTCTTCAGGTACTAAACCTGTTTAGTTTGAGAAGGTTTGTAAGATGGACTTTACGACCATCTTAGCCAGAAGATTCTTTTGGTAAATGGGGCCCTGTTCTACTTTATGGCAGGACAGATGCCTGTGTTGCCAACAGTTATGTCACTATTCATGTAATTACTGTATGTACTCATTAGCAGCTGGATTAGGTATGTACTAGTCTATATCGACAACGTTTCACTTCCGGGATTGTTCAGGTGCCTGTCACCTTCTGCTTTCTTTGTGTTGGCATTCTAAACACCAGTTGATTTCTGAGGACTATGGTTAACTGCTCCTCAGATCTCTGCAGGGTAAATCCAGACAGCTAGCTAGCTAGACAACCTTTGAACACAGACATGTGCAACTAAAACAAGTTCCTTCCGAGGCTATTTTGCAGCAGCACCGTGGCTCTGTCCGGCGCTTAGCGCCGTCAAAGACGCTTGTGATTGGTTTAAAGAAATTCCAATAAACCAGAGCACGTTTTTCTCCCATCCTGGAATGCTGTGTAGACTAGCCAGACCTCCACAGCGTTGTGGAGAAAGGTCTGGCAAAGTGAGACTAGACTCGATGGCACAGGCACACACTCAGAAATCTCCCAAACCAGATCTGGCACAGCGTAGATACCTTCATTAAGTATTTAAATCTTCTAACACGAGACTGTCGTATAACTACATTAGTTGGCTGTTCACTGTCCGTGTTGCTCCTTTGAGCTATTCAACACTCAATCATGAGCATAGTGGCTGGAAATACAGCACGTAATTCATCCCTCATCTGCACATTCTCTGTCTCATAACTGTCCCCTTTCTGTACTTGTCCTGTCTCTGTCCAGGTCCAGGACATGTGTTTCAGCCAGGACAGTCGCTGGGTAGCCATCAGCACCCTCCGCGGCACGACCCATGTATTTCCCGTCAACCCCTATGGCGGTGCGCCCTGTGCCCGCACGCACATGTCACCGCGGGTCGTCAACCGGATGTCTCGCTTCCAAAAGAGCGCTGGCCTGGAGGAGATCGAACAGGAGCTGAACAGGGTGGCTGCGTTAGGAGGAGGAGCAGGAGGAGGAGGCATAGGAGGAGGTGGCTGCATCCTGGGTGGAGGAGGCGGCATCGGCGGCCGCTGTAGCCCCATTCCTGGCCTGTCCAGCAGCCCCTCTGGGTCTCCACTGCACGGTAAGGAGGAAGGAGGGAGGAGGGATGAGGAGTAAAGGCCTGCTGATGTTGTTGCTTCTTTGCATGAGTTCACAGGGTCATATTATGGCATGTTAAGAGTTGATAGAAAGCTTAAGAAGCTATACTCAAGTCAGTTACAAGTGTGCTAGCAAACATTTGACTATTGACACATCCAACAGACACAGAGCATGAGCATCCATTTTTCCAGTGTTTCTGGCTGCCTGATGATAAAATAAATAAATAAAATGATATTCACTCTCCTTTTAGCTCTGGTTTAATCACCAACTCCTGAGAAAAGTATTTTGCTCTTTGTGTGTAAGTAAGTATATCACAGCTTTTTTGTTAGGAAAGGCTGCCTTCTGAGGTCAATGAGAGCTGAACCATACTGTCAATGTGCTGTAAAACCAAACCACAGCGTGTGTGTGTGCATGCGGGCGTGCATGCCTGCGTGTGTGTGTGCGTGTTTCCAGTGACTGGTCATCTCAGTAACTGTTTTCCAGGGATTGTCTGCCACAACCTCGTCTACCTTGTTTGTCAAACAACAGTAGCGCTGCTCACACTGTCTGTGTGTCCCTATTTGACATAGATAAACACTGAATAACACACACATTGTGTCAACTGCACTGCTTGACCCCAGAGGTGTTACAGTGTAAAATATCACAGTTCTCATTAGTCTTGGATTTCCAGGAATATCCCTGAGCTTTGATATGTATACTGCAGCCAGGGTGAGGACAAGAACTCAAACACTCCAGAGAACCAAATTACTAGGAATTGATTAATGGGTAATTTTACATAATATAGTAGAATGTAGTTTACAGCGTCTCTTATATGCTCATTGCGCTAGATGGTTGTCAGCGTAATGGAGCGGAAACCAAATCTTTAACCTTTTGAAATACTTAATCAATTTAGGGTGAAATTAAATGTTTAAAGTATGAGTGTCATGGAAAGTTATTGAATTGTAAAATCAAGTTCAAGGAGGAAGCTGGTGGATATATTTCACAGAAGATCTGCTCCCCTAATTTTTTGTTTTTGTTTTACAGTTTTCCTTCAGCTAGTTTTGGTTTATTATAACTCGTGTCAGGGAGAGCGGAGCAGGCGGACCCAAACACAGGAGTCTGCAGGCAACAGAAAGAATAAATAACTTTTACTTCACGGTTTGTGCAGGCCAGGCAAAGCTGATTAAACCAGAACACAACCAAGGATCCAACAAAGACTGAACTGAAAACTGCAGGAATCGAATACAAACTAATCTGATGATGGGATGAAGTGCAGGTAGAGGGAAGGGCGGAAAGCTCAGGGGAGGGAAATGAGGTGATTAGGCAGGAGAACAGGCAGGGAGCTGATTGGCTGTTAAAAACTATGGGAGAATGGAGGGCTAACAATGCTAATTCAGAGCAGGTGTGTAGATGGGTAAAGGAGGGAAAGGCAGCACAAGAACAAGAACACTATAAACTGCAACCTTGTTTATCAGCAAATAGAAAACCAAAGAACCCAGACAACGAAATCCTCTTAGGCCTCCTGCACACTGGCTGCGTGGCGTGAGCGTGACGTTTCTGTTGCGTGGCGGCTGCGTGGTGTGAGCGTGACGTTTCTGTTGCGTGGCAGCTATGTGGCGTTTTCTATGTCTTTGCACACCAGAAACGTGTCTGACGCGGCGCTGCTGCTGCTAGCCTTGTCTGTACACATGTATGTTTCCCATAAACATACACAGCAATATATACTGATTTGATTACAGCAAAGACAACGTCGGCAGTATTTGAAAATCGATAATTATTATTATTATTATTATTATTTTGTAATATATCTGCATTTTTGTCAAAACCTAGAGACTTTCAAACATCAAATTGTCATTTATTATATGTATTCGTGTCAAAATGACAATACAAACATCTTTTCGTATTCTATTCTGACTGGAAACGCTTCCAACACGCTTGCGTGTCGCGTGAAAAATAGGCGTCGGTCCTATTTCTAGCATGCACGCGCTTTCGGCGTGGGTCGAGGCTTGCCTGAGACGTGCGTGTCACGCAGGCGGCGTGCAAGCTCTAACCTGTTAACATGGGAGGCGAAATAAAAATGGACACGCCACGCAGCTGACACGCTCACGCAACGCAGGCAGTGTGCAGGATTCCTTAATCACTGAGCACAAAAAGCTGAGGGCATCTGGACACAGAGCCAGACTCTGACAACTTCAGCAATTTTTTTATGTATTGAAACGTACCTGTGAGAACTTCAGTCTAAATTACCAAACTACTTAAAACAGCTGAGTAGGGTGATATGATGCTATTCTGTGAGACGTCGCACCATCAGATGAAATATGTCAAGACTTAAGTCTGGTCAAGTCTTGGTTACTAGTCTAACATTTAGTTTAATAGAGGTTGTTCAGGGTCCCGTTGCCACATGTCTTGCGTCTGTGTTAGTTTAACACCCGACTGGAGCAAGTCTGCTCCAATCATGATGTCTCAGAATCATCACAGGAGAGTGTAAACTGTGGAGGAGAGGACAAATACCATGTATTGTTGTTCTCTTCGATGGAAACTATTTGTTAATCGGTAGCCCATTATGCTAGTGGTGGTGGATCTGTTGGCTGGACCCCTTTCAGATCATGTCTAGTCTAGTCAGATTTCATAATACCGTCTATGGCAAATTACCTTTCTGTGTGATACCTGCTGTTGTAGTAGGCCATTGTGGGTAATGTTGCAAACTGAGCAGGACTACTTTAGGATAATATTGAATTGATGATGTTTGCATCAATGTGATGAAGTATCTCAATTTGGCACATATTTAATTCACTACATTAAACAGATACATTCTCATCTGTTTTTTTTTTTTATAACAGTTTAGAATATAACAATATATATTAATATTGATTAATATAGTCACACATACTGTGATAGAAAATGTTATCCATATCACTTATCCCTCTCCTTGCAGTCTTTTCTTTCAGTCTTCATATGGGCCATAATAGGTGACAGAAGATGCTGGGACCACGAGGTCAGGTTAAAGTCATATTGTTATCTGCCTGCCCCAGAACTCACACTGCACCCCCAGCCACGAACAAGCTCACACACATACACACACTGGCTTGAAAGATGGCGCCTTTGTTTCCTCTCTCTGTCCTGTCTTCCTTGTCTAGACCCAGACCCTTCAGTAACCCCTACACTAAATTACACACACACACACACACACACACACACACACACACACACACACACACACACACACACACACACACACACACACACACACACACACACACACATTCCTCTACACTGTGAAAAATAGGCCATCAAACATTAAAAGGATGTCTGAGTTTGGAGAGTCGCTGCTCCGCTGCGATGAGAGACAGAGAGGGACAGGAACATCAAAGTGGGGTAGGAGGTGAAAGTGAGTGAGCAAAGTAATGAGGTACGATTGAGAAAAATGAAGGAGAGATAGAGCAGGGGGACTAAAGGAGGAGGAGTGACAGACAGAGAGAGAGAAAGATAAGTTTGTAGTAGCAGCAGCGCTGACAGCCGGACTCTCGGGGAGCATGGTCGTAAATCACACTTTTGTTTCAAAGGAGAGCATTAGGGCCACCTGTCAACAATTAGTCCTCACATTGATACCTTATTGAGTGTGTGTGTGCATGTGTGTGTATGTGTACATTTGAAGAAGATACACTATGTACAAAACTTATTTTTTTTTAATGGTAAAATACAAAAAAGGAGCAGGACAGACTCATATATTCCAGTGGAGTTGCAGTGAACTTGCTAGACTCTTTAGAAGAAAATTGAAGGTTTTCATAACTGATATATTACAGTGTAAAATGTAGTCCACAGGAAATTGAAGTCAGGTTTCACACTGCTTTTTGTCAAGGTGTTAATCCATACCATACTGACACTAGCGTACTTTCTAAAAAAAACCCACAAAGCGCCTTACTGTGTGAACTACACGTTAGTCACGTTGTGTTCTTATAGTGTTACAACCTCATTCCTATAGTACTGTCTTAACACTTTTTAAGTTCAAAATGTTTGACTTTCCCTTATTTCGTAAAGTGGGTAATGTCTGCGCTTGGGGACTGTGATCACATCAGACGTGTTTCTGAAAGCACCTGCACCTTTTTACCCACACTGCAAAGAATACAACACACAAGCAGAATAATATGTCATCTGGAGAAGTGGCTCCCAGACCTTTTTAGACCTCCAACTTCTACACACATTTTTCAAAATCAACCAAAGGGTGACGGCTTTCAGGATTAATGGTAGGCGAGCACCCCCGGTTGTATATTAATAGCTCTTTTAGCCAATGAGAGCTCGTTGTACCCTGGCTGCGTAGAGACAGACGGAGGCCACAGGCCTTTCACAGTGGGAGCGCTTGCTGTACTTAAAGGGTTGTCTCCGGGTGAAAAAAACGAAACAAAAAAAAGGTGGGGATACTTTCATTTTGTGGGCATCAACCTAACAATAACGAGCATACGCAACAATATAGTGCAGGAAGAAAAGAAACTATTGTTTTACTTAGTTTTGGTTTCTGTTTGACAAACAGATAGTTAGCAAAGGACTCCCTATGACAGTTATCACAACTTGGATCATTTTTTATGAATGATTTTGATTCTTTTGATCAGTGGACAGGAATATATACTGAAAAAAAACAGTCCGAAAACCAGTCAGTATCTGGGGTTAGGGTTCATGTCATCGAATGTGAGCATTTGCCCGCTCAAGTCGGTTACGACGATGAGAGAGTGAGAGAGAGAGAGAGAGAGACCCTAACCATAACACCAGATACTGACTGGTTTTCGGACCCTCCCCGGACGCCCCCAGTAAAACTGCACGTTCTAGAGTGGCCTTTTATTGTGGCCAGCCTAAGGCACACCTGTGCGATAATCATGCTGTCTGTAATCAGCATCTTGATATGCCACACCTGTGAGGTGGATGGATTATCTCGGCAAAGGAGAAGTGCTCACTAACACAGATTTAGACAGATTTGAGAGAAATAAGCCTTTTGTTTACATAGAAAAAGTCTTGGATCTTTGAGTTCAGCTCATGAAAAATGGGGGCAAAAACAAAAGTGTTTATAATTTTGTTCAGTGGTAAATAACCATATTTGGCATTTATGACCAGCTCACAGGAAGGCAATCACCATGTTTTCTCGACTTATTATTCCGGTGAATCTAAAGGAATCCTGCTTTGGTGCTTATGATTTCCGTAAAATGAACCGAACAATTACGTCGCGGAGAATCTAACGACATGTAGCATGTTCATATTGACAAAAGTTTATACGTGGATTTTAATGCACAATGCAAAACCAAACAGTCTATCGTCTAAATTATCGTAACTGGATTGCCTGCGATCCGGTGGGTTTTAAGGCCAAGGGAATCACTGCCATATTTCTTCTTGCAGATGAGGCATTCAATTGTGAGACAGATAGCCTCTATAGTCAGACAAATAAAAGATTTTTGCGGCTGATACTGATTTTAATATTTGAGTTTAAAAAAAACAGATTTGCCATTATAAAGCTTGATTGGTAAAGTAGATTGGATATCTTACTCAGAAAAACCAAGATCAGTTATGTGTAATAATCTAATGCAAGTTGTGTTGAAAATAAAATGTAATAAGATATGGCTTGCTTGCCCTTTCTGCAGTGAGGGTTATTTATTTTTTTTAAGATTAAGTTTTTAGAGGACAGCTGAAGACATGAAAGAGGAGAGAGAGGGGGAATGACATGCAGCAAAGGGCCGCAGGTCGGAATTGAACCCCAGGCCGCTGCACTGGATTGAGCCTCTGTACATCGGGTGCTCGCTCAACCAGGTGAGCTATCAGGGTGCCCCTGCAGTTATTTTTAATGTAATGGTCTTAGCAGCAGCGATTATGCACGCTGTAATTTTATTTACTTATACAGTGCATTTCTGAGCTTCTCTGGGTGTTTCTGGGAGAATTACGTCAATGATAAATTAAACTTGTCAAACAAGCTCGTGCACCAAAACAAGATGATTCTCACCCTCAGAAGCCAGCATATATGTACATGGTGCAAAAGTGCCAAAAAGTGCATGCATACAGGTCATTATCAGTGTACCATTGAGATCTCTGTGTGGTAAGGTCACGTAGGCCTCTGTGTCTGTCATTTTAAAGATATTGTCTCCAAAGCATCCTGCCACATGTAAATTTAGAAATCCAGCCCCCTCCACCACTATGACTGCCACCAGCGTTGATAAAAAAAACTCCATAATTTGCGCCGTTTTCACCGGATGCAAACACACTGAGTCACATTTGCTTTAGTGTCTGCTTTCCGCCTGTTTTTGCGAGTCCGGTGTGAATTTTGGGCAGTGAAGGCGGTTTTCTTAGGCTGGCAGAAAGCAGCAGGGTAAGGCAAGCTGGGGCCGGGCCACCTAGCCACAACAGCTGCGCTGTGATTGTCGCCAGCGTGGACAGCGTTGATTTTTGGGAAGGAACTGTAGAAAAGTACACATCCTTCTCAAAGCTGCCAGCTCAGTTCCACCGGCAAGCCTAAAAATAGAGGCTGAAATTGCCCGTTCTCTTGTCACCGTTAAAATATGGAATTGCTATTTACGTCCCTGTACAGTACATTTTCTACCTCCCCAGCGCCCCCCCCCTTTCCCCCCCCCCCCCAAAGCCTATCCTCTGTGTGATCAATGTATTGTCATTTGAGGTGATGACCCACAATGTGACCGTCCCACGCTGTAAAGCGCGGTTCGTCTGCGGCCCAGCACATACAAGGCATGATTAGTGAGTGCAGTTTCTCTGCACAGGGCAGAGGTTATTGAGGCTATACCAGGCACATGGCAGCCACTGTAGAGTTTTATTATTCAGATGTTTTTTCAGATCCAACCACAGTGTACTGTATAATACAGCAGAGTGCAGTGCAAAGAGGTTTTAATCGCTCCGAAACTAACTTGATCATAATAATCCGAAAACCATAATTGATTTTCTTCATTTGATCTGTGTTCATATTTTTTTGCGAAGGTCTGTACTTTGCCCTCTACTGCGGTGCTGTAGATGGAGATGATGCTTTTATCTACTGATTAGGGGTCAGCTTTTCTACACTCTCTTTCTACTCACCACTCTTTCTGTACTTTCCAGAATGAAATATGTGAAATGTCTCCCACTTTCCCCTTTTCTGGGACATTCTCATGACAGTTATGACTTGGTGTGCATTTTTTAACAGGCCTGGGTGCCTTTCGTGTGTATACACAGCTCTGGTCGTACACTTCCCCACCATAAAACGTCAACACGAGGCTATTAGTCAGTGCAACAGATTTGTTTCCTCACCGAGCAAAAGCCATGGTGGTCCGATCGCTGGGCCATCTGGGCCCTGGCACTGGTTCAGAGAGGGGGGCAAAAAACAAGGTGTGACGGGAAACTGTTAATTCACTTGTTGATAAAGGGACACTTCCTTGCTGCTATTAGAGGCTGACGGCTTGCTTATTTGGGTTTGGACTTTTGTTTTATCTCGCCTCCCTCCTCCCCCAGCTCTCCCCTTCGTCTGTCATCGTCCTGTGGTGAAAAACACCAACTCTGCTGAGATCAATGCCGAGGAAGCATTACCTCATAACTGCTGGTGTTTGACACGTATGCACACGACCTTACTGTGACCCTGTTTTTGACAGTATAGGTACTGTAAGTTAAATAGTTACAGAGTACAGTTGACTATGTCGAAATCTCTGTTTCACACAGATAGCCGATGGATTTAACAGAGCGAGATCGCATGTTCATTTCAAAAACGTGTAAACAGTATGAAACCATGAGATAGATGACTTGTCCAGATTTTAGTCATCATGATGAGCTGTCTGCCTTGGATCAGTATCCAGCCTGAGACTGAGCTAACCAGTTTTTGTAAAGCCACCACATGCCCACATGTTCATCGTATTTTTTTTTTAATACATTTTCCTTTGCTCTTTCATTTCAAGTTTTCTTCCTCCCTTTCTTACTTCTATATCCCATTGTAGTTGCTATGACATCTCTACTCTCTCGCTTCACCTAGATAGCCACAACAAGTTCAGCATTCAGCACTGACCATGCCTGAAACTGACACAACCCCCAACCCGAAGTTGGAGTGGGCAATAGGGAAAAAAAGTCAAGCAATCAAATTGAGGAAGATTGTGTGATATAAATGAAGGTTGCTAACAGCTACTAAATGGACCTTGTGGTGAGAATGTTTTTGTCAACAATTGAAATAGGGTTTATGCATAGAATAACCATATTTGAATGTCTGTTTTTGGCTGATCCAGAAAATGCAGTAATATTACATTGATGGAAAGATTAAACTTCAAATTACAATGTTACCTTAAAGCATTCCCTCTCTGATGTGTAACATTGCCTATAACGGCCAAATACAATCAGATATACAGTGTTGTTGGCAAATGTATTTGTTTTTATAGAAGTTCTCTTTGCGTTCACACAGTTGGTACAGTTGTTATGTTTTAGTTTTCTATAAAGTACAGGCAGTACAACAGGACACAGAACATGATGAATCCGCAAAAACACATTGTTCACAAGGCAAAGATAAATAAATAAAAAGAGTAACATTTTAATTGCTGTTAACAACCAGACCTCTTAAAGGAACAGCTACCATATGGCATAGAAATAATCTCTGATGGTTGAACGTTGTCTCATAACATATATCATATTGGCCACCTCAACCCAGAAATGTCCCAAAGTCATTAAAGGTTTAAGCCAAATTGGGGAATACTGTATATATTTAGTTTCAAATTGTAGCTTTACATTTATCTTGTGACAATATGTGCCATCGTTTCTATCCATAGTTCAATAATTAAATCTCCACATCTGTAAAAAGAAAAAAAATTGTTCTAGTGTTAAGGTTATATCTCTTGTTTATATTAAAGATTAGCATTTTTATTGAACTTCAGAATATTGAAGTGACATTTTAGAATCAAAACAAACATTTTCAGGTTGTCCTAGGCAAAACAAAGCAGGTATTTTGTCAAGTTTTGTGTTGTGTATATAGCTCAGTATAGTCCAGGAGAGATCATATAGAATAGATGTAGAAGGATCAGAGCTTACACGGGGAGCAACATTATCAATGCCTCCCTCTCTTTGACCCCGTCCTCCGTCTTACATGCATCTGTACACACACTAAAAACAGATATGCTGACATTTACCCTAACATTTGTTTTTACACAGCATGGCTTCCTTTTCTTTATCCATAGCCATTTCTTCTGTGTCATTGTGCTTCTTTGTCTCTGTGGGAAGCTACAAATAAACAGGAACAGAATTTTTTTTGGGGGGGGAAATCGGTGAATATCAATGGTCAATAAAAGTGTCTATTACTATGCTAAAATGAACTTTTATTATCATGTATTCTTTCAAAACAAAAGGGTTTTATCCATACTGGGGTTAAAAAAAAAAACATTGTTATGGAAATCATTAATACCGAAGTTCATGGAAGTCTTTTACTATAATAAGTCATGGAATTCTACATTAACTTGGTGGCAGCCCTGTGTTTAAGTACCAGAGTTGTCCTCTGTGTGGCACTGTGTGGTCAGGATTCCCAGCAGTTTGGAGAGGGAGGAGCAGAGCAGCTAGGCCGTACAAACAGAGAGGAAAAGACTTGAAAAGCTTGAGTTGTGTTGCAAGGGTTTTGCTCTGATACAAATCTTACAACAGAGAAAGAGCGGGGCAATTTCTCTGGTTTTTTTAATGAATGGTCACTTCCTCCAGCTAAAACAACTTGCAGCCCTCCTTTGGAGTTACTTTTAAAGAGGCAGCCTGAACACTTTTCTGTTAATTGTAGTGACCTCTTAGCTGTGATCTTTGTCTTTTTGGCATTTTCTTTCCTCTTTTTTTGTAATTGTCTTTAGAATATTTTGGAGGAAGTGAAGACCTTTTTTCTTTACATGTTATATTTAACATTTTTTAAACTGCTATGAAAATGAAAATAACCCCGAGTATGTTCTCATAATTAATATCTTTCATTGGTCACACAGAGTCCAGCGTCACATTCAAATCCTACTGAATATATCTTATTAATCTAACCTTAACATTGTTCGTGAGCAGGAAATAGGAAAGGACAAATAGCTTTCTAAAAGGAGCAGATGTTCTTTTAAAAGCATTTTTCCTTGTCATATAGTCAAGAGGATTAGGCTTTGTACATTACTCAGTGCATTTGATTTAACAGTTGTGTGTCATGAAAGGTAAGCTAGTGTTAGCGGCTTGTATTTGTTGCAGGCTCCATCGGCAGGCTTCTCCCTGTGGTCGGCAGAGCAGCCAAGAGCCCAGCTCGGCTTGAGTCAATAAACGGAGAGCTCAGCGCAAAACCACACTGCAATCGAACAAGCTGTTTACTCTGAAAATTAGCCTTCCCCTGTACTTTTAGGGCTTTTAAAGCGACCAAAAATACACAGAGCGGGGAATATGTATCTTGGCCGGCGTTCGGGCTACGCCAGAGACCTCTGTCCTTTTTATATGAACCCTAATAACTCAATCTCCACAACCACTAAACCCTCTTATCACTGGGTGCCCGCCACTGCACTCATCATTATTTGATTTGCAAAATTGGAAGGTAGAGATAAAGAAATAAAGCTGGCTTGCCATTACACACAGAAGGCACTTGTGGCTTCCAGCTTATTGCCTACCATGTGAGAAAGTGCATACTCTGAAAAGCCAAAGCCGTCCATTGTCACTGAATCAATAGGTTTTACATCCCACCTTTGTTCCGCTGCAGTGTGTGGATCATTTGTTTTTGTGTTTCTCTCATTTCTGTTTAGTTTTTTACGCTCCGTAAAGCCAGTAGAAGTGTTTGTCTTACACCAGTGTTAAGGCTTAACAGGTCAGTTGGAAAGTTTGTTACTCATTTGTTACAGTATGTACTAAATATATTCAAAATATCGCAGTTTTTATACTGTACACCTACTACCACTGTAAACACATTCACACATTTAGTGTAAGACAAATTATTGTTGACAGAAAGTCAGGATAATCTTAACTAAAACTCTTTTTTTTTTTTTTTTTTTTTTTTTTATTAATTCAAGGATAAATGTGATAATTGTTTTAGTAAATGCAGGCAACAATATGCACTATTATACTATTAATATGGTAATATTTAAGCTTGACATGAAGTAACCTTATAGATTTACACTTTTTAAAAACGAAAACCTCTACAATCCTGGAAAGAAGCCTCGTCTTTCTTTATTCTTAACTCCTGTTTACTCGCATCATGTCTTAAGTGTTTTTGACACGTCATTCATTTAGACTCGGATGCTGTCAAAACTCTGCTGGGTAAATTTTGATCAAATCAGCCCTGCGGTTTATACCTGCTATTCAAACAGCTTCCGTCACAGCCGAACGTAACTGCAACGTCAATCGATCAGCATTAGATCAGGCTCATTTTTAAATGGCCAAATCAAATCAGATCAATACGTGCGACCATAGTGTGTGTGTGTGTGTGTGTGTGTGTGTGTGTGTGTGTGTGTGTGTGTGTGTGTGTGTGTGTGTGTGTGTGTGTGTGTGTGTGTGTGTGTGTGTGTGTGTGTGTGTGTGTGTGTGTGTGTGTGTTTTAGATGGTGCGGAGCATGAGAGGACTGGGATGTTTGATTATTAATGCAGATGAAAGAAGACAGGGCTGCTGTGATAAAACAATTAACAAAATACCAACCTCATTAAAGAAAAGATTGAACTGAAATCTGCATTACCTGCAGCAAAATCACCATTTGTCACCATGATCATGGAGGCAATGTTTAACGTTTCAGTTTGACGTTCTAATTTTGATCCAGTTGCTCATAGAGACAGCAGAGGATGGCTGTGACAGCAGCACAGACATCTCATTATCTCTCCATGCCTCTCTTATTGTTTCCTCTCCTGCGGACCACGGGGTTATGAAAGGAGAAGCATTTAGACCCAGACTGAGTGACGGATGCAGCCAAAAAAAGGGGGGAGGTGTGTGGGGGGGGGGCTTCTTCTCATTTAGCTTTAGTCACACTCTGATCTGTTTATCACATATAATGACAAACGTCATGTTCAATTGATGGTAAACAAAGTTGGAATTACCACAAATAAATAAATATTTTGTACAGGTAACATGCAGTTAATTTGAAAAAATTAGGATGACATTCTGTATCTTTTTTTTCTTCACTCTTGTCTACTTGATGATAGTCGCTTTTCCCCTTGTGGACATTTTATCACTTTATGTCCTGCCAAATCTAACTAGAATATATGAATTGCACAAATTAGTCTGAGTTAGATTCGATACGATTCATCTTGATCTTTATTTGCACACAGTACAGGTACTGAGACAACAAGTTTAGCATCTAATCAGAAGTGCAAAAGGCAAATGCAGTGCAGTTATACAGAATAAAAAGTCATGAATAATAATATAGAATGTAAAAAAAATGGTAAGGGGGAGGTATGAATATGCTCGATATATGCAGTATTAATAGTATTAAGCAGTGTGTAATGAATACGCTAATTAATATATATATATATATATATATATATATATATATATATATATATATATATATATATATATATATATATATATATATATATATACAGTATGAACAGTTTAAATGTGCAGGCAGTGCAGGTATAAGTAAAAAAAATAAAGATATAGTGCATATTAGTACAATAAATACTAATAGTAAGAAATTATAGTGTCCCGTGGTGTGATTTTAGTAGGATGTTCCTCTTACAGTACATTCATATGTAAAATTGCACTTTTGGTCAATAATGGTCCAATTCTAGATCATACATTTTCTGAATATAGGTGTTCAAACATTTCTGTCATCACCTCCATTAGAAAAACAAAATTGATTAAAACACTAAATCTTATTTTTAACCTCACATTTTGCATACTGCTTGTGTTTAGGTCACACACTTAAGTAACATGAGTGTGTAAACATAATTGAACCCAATGTAAGCCATTTTAAGAACGTCTTGGCATGTTGCTGCTCTCTCTAAATTGGTTTTGTAAGTGTGTATGTGCGTCCATGTTGCTGCGTGCAATACAACAGCTGCTGCGTTTTCCTCTTCATTACAACACAAACCGCTCTGAGCACGACACTCGTTCTACAGTATGTTACACACTTAAAAACCTCTTCCCTTTTTTTTTTTTTTTTAGCTCTTAAATTTTATGATGAAATCAGAAAAATCATGTCCTGGGATTTTCTTTTCGGTCTGTTTTTTGAAGCTCCCTGACATGAGAAACACAATGAAAATACAAAACGTTCAAAAAATGTTCCCAAATAGGGCTGTTAATAAAACCTCCCCGTTAGCTTGTGGTTTGGGAGCGGGGGACCGGGCAGGAAGCCATTTTCACACAGGCTGGCCTGACCTCGACTCTTAGCTTTGACTGAAAATAGCAGACAAGCAAGATCACCGTACAAAGAGAAAAGAGAGGGAGGGAAAGGGAAAACTGAGGAGATAGATCTCTCCGCTGAACGTTACCTGAGAGAGAAAGAAAAAAGGAAGGAGGAGGAGAAAAAAAACGTGATGGCTTTTCCACCAGTCTTCCGATTCCTTTGCAAAACAGTAAATCTTGTGAAGTTTATTTTCTTTGCAGCATCTGTGTTTTATAAGGGCTTTTTTAATTTGTTTTTACTCTGTCCAGTGGGGTTCCCTGCTCCTTCTTCTTTTTTCTCCCCCCCTTTGAGCTCGGCCCTTTTTAGCCCTCCCTGCGTTCATCTCTGTCTCTTCTCCTCTGTTCTTTTTTTTCTTTCTTCTCTCCCTCTCTTTCCTCCCCCTGTGGAAGTGAGTGTTTTAATAATGATACTTTGGGGAACTGGGATGGTAGAACTGCTTTCTCCTGCTGCACAGAAAGACTACAGCTCCCCTCCCTCCCTCCCCTCCTCTTCATTCTTCTCCCTCTCCCCTACTCTAATCCCTCCCTCCTTCAACATGTCTGGGACTATCAAGGAATGAATGGTGGAAAGTGGGGATAGACGGATACAGGTTTGCCGATATTGGTCAATCAAAGAACCATTTTAAAAAGAACCATTTAAAAAAATAAAAATAAATTATGCCAGAAGAAGTTTGTTAGATAATTTAAAAATGTTTTTATGGCGAAGGGGTGGGATTAAATAAGTGTATACTTCATCCCTCTCCTTTTCGGACATGTCAAAAAAAAAAATCTATGTTATCTATATTATTATTTTCTGAATGACCAGATTTTTCTTCTTCTTTTTTTTTTTTTTTTTTTTACATGTTCGACATCAATTTCAAAGAAAGATTTCAAAGGAGTGTGTAGGATTTAGGGGCATCGATTGGCAGAAATATAAATATAGTATTCATAGCTATGTTTTCATTAGTGTATCATCACCTAAAACTAAGAATCGTGTTTTTGTTACCTTAGAATGAGCCCGTCTCATCTCCATCGGGAGCATGTCCTCTTCCACGTATTCCACCATGTTGCACCAGAACGGACAAACTTGTCCTTTCGCGTTTTATGTACCTGAAGACCAACGGAGGTAGTAGATGCTAGAATGTAATCAAAAGAAGTCAACTTGGGCACACTGCGCAAGCGTTTCAGTACCAATAAAAAAAATAAACTATATTTTTTTATACCTTATATCATGTTTTTTTTTAATTTTTTTATTCAACTAAATATTTAACACAAATAATAGACTTGATCTAAAAATAAAAAATAAAAAGTATATTCTAAGAGTAACTAACTAACTAAGTTACTCTACTAAGAGTTATTTGATCAAATAAAACATTATTTCTGGACAGACATTTCTGGCTTCATATGTCTTTTAAAGTAACTAGCTTTTTGGCATTCAAACATATATGTTCATTGCGTAATTGGTTCTATAATTAGAACCAGTGCGGCTAGACCTGCGGTGCTTGCAGTGGCAGTTCTGCTGGAGAGGTTGAAGAGTAATGATATTAAAGAATTGTGTCCTCAGTTTTTCCACAGGGTGTATCAATAATGAAAGCGTTTTGGTTTTGGTTTGTGGAGTGTTTGTAGCCTGAGTAGTCTTGACCAGTTACGTTTGAGCGGGCTTTGGTTGCGTGCAGGTAAACAGTTTGTGTGGAGAGCAAAAGGGGCGGAAGGCATTGGCCAAAATGCAATTTCGGAGCCCATCAGCTATCGCCTGACAACGATTTAGCTTTTTATTAGCTTCTTTTAAATGTATCTGCATATGCACGTCTCACTAGATTAATTACATCCTTTAGAGCCCAGACATTGTCTTCATCATGTCATCATTTGTCAGAGTATATCATTCTACTGTCTATTTTATTCTGACAGTTGCACACATAAACAAACCAAATAATCTGACCAATCATCCAGTGCTTACTTTTGATACTACGGACATATTTATATACACTATAACTGAAGAATTATTTATAGGAATTTGCCTTCTGGAGAAGGAAGGCTCCTCACTCTTGCAAGTATGAAAAAATAACGGCATGCTTTCAGTCACCAGACCATCATCAGGTTATAGGTATTGGACCTACAAAGATCTCAACATTAATATGTTACCATAATGGTGTATTTCTGGCCTGTGAGAGAATTTTGCTCAACACCCTCACAGCTAGCACACTCTGTGTGATTAAGTTCAAATTTATTCTGTAATGAAACCTGCCTCTCCCAGCCTTACACATCCGTTAATCGTTAACAGGAATTATAATTTAATTTATACTTTTTCTTGATCCCCAGTGGGGAAATTACAATGTACTCTGTTAGAAATCACTACACACAGGCCTGAAATACACACACATGCTCAGGACCTATTCATGCACAAATGGAGATGTCAGAGTGAGTGGGCTGCCAGTGCTGGACCAGCGCCCTGAGCGGTTTAAAGGTGCCTTACTCATGAGCACCTTGGCAGTGCCCAGGAGGTGAACTGGCATCTCTCCAGCTACCAGTCCACACTCCGTACTTTGGTCCGTACGGGGACTTGAACCAGCAATCCTCCTCCGGTTCCCAACCCAACTCCCTACGGACTGAGCTACTGCCACCCCAAATATAGTGACTGGCTATAATTCATGATCTAAATGCTGTTGGAAAGATTTTACACGTACACACTGATCAGCAGCTAGGACATTTTTACTACACACCACAACTGTTGGCATCTACATTCAGAAAGAGGTTTTATCTTTTTGGCCATGAAAATAGGAAGTAAGCCAAATTTACCAGCTTTAAATATATTCCCTTGCTGGGACATAATAGGTTTTTTGTCTTCTGTACTCTGCTTCCTTCTCTTTCTATCCCCCTGCATCTCACAGCTGCAATATCATCCTCAGGTCCGAGGTCTCTCCTAATTCCCAGAGCAACACTCAACATGTCACCTGTCTAACCTGCTGCCTCTGAACCCGGTTCCTCTCCATTCCTGCTAGAGTTTTCTTTTCCTTTGACTGAAATCTCCTCTCTGGCAGAACAATTCAAATAAGACACAGTGTTTGTGTGGACATACATAGTCTTCAGAGCTTGTCCTTTTCGCACGTCGGCTCTTCATTGGAAGCGCCCTGCTTGTATTGGATGCAAATTGGGTATTAAAAGAGGGAAGAGAAACATGAGATAGCGTGACACGGAGCAGCTGAGGAGAGAGAAAGAGCGCGAAGGCTAGAGAGAGAGAGGCTCAATGCGAGAAGAGAATGCAAATGCTGTTGAGACAGGGAGGGATAGCTGGATGGATGGATGGATGGAGAGCTGGATGGATGGTTGGATTAAGGGAGAAAGGGAGACGAGGGTCAGGTGACAGTGTGACTTTTTGGCAGGGTCAGAGTTTTTCTCTGGACGACGGCAACAGAGCTGGATTTGCATTGGTGGATCTTCTTTCCATGGGCATGTCATGTATCAGTGCTTGGGCACATCACGCCCCAGTCATTAATCAAATCATGGCCTCTGTCGAGAGCTGTCTGTCTGCCAGACACTTCTCGTCTGTTTACCTCTCTCTCACTTTCTCTTTGTAGCAGCCTAGTAGGCTTTCTCTCTTTCTTTTTTTCTGCAAAGACTTTTTCTTTCATTTTTGATGTATTATAATGAATACCCAGATACCTCGGCAATAGTTTAGAACATGCAACAAGCCTGTACAGTTGCATTTCAACAGGTAATTTCAAAGTTGAAACGAAGGCTCCAGCGTTAGTGGCAGTTCTACGAGCAATAGTTTCTGCAGTACTGTAGTGATAGTTACAGGTAGTAATGATGGTACAGTGAAAATAACAGCTGGTGATGAATATATCAAAAGCTATTTGATATTCAGACTAGATTTTGTGCTCTATGGTTTTTAGTGTCTCTTTTGCTCCGACCTGAACGTGCTCAGTAAAATCTCAAATACATTTCAAATAAATAAAAGAAGTGCGTACATATGGTTTTGTTTTTAGAAATTTCAATCTTTGTTAAATTATGGACACATTAACTGACCTGATTCTCACTCCCACTGTTAGCCATAGGTGGATGTGGACACGCCCTTAATCAGTTGTTTGCATATGTCTGCTCTACCACTCTCTCTATGAAAATAACAGCCAAGAAGTGCAATTTCACAGAATTGCATTGGCAAAACTCGTTTAACAGTGCCAAAGGGGCGCCCGGGTAACTCACCTGGTAGAACGTGCGCCCCATGTACAGAGGCTTTGTCCTCGCACGCAGTGGCCGCAGATTAATTTCTTAGCTAATGGTATTATTTGTAAGTCCGCACTAATCATAGAACAGGAAGTGACAATAATTGTATCATTATACTGAGTCAATGTCGTCATTTGTCGGAAATGTAATAAATAATGATTTAGATTATAGCACTCATAGTCATTTTGTCTACATTAGAGCATAAAATAATCTAAACAAAGGAACAGTGAAACATGGGAAAAAACTTAAAACAAAATGAAGAAAAAAAAAACCAGTATCATCCCTACACCACATTTCAATGTGTATTCCTATTTCTAATTCATCGATTTAAGTTCTGTTTTACAAACACACAAAAAAACACGTTTCTGTACAGGTATATAGCATGTTATGTTTTACAGTGTGGTTTTTTTTTTTTTCTCAGTCCAACTGTTCAGTTCTAGAAAAAACACTAACAAGCATAAAGAAAAGAAAAATCCTTTTTACACTTATTTTAGTATGTAGACTTTATGACAGTTGATAAAAGTCAAACTTTTGTGCAATAGAAGCAAAACCTTCACTTGATTAATGTCCCCTCCATGCTTTTACTTATTCCTTCTACAACTCCCCACCACATACACACCTACACAAACATGCACATCACACACCCTTGCTGTCTGTCTCTCAGCAATCCAAGCTGTCTTTTCATGGATCATCTTCTGCCGGTGCGTGATCTTTAACACGTTCCACATTAACTTGTCTTCACTGGGGGGTACTATGACAGTTTAGGACCCCTTGGCCTTGACTGACAGCGCCGTATGACTGTTTGGTCAACGGGGGTCATCACCCATCATCTCTGTCCCGCCAACACCAGTTCTACAATCTACAGCGAGGCTTATTTTTTAGGGTGTGTGTGTGTGTGTGTGTGTGTGTGCGTGCGTGTGCATGCGTGCGGGGGTGACAGCAAATAATGCCGTGGAGCAAAAGTGAAATGTTCA